>CM042257.1:3170052-3182552 GCA_023566225.1 Romanogobio albipinnatus | reverse complement strand
TTAACATGTATGCCTTTTAAACTTCCCTTGACTTCCGAGTGTTTACCATTAACACGGGTTTGGCATGTTTTTACAAACTGAAAGTATTGCTATTCGTCCCAAATGCTGTCCAGAACATTTACAAAGGTAGCCTACACTTATTTTTTTTAACAAAACTTAAATAATGAGAGAAAACATCAGTCCTTCTTCCAAAACATTTTTTTTTTGTCTTACCCTGATTCACTATGTAATCCTATTATAAGTACTTATAATATATATATATATATATATATATATATATATATATATATATATATATATATATATATATATATATATATATATATATATATATATATATATATATATATATCCTCCTGGGGCCCAGAAAAAAAAAAAAGTTTTTTGAATTTAGTATTTTTTTATGTCATTACATTGTTTAGAGCATAAGAAACAAATGGAAAAAAAAAACATTTTTGAAAAATGATATTTTATATATATGTTATATGTACTCTGTAGTTGACAGCAGGACTTTTTATCATTATAAAAAATTAAATGACATGAAATTGCATGTATTGGCAAAAACAATGGGATTTATTTTTAATTCACCAATCAATTTTTAGGTTTCAGGGGTTTTTTTAAACAAACTTTATTTAAAGATGATTCTGAACTATGTTATGAAAGATAGAATGAAATGCATTCATATACCATTTTACTTTATTTAATATGTGGGTAAAATTACATGGATTTTCCCATTCAATACAATGTATCTATTCACTGCATCTAATTTGCATATTAATGTGTTCTTGGTGCAACATGTAATGAAAAAAGAAGTGAAATAATGGGAGGAAAAATTGGCAACATTTTCATAATAATATCTAATATTTCATAGGAATAATGATATGTAATTTCTTTCCCTGTTCACTTGTTATGTCTCCAAAATGCCTGATAAACATGATTTAACTCCTGGTGTCCACTACAGTGGTCATTTCTGAAATCAATGCCCTGTTTTGTAACAGAAAGTCATATTTTGATTAGAAACCCCATAACATTTTCCTGAGATGTTGATTTATAACAAACAATTTGAAAATTAATCTGATTTAAATTATAATTAAAAAATATGATCATATTTCCATAAGAGTGCTAAACATAAATGTCAGCCGTTTTTAAAGAGCAAGAAGAAGTTGTTGTCCTGGTGAAACCTCCAAACATTTGGTATCCCAGCAAAGCCCCGGATGTGCTCTTTACAGGACATCCAGACTGTGACATGTGACATGTATGATGTCAGAGAAATTCACTAAAATATAATGTCCACTACAGTGGACAAAAGTCTATTCTTGGGTCCCAGGAGGATATATATATAAAGATCTGTTGGGATCTGATGGGATGGTTTTCATGGGAAATTGCGTACTTACGTCACTCGCCCGTGTGTCTTGTCATATCGTAACTAGAGGAAAGTAGCTCCGGCTGCTTTGACGCGTGTGTGCTGTAGGGGTGACAGAGGTTTCTCTCAATGAGTGAGAAAGGTTGACATGGAGTTTTAAACAAACGCCGAACAAAGGAGAGTCTGCTGGCCAAAAGACAACGCGACAGAGATCGTAAAAAAAAGAAAATCAACATTGGCGTGGCTGTTAGGTAATGTCAAAAACTGATGGATTTAAAATGTTGTAAAAGCAAGGCGGAGATGGCTGTTTTATTACTCAACATGTGACTAAGGTATTTTATTGAACAGATAAATTGCCATAGGCTATGTAGCTCTCTAGCAGAGTTTCAGTGTAAAGCGTTATCTTTTGTGAAGGGTCATATTCATCCGCGCTAACGCGCAGAGCCGAAGCACAACCAAAACAATGTTCTTCCGTCAGTTTAATTTTTAACTGCTAGCTAGAGGGTCAAAATATACACAGTGTAGCTTTAAAATAACTATGATTTCTTACAATATTGGCATTGCAAATTGCTATTGAATAGGTTTGCGATAGGTATGCTTTGTTTATCTCAAGTAGGCCTAAATAAAACAGGACTTTTATCAAGTCATCAGAGCAGCTGTAGTGGTTAGATTGATCTCACCGCGCTGTGAGACAGATTTATCTCCTCATGTTCTGACATCAGCCCTGCACCTCACGGTATCATCAGTTTCATAACCTCAAAACACGCGACGAAGAGTTATAACCGCATCTAACAAAGAGCGAATGATGTATCCTTGCGCCTGAAATGTGATTTATGACTCCCGAGCCGCCAGTGCTGCTCAATGAGGAGTGGATAATAGATACAGGACTGGCCAACGTTTTGGAGATGGAAAAGTCTACACCCTTTATTCAAATGTAGTTAAAAATGTGTTACAGATTTTGTAAACATTATGTGTAGTCAATTGTGGACATCGGTTTGGCAAGGCTGTCAAAGAAAGTATGAACACATGCAAAAACTAGAGAAGCAACGAAATATTAATAACTTATTTGTATCCATGCTGAAAAATCCAGCTAAAACCAGCCTAAAATGGTTGGCTGGTTTTAACTGGATTAAGCTGGAAGTAGCTGGTTTTAGCTGGTCTCCCAGCCTGGTTTAGCTGGTATTAGCTGGTCAAACTGGTCTCCCAGCCTGGTTTAGCTGGTATTAGCTGGTCACCCAGCCTGACTTAACTGGTTTTTGCAGGTTTCACAGCCTGGCTTAGCTGGTGTTCAGCTGGTTTTAGCTGGTCTCCAAGCCTGGCTTAGCTGGTCAAGCTGGTCTCCCAGCCTGGTTTAGCTGGTGTTCAGCTGGTCAAGCTGGTTTCCCAATCTGGACTGGAAGTTGGTGGTCTGCTTGTTTTAGCTGGTCTCCCAGCCTAACAAAGCTGGTGAACATCTTACCTAATTACAAATCAATCAGATTCCATGCTAAGACCACACTGACCAACTAAGACCAACACTGACCAGCTAAGACCAGCTAAAAAGTGTTCAAAACCCCTCTTAAACCAGCCTGAAAAACCAGCTATGACCAGGCTGGGAGACCAGCTAAAACCAGCCTGACCATGTTAGGCTGGTTTCAGCTGGATTTTACCGCAGGGGTATGTATGCTTTTTCCTTTTTGTGTGTGTGTGTGTGTGTGTGTTGTTGTTGCAAAACCTATATAGCTGTTGTTTGCCGCGTTTTTGCCAAACAATTTAATCAGATAAATACCTTAAAGGTACAGTATGTAAGATTTTTAGATTAAAATTTCCAAAAACCACTGGAACAATGATATATAGGCCTATTTTGTTGGCTTGTGTACTTACATGATCCCAAATGTTTCCAAGAATGTTTAAATCCAGAGAAATAAGTGGCAATAATATCTCTTAGTAAGTGATTTTATAATAATAAATAAGTGATAAGACCATCGATGACATCATATCCGCTGAAACCATGGAAACACCAAAAATGCTTTAATATACCATGTGTTTTATTAGACAGGTGAGCAACTGTTTGGAGACATTCATCTACAAAAAACAAATCATAGCTTAAATATAATAAAATATTTAAAAATATAAAAGATTTTCCTCATAATTTGATGGTTTAATTGAACTGAAATATCACTTTTGTCCGCTGTATATTGTGTTTTTTCACTTAATATTCAATATTTTGAGTATTAAGCACATAACATAAACGCCACTGATATGATGACATTCAGACCTTCAGCGTGCAAATGCTATTTTGCAATGCTACGAAAGATTTGCTTTGCAGACTCATTTGTGGATGTGCATGTGATGCATTTGTCATATTACAAAAGCCTTAGCAGTTGAGCATATCTGTGCATGCAGAAACAGAAGGGGAATCTCTGCGAGAGCTAAAAACCCAGTGAAGTTCATCCATCATCCGCAGTCCTCTTTACATTACCATTGATCTACACTGAGGATAAAAATAACATGCTGTTATTGTTATATCCCAGCAAGCAATTTCTCCCGGGTGATGGAGTGCAGGGCTGCATCTGGCCTGGCGTGGACACACAGTCGCAGTCTGTCTTCCTGTCAATAACATGGCACTTGAGCAAATCACGGATCAATCACGGCTGAACCGTAATGCCCTAAAGACCCCTAAAGAAGAGACTTTACCTCAAACTAAAACATTTTAGTTCTAAACTTAAACTGATAAAACAATTAATAAAAAGTAGACATTTAAAGAAATGACAAAAACACACAAAATTACCAAAACTTTAAATGAATTGAAAATGAAAATATAAACATCAAATATAAAATCTAATTCACAATATTAATACAAATTACAGTATAATAGTAGCATATATGTACTTAAAAATAGACAGTTATACTAAAAAGGTTGATTTTTTTTATTTTTATGAATATATTTTCTTGTTATATGAAGGTCACATTGCAAATGCTTGGACGTACCTTTTAATATAGATTTAATTTTTTGTCCTTTCTTTGTACTAAAAATCTATCATAAAATATTAATTATTGCATTTAATCTCAACAAACAGGAGCATAAATAAATAAATATTTATTGAGTAAAAACGAAATATTAATAATGTTGTATTCAATGTATGCTTTTTCCTGTGAGCTTATGTTTTTGTGTGTGTTGTTGTTGCAAAACCTATAGCTGTTGTTTGCCTTTTTTGCCAAACAATAATCAGATAAATACCTTAAAGGTGCAGTATGTAAGATTTTTAGATTAAAATATCCAAAAACCACTGGAACAATGATATATATTTTGTTGGCTTGTGTACATGATCCCAAATGTTTCATAGAATGTTTAAATCCAGAGAAATAAGTGCCAATAATATCTCTTAGTAAGTGATTTTATAATAATAAAATATTAATAAAAACCACATTATAATAGTAGCATATATGTACTGAAAAAAACTAAAATGGACAAATTTATAAAAATAAATATATACATACAGTGTAGACATATTTAAACAAATTGTAAGAAATGACAAAATTTACATAAAACTACTAAAACTTGAAATAAATTGAAAATGAAAGCGGAAAATATAAACATCGAAAATATAAAATCTAATTCAAAAATAGTATATGTACTAAAAAAACTTACATAATCATTTATAAAAACTATAGAGACATATTTAAACAAATTAAAAAGAATTACAAAAACTTACATAACTTTAAATTAATTTAAAATTAAAACAGAAAATTTAAGCATCCAATTTAAAATCTAATTCAAAATATGAATAAAAATTACAGTATAACATTATCTCAATTATACTCTGATTTGGAGCATAAAATCATAGTATTTATTAATTTCTTGCTTATATTTGAGCATTTCTTCAACAGGGAATTTGGGTTGATTTATTTTTTTATGAAAAGTCATATAAATCACATTGCAAATGTCTTGGAAATGCATTAAAATACATTTTAATATAGATTTGATTGTTTTTGTCTTAGAACATGTTTAGTCTCAAACTATGAAAATCTCATATAAAATATTGCATGTAATCTCAACAAGCAAGAGCATAAAACAATCAATATTTAATATTTATTTATTTATTGTATTGGCACATTTGGGTTGACTTTTTATTAATATATTTTCTTGTTATATGAAGGTCACATCGCAAATGCTTGGAAATACCTTTTAATATAGATTTTATATTTTGTCCTTACTTTGGAGATTTTTTTAACCTCAAACTATAAAAATCAATCAATATTTATTATTTATTTAATTTAAAAATATATATATTTATACTTAAATCACATCTATCAGTTGTGGCATCATTTCAACAACACCAAACATGATGAAATATGACTATATGACATATATGAAAAAAAAGAGAAATCAAGATAAATATCACTTGTGTATGAAATGATTTATTATAGGCCTATATGATTCCCACTCAAGCTGTTATTTTGCCAAATTATGTGAATATGACCTATAATTATGTGATACAAAAAGTGCTTCCAATGAAATTAGTCTTAGCAGGATGACGTTTAAAATAGTTATAAATAATATTTAAAACATTACTTCTCCCACCATGCCATCAAACCAGTCATCACTTGATATGTTTCAGAAATGACACCCATACATGCGATTATTCCATGTCATATGTAATGGTTTAATTTTGGGGATTTTGTTTTCGAGTTTCACTCAAGTGTGTGACTGTTGGGAAGAGAAGCAAAGAGCGGTTCCTGTCAGACGAGAAGAAACATCTGGCGTGCATGTGGGCCGTCAGCTCTCGACTGAGTGTATTTAACAATATAATAATTATTTATTTGGTGCAAATTAATCCGTCTCTCTCTCTCTCTCTCTCTCTCTCTCTCTCTCTCTCTCTCTCTCTCTCTCTCTCTCTCTCTCTCTGTGTGTGTGTAGACTGTAATTTGTTTTGATTTATTTATTTAGTCTTGTTAAGCACTGCTTACACACTGTAGTGATGCTAATGCTTTTATCATTTCTTTTTATACGTTCATTATAACATTTTCACAGAATTAGCTGGCTCTTATTAGGGGTGAAAAATGATTTCTGAAATGCATAAGCAATTGTGCACATGGAAGAAAAATCACAAAAGAGATCTCATTAATAACTGAACAGTTTCTTCTATGAAATGGAAAGCAAACTTTGCTCATGCCATAATCTTACATATGTCTCCTCTAAAGTTTCAGAAGAAAACCCTTTACCGTTTGATGTGCATATTTCTATGATAAACATGATCAAAACTTTGATAGTGAATACTTTTTTAGAAAGTATAGTCTTTTAGTGTAATTGTACAAACGTCCACCTTCAGCTCGTGGCTTTATGGTGTGAAATCTGCTGATTTTTATAATGTAAACATAAGAATAACTTCAAGATGAACACTGGAGTGAAGTGTTTACTTGATTATCCATACATCATTTTAGAGAAAAATCATGAGTAATAAATATGAACACGAGGCTTTTGAGGAAGATTTATTTGTTCATCCCTCAATCATTATTGTATTGCATTATTTTAAAAATACAGGGGTTTTATCATACAACTAACATTTAAATATCGTCTTACTAAGAGATATTATTGGCAGAAGTAGAGCGAAGACCGATATTTATATGCCTTTTATGTGAGTAGTCTGATATAAAGATCTCGCCATAAATATCGGCATTTGCTCCAAATCTGAATAAAATGAAGGTGTTTTTTTCCTCATCGAGTATGAGCTCCATATTCTCACTATATGAGCCATAAAAGCCTGATGTACATAAAACACAAACTGCAAACTTTTAAAAAGTATTTTGTATAAAAGTTCAATAAAGTGTTCCCTTTGTTGACTATTGGCCAGAAGTCTGAGATCTAAATATATGAACTCAAACATTTACATGGAAATCAAATTCAACCACATTGCTTTTTGTAAAATAATTAAATAAATGTTTAATATAATTATTTTAGGGGGTCTTCCCTCACCATCTCTCTATCTCTTTGCTCTGGTGTCCAGGTCATGCGGTCATTTGTCTTCTGTCAGCTCAAATCTCCCTGTGATTTTCCATCTGCATACAACATTAGTGTCTGAAACGAGAAAGACCCCATCTGGTTTACTCTGGTCCTCCATAAACGCATAAAGAGATTAAATTTAGCAAGTAAATTAGCTCATAATTCTAGAGTTGATAAAACTTACTACCACTTAATAGAGCTTGAGGTTACTTAGAAAACAATTGGTACAACCAATAAATACCCAAAAGATTTCTGCCACAACGACTTATAAATGACTGTCTTATAAACACACAGTTACAGCAAAGGACAACTGATGTTTAAAAACAAGGATCAAGAGCCCAACGAAAACAAACACTGATCACCATAATGGCGACTAGCCAATAAAACATCAACATCTAAACCTCTGTTAATTCTCAATAAGAGTTGTTGTATACTGACAGAAATAAAGTCAAACTGTTTGTAATGAGTGAAGCTGTTAATGCTGTTTTTGTTGTTTGACCCTCCTCTGTTAAATAGTTCACTTCAAAATGAATAAGTTTTTTGAGGAAAACATTCCAGGATTTTTCTCCACTTAATGGACTTCAATTGCAACCAACGGATTGAAGGTCCAGATCAATGCAGTTTCAAAGGAACAGGGTCTTATCTAGCCAAACCATCGGTAATTTTCTAAAAAACAAACAAACATTTATATACTTTTTAACCTCGAATGGCATTTAAAAACCAATTGAAAACCATTATGTGGAGAAAAATCCTGTAATGTATTCCTCAAAAAACTTAATTTCTTTTCGACTGAAGAAAGAAAGATCTTGGATGAGATGAGGTGAGTAAATTATCAGGAAATGTTCATTTTGAAGTGAACTAATCCTTTAAGATCGTAAGAGATCTGTTAGTGTTTAATGTTCTGTAATGTTCAAATACTGTTGAAATGAATTAAAGGTGCACTATGTAACTTTTCCTACTGTAGAAATCTGTTCTACTGTAACTGTAACTAGAGGTCGCCTATTCAAAACAAAGGTGCAGTTTGATGACGGCAAGTTGGAGTGCAGAATCTTGGGACATGTGGTCTTCACCTCACAGCCGGTGGAAAAGAATTGGGATGTGATTATTAACGTTACTGTAGTATGAAGCAGAAGCAGGAGCGAGTGTTGTGGAGCTGAGCAAGGCCGCTGGAGCGATTGTTAATGAGATGAACGCAACGCGCCTCGCGAGCAGCAGGACTTTTATTATGCCGCAGTCGCCAGCGCCATTTACGCTTTTCCGGTCATGAGTATGAGGTAACGCAGCTCTGTTTATCATTTTAGACACATCTGAGTGTGTTGATAATGATGTTATGATGTTACTCTGTGCGTTGTTCACACTTGTTCACACTGCAGTGAGGGGGGAACGCAGATATGACACAATTCACAGGCGACTCCCTCACACGTCCCGGTTCCTTGGTTAAAATAGCAATTTTCTCACGATTTACAAATAGTTGGGAACATTTGGGATATTGTAAGTACTCAACTGAACAAAATACAGTGAGGAAAATAAGTATTTGAACACCCTGCTATTTTGCAAGTTCTCCCACTTAGAAATCATGGAGGGGTCTGAAATTGTCATCGTAGGTGCATGTCCACTGTGAGAGACATAATCTAAAAAAAAAATCCAGAAATCACAATATATGATTTTTTTAACTATTTATTTGTATGATACAGCTGCAAATAAGTATTTAAACACCTGAGAAAATCAATGTTAATATTTGGTACAGTAGCCTTTGTTTGCAATTACAGAGGTCAAACGTTTCCTGTAGTTTTTCACCAGGTTTGCACTGCAGGAGGGATTTTGGCCCACTCCTCCACACAGATCTTCTCTAGATCAGTCAGGTTTCTGGCCTGTCGCTGAGAAACACGGAGTTTGAGCTCCTCCAAAGATTCTCTATTGGGTTTAGGTCTGGAGACTGGCTAGGCCACGCCAGAACCTTGATA
Organism: Romanogobio albipinnatus; assembly: GCA_023566225.1. Classification (NCBI taxonomy): domain Eukaryota; kingdom Metazoa; phylum Chordata; class Actinopteri; order Cypriniformes; family Gobionidae; genus Romanogobio; species Romanogobio albipinnatus. The sequence goes on along the minus strand of CM042257.1, from coordinate 3,173,242 downwards.
TGCTTCTTACAGAGCCACTCCTTGGTTATCCTGGCTGTGTGCTTCGGGTCATTGTCATGTTGGAAGACCCAGCCTCGACCCATCTTCAATGCTCTAACTGAGGGAAGGAGGTTGTTCCCCAAAATCTCGCAATACATGGCCCCGGTCATCCTCTCCTTAATACAGTGCAGTCGCCCTGTCCCATGTGCAGAAAACCCCCCCCAAAGCATGATGCTACCACCCCCATGCTTCACAGTAGGGATGGTGTTCTTGGGATGGTACTCATCATTCTTCTTCCTCCAAACACGTTTAGTGGAATTATGACCAAAAAGTTCTATTTTGGTCTCATCTGACCACATGACTTTCTCCCATGACTCCTCTGGATCATCCAAATGGTCATTGGCAAACTTAAGACGGGCCTTGACATGTGCTGGTTTAAGCAGGGGAACCTTCCGTGCCATGCATGATTTCAAACCATGACGTCTTAGTGTATTACAAACAGTAACCTTGGAAACGGTGGTCCCAGCTCTTTTCAGGTCATTGACCAGCTCCTCCTGTGTAGTTCTGTGCTGATTTCTCACCTTTCTTAGGATCATTGAGACCCCACGAGGTGAGATCTTGCATGGAGCCCCAGTCCGAGGGAGATTGACAGTCATGTTTAGCTTCTTCCATTTTCTAATGATTGCTCCAACAGTGGACCTTTTTTCACCAAGCTGCTTGGCAATTTCCCCGTAGCCCTTTCCAGCCTTGTGGAGGTGTACAATTTTGTTTCTAGTGTCTTTGGACAGCTCTTTGGTCTTGGCCATGTTAGTAGTTGGATTCTTACTGATTGTATGGGGTGGACAGGTGTCTTTATGCAGCTAATGACCTCAAACAGGTGCATCTAATTTAGGATAATAAATGGAGTGGAGGTGGACATTTTAAAGGCAGACTAACAGGTCTTTGAGGGTCAGAATTCTAGCTGATAGACAGGTGTTCAAATACTTATTTGCAGCTGTATCATACAAATAAATAGTTTAAAAAATCATATATTGTGATTTCTGGATTTTTTTTTTTTAATTATGTCTCTCACAGTGGACATGCACCTACAATGACAATTTCAGACCCCTCCATGATTTCCAAGTGGGAGAACTTGCAAAATAGCAGGGTGTTCAAATACTTCTTTTCCTCACTGTATATAACACTGGCCTAGTGGTTTTTGGATATTTTACTGCAAAAATGTTACATGGTGCACCTTTAAATCGTTAAGCTGACTGAACTAAGTACTCAACTTGTAAAATTTGAGTTACCAACACTCAAGTTTTCTAAGTGATTAGCTCTACTAATTGTTAGTCAGTTTTATCAACTCAAAAATGATGAGCTAATTTACTTGATAAATTCAAGACAATCAGTTTACTCAAGTTTTCTAAATAAATTCATCTAATTACATTTTACAGTGGTTTTGGTCTAAAACATCAGCGCTATTTAAACAGAATTACAGCTTTGCTTCAAGATGTGTAGAACATTTCCACTCCAGTCTGAGTGAATCTCACGTCACACTGATCAATGTCACAGGTGCTTGGTCCATTTTCATATTTCTAATTAACTGACTCTAAGCGTCTTCAGTCGACGGGCAGCTTATATGATGTGTTTTTATCTTCAGACAGCACTCGCTCAAACCCTCTGTGGTCCGGGGGGAGGAGCGGCCAGCTCTCAGATTCAGCTTTTGGCCACCAGAGAAGCAGAACTAATGACAACATTAGTCCGCCTTTGTGTACGAGGCCACCGGATATGGATTAACCAAGCAAGAAATAATCTTGGATTCTAAAGTATGCATGAATAAGCACACAGGGTTTTTAAATGTTTAGTTTTCGCCCCAAAATGTGTTTTTCCTTTTCTCTTTTTGGACGAGATCCTGCGCTTTGTGGCTCTGAAGATGAAGAGGAACTCAAGCAAGTGTGCTACTCATTAAATCGTTGATTTGTTTAATCTGCAGACCTCACACCAGACAGGTTTTCCTCATGTGACCTCATCTCTCTCTCGTTCTGTATCTCTTTGTCTTTCTGGTTTAAAGAGGTTTTGAGTGAGTATTTGACACTGGAACACAAAGCCTCCAGCCTGTGCTGTCTAATTAAAGTCACATTGGTTTCTCTGTCTGATGTGTCCAGTCAGTGCTGGTCTGTGGTCAGTTTACACACTTTAACAGACATTAAAACACATTCCCAAACCACTCTTTTCTAAAACCTCTTTGGATGAATCTCACAAGATTATTATTTCCTTGATAAGTACAACAGATGCTACCGACATGCATACTGCATATATTTCAATAATATATATTTTAATTACATTATTTATATATTTTATCACAGTAATTGGATTTTTTTGCATTGTTAATGAGAATTGAGGGTGAAAATGGTTAATTGTCATGAAAATAATGTAACAATGCAACAAAAAACTTCAGCAAAATTGTGAGATTTATTCATTATTGTTTATTCTTTATTGAGAAAAATTTGCAAACAAAACAATGCACTATATCACATAACTATTATAGTCACATGCAGGTTGGCATACGTTTATGTTTTTTTTTTATGCAAACATTTGATTTGTAATCAGAATGCAGAATGCATTTCAGCCCTTTGTGTTCTTGCTATGTTAGTTTAATCAAAATCAATATCTTATTTTACAAAAACACATCTGACCTAAATCCTACAAGACATTATAATTTAATTAAATATTACTGCAATCAGGGTAACTTGAACAAAATATGCAATGCACAGTAATGAGACTGCATACTTATTTATGAGTGAAATTGTTTGTGAACTAATTAATCTTTTTGATTAAATTATTTTCTCTAAGGCAGGCTAGTTAATTATTTTCGACCAAGCTCTTACTGATCAAATCAGACTAAGACAACCAACATAAACAACAAAATATAAATAACAGTGGATAGATAGATTGATAGATGGTGAGTGAGTGAGTGAGTGAATGAAGTACATGAGTGTGAGTGAGTGCGTGTCTGTGAGTGAGTGAATGAGTAAGTGAGTGAGTGAGTGAGTGTCTGTGAGTGAGTGAATGAGTAAGTGAGTGAGTGAGTGAGTGAATGAATGAAGTACATGAGTGTGAGTGAGTGCGTGTCTGTGAGTGAGTGAATGAGTAAGTGAGTGAGTGAGTGAGTGAATGAATGAAGTACATGAGTGTGAGTGAGTGCGTGTCTGTGAGTGAAAGAGTAAGT
>CM042257.1:3082552-3165052 GCA_023566225.1 Romanogobio albipinnatus | reverse complement strand
AGTCCAAGATATTTGACAAAAATTACACACCTCAAAAATCATAAATGGTTAGTTGTTGTTTTCAATGCATGTCTGGATGTAACCAACCACTGGCCTTTAATGATGTCGCCCTCGATGTGTCTGGTGGTCAGTCATTATGTGAGTTCTGAAGTTTTGAGGTCGACTGAGGTGTGTGTGTGGAAAGTCACATGACTGTGTCCGTGTATCGGGGGAAGCTGCACACGCCAGCCTTCATTAGAGCCCGCAGAACTGAATTATGACTCATTCCAGTGAATCAGTTCGCTTGCTAACCCTTCACAATAAGGTTCTTGTTATGAACTTACAATGAAACCTATAAATGTCAACATTTACTAAAAAATAATTTAAATCAAGAGTGTCTGGTAATATTAGTTGACCTGAACTAACAATGAACAGTTGTATTTGTATGATCTAATGTTAATACAAAGGAACTAATTTTGCTTAACTAATGGGACCTTGTTGTGATTCATACTTGTTCTAATGTCATCACATTTTATAGTCATTTAACATGCAAACATTGTATAAATAGTTCCGTTTATGAACAGCTTCATTAAAACGAATAGCACAGCATGTGTTTTTCAAGTAAGCGAAAGTAAGTCCTTTATAACTTATGAGTATTGTGCGCAGGCAGACAGGTGTCTGAAAACAGATCTACCTGGCTCCTAAACGAGGTTGACAGGGACCCCAGCGGACGATCATTGTGTTGGTTAAAACAGAAGACGGGGCCCGACATCATTCAGCGGCTCCTGCTGTGTGAGGAATCCCATATATGAGCCTTTTTAAAAGCACACATTTATCTCTCGCTGTGGTCTTTTGCTTCTGTTGTTTCGTCATGAATGGCTTTTGTGACTCGAGCTTTAAATATTTTGCTGCCTTGAACACACAAAGCGAATCCAGCGGATTAGAAATACAACTTCCTGCTGGAAATCCCAGCGACAAAGTGCTGAGGAGTCGAGCGAACGGGTTTACTCACAAACAGAGCCGGAGCGGATTTAACCCTGTTTATGTCACTCAGCGGCCATTAGAAACACTAAACGCTTCTCAGGAAGAGGCACTTCAGAAAAGAGGCTCCATTCATCCTTTATATAAAAAGGGGAGGAGGGTCCGAGCGCACAACACACTCTCAAGCAACACACACAGAGCCACACCAGCTGATGTGATCCGTCGGGGGACGCTGCCATATGGCTCGCTTCGGCTCCAGCTGAGGCCTTTGGGTTCCTGTAAAACGTCCCAGTGATCTGAGGCACTTCAGACTTGTTTTGTGTGCAGTTTCTCCCATGCAGAGCGAGGGATGTGAGGAGCATGCAGTTCCCTCAGTGGCCAGTGGAGGACATGCTTTCCTCAGGATGAGCGCAGATATGAAGACAGGACAGAGAAAAACACCCAACAAAACACAACCAATGGCATCTCACATGTCCCCTGCTCGGGTTTCATTCGGTCACCCTTATTTGTTTGGTCGTTTGTTCATTGTTACAGATGCTTTTATCCAAAGTGACATGAATATTCACACAGCCAACAATATCCATAGCGTACACAAATGTGAGGAGGACTGCATCTTTTAGGAATATAAACACACATAGAGAGAGAGAGATGGAGGGAGATATGAGTTCCTCTTCTGTCTCCAGGGGTCTCACAGGTAATGGAGAACCCTCACACTGAGCTTTAGAGACTCCAAAGTCTACACAAAAGAAGTTGAGATCTTAGACCACCCAGAAAAAGGTAGAGATACTCACACACACACACACTCGTGGCTTTGTAGCTCGTGTCTCTGTGGGGAACTGCTGAATGTGTGGCATTGGAAAGTCACTGTCAGTGTTACACACACACACACACACACACACACGCTTACCATAAACACAGGCTAATTGTCATACAGGTTAGAAGGAACAGTTCTCTCAGAAAATGTAAGTTACTCACCCTCATGTCGTTCCAAACTCATACTGACTTTCTTTTTTCTGTAAAATCTGCTTAAAAAATGTTTTTTTTTATATATGTAATAATTCATGTTAGGAAGCTTTCCCTGACAGGGTGTAAATTAAAGCTGCACTATGTAACTTTTCCGTCCACTAGAGGTCACCTATTCAAAACAAAGGCGTAGTTTGATGACGCCACGTTTGAGCGCAGAATCTTGGGACATGTGGTCTTCACATCACAGCCGGTGGAAACGAATCGGGATAGCACTCGGGCAGAAATCATGTTCATGGATGCGATTATTAACGTTACTGTAGTATGAAGCAGAAGCAGGAGCAATTGTTTATAAGAAGAGCGGAACCCACACCTCGCGAACAGCGGGACCTTTATTATGGCATAGTCGCCGGCGGGACTTTTATTGTGCCACAGTCGCGGTGCCATTTCCGCTTTTTTTCCGGTCATGAGTATGAGGTAACGCTGCTCTGTTTATCATATTAGACACATCTGAGTGTGTTGAAAATTATGTTCTGATGTTACTTAAACCAGGTACTGGTTGCTTTGGCACTATGTGCAGGTGCCAAGTCCAGTTGGAAAATGAAATCTGCATCTCCATAAAGTTGGTCAGCAGCAGGAAGCATGAAGTGCTCTAAAACCTCCTGGTATACGGCTGCGTTGACCTTGGACCTCAGAAAACACAGTGGACCAACACCAGCAGATGACATGGCACCCCAAACCATCACTGACTGTGAAAACTTTACACTGGACCTCCAGCAACATGGATTGTGTGCCTCTCCTCTCTTCCTCCAGACTCTGGGACCCTGATTTCCAAAGGATATGCAAAATTTACTTTCATCAGAGAACATAACTTTGGACCACTTTTTTTCCTTTTTGTCTTTAGCCCAGGCGAGACGCTTCTGACGCTGTCTGTTGTTCAAGAGTGGCTTGACACAAGGAATGCGACAGCTGAAACCCATGTCTTGCATACGTCTGTGGTTCTAGAAGCACTGACTCCAACTCCAGTCCACTCTTTGTGAATCTCCCCCACATTTTTGAATGGGTTTTGTTCAACAATCCTCTCCAGGGTGCGGTTACCCCTATTGCTTGTACACTTTTTTCTAACACATCTTTTCCTTCCCTTCGCCTCTCTATTAAAGGGTTAGTTCACCCAAAATTGAAAATAAAGTCAGTAATTACTCACCCTCATGTTTTTCCAACCATGTAAGACCTTCGTTCATCTTCGGAACATAATTTAGTATATTTTTGATGAAATCTGAGAGCTGTCTCACTCCTCCATAGGCTTTCAGAGGGAATGAAACTTGATGGCCCAGAATAGTAAGTAAAAACGTCATTTAAGGAGTCCAAATGACTACAGTGGCTCTGTATTAAGTCTATCATGCGACAAAAATACTTTTTGAGCGGAAAAACAACAAAAATAACGACTTTATCACACTATTATTGTTGTTCAATTTGAGTGCCACAACGCATGCGCGAAAACTGAGATTCTTCTTCTACTACTACTTGACTGGCTGCTCACTCTTTCGGAGTAGGGTTAATCTCAGTTCTCGCGCATGCGTCGTGGCACTCCCGCGAACTCTCGTCAGAGACTCAAATTGAACAACAATACTAGTGTGATAAAGTCGTTATTTTTGTTGTTTTTCCGCTCAAAAAGTATTTTCGTCGCATGATAGACTTAATACAGAGCCACTGTAGTCATTTGGACTCCTTAAATTACGTTTTTACTTACTATTATGGGCCATCAAGTTTCAGTCCCTCTGAAAGCCTATGGAGGAGTGAGACAGCTCTCAGATTTCATCAAAAATATACTAAATTATGTTCCGAAGATGAACGAAGGTCTTACATGGTTGGAACAACATGAGGGTGAGTAATTACTGACAGAATTTTCATTTTTGGGTGAACTAACCCTTTAATGTGCTTGGACACAGAGCTCGGTGAACAGCCAGCCTTTTTTACAATGACCTTTTGTGTCTTGCCCTCCTTGTGCAAGGTGTCAATTGTCGTCTTTTGGACAACTGTCAATCAACTTTTTGATGATATTCTAATTATATGACCAGCACCTGTATCCATCCATCCATCCATCCATCCACCCTGTACATATTGACCTTCACTGACATATCCCAAGCAATACATGAGTCTTCTTTGAAACACAACGTTAATGTAACGTTTAATTTAATCCTCAATTTAATCCTGGAGTAGCTCTAGTCTCCCTCCAGGAAATCAGTTTATTCAACTCTGGACTAGACCAAGTCAAGGACTATTTAAAACCATTACAGAGAAAGCAGATTTCTGCTCATCTGGTGTAAAAGGCCATTTTAGTCCAGGCCCATTATGAATTAAAATGAGTAAAAAACCTAAAGCTTAATAAAAGATTTTGTATAAATCTTAAAGCTACACTGTGTGATATTTTCCCCCATCTAGCGGTGAAAAGGTATATGACCATCCAGTAAATATTAGTTTCTGTTCCTTCCAATTCCGATTTCGTTTTAACTCCTACGGTGGCCGATTTAGTCCAAAATTAACATGGCTTCCAGTTCAATCCAGTCCCCCTCTTCACATTCGAAACAGTGCCATCGAGTGTTAAAACGCGAAAGGCGAAGCTTGAATTTACGGGTATGTCCCTCTTTGGCTAATGTACTTTCAAGATGGAGGGGCAACATGGCGACCCCCATTCGAACCCCTTACCCGTATGTATTTTCAATGGCATATAATAAACTTACGAGAATACTTTATTACTTGAAAGAAGTAAATATACATTAATGAGCACATATATTTTTGAAAGAACTAAGTGTTTTTAGCTAAGAATAAACTAAAAAAGTTACACAGTGTAGCTTTAAACTTAAATGATTATTTTGGTAACACTTTACAATAAGGTTTCATTAGTTAACATGAGTTAATGTATTAACTAACATGAACTAACCATGAACAGTACATTTGTTACAGCATTAGTTCATCTTTCTTAACTTTAGTTCATAAAAATGCAGCTGGTTATGGTTTGTTCATGTTAGTTCCCAGTGCATTAACTAATGTTAGCAAAATATTAATAATGTGTTAGTACATTTTGAAATGAACATTAACAAAGATAAATAAATGCTTTATAAGTGCAGTTCATTATTAGTTCATGTTACCTACTGGACCTTATTCTAAAGTGTTACCATTATTTTTTAATTTATGAATATGAATCGCATAAACTTAATTCTCCATTAATATACAACATGTTTTATTAAGCTCTAGGTTTTTTTTTTTACTCATTTAAAATTCTTAATCATACACTCTAAAAAATGCTGGGTTAAAAATAACCCAAGATGGGTTGAAAATGGACTAACCCAGCATTTTGGTTGTTTTAAACAAACATTTAACCCAACCGCTGGTTTAAAACAACCCAAATGCTGGGTTAGTCCATTTTCAACCCAACTTGGGTTATTTTTAACCCAGCATTTTTTTTAAAGTGTAATATGAATAATAAGAATTATTAAACTAATTATTCAATTTCATTTGTATGGAATTTTACTAGTAATCAAAATGTGTAAATCTTGATAAAAGGCTTAATTTTTTTGTATATATTACAAGTTTACAATTGAAAATTCAGACCTTTTTTGCATAAGGATTTTCTGTCTGTCTCTGCTCCTCTGTTTTTAAAGCCTTGTTAGCATGGTCTTTACTAATGTTTTCAGCTTTTGCTACTCCCACAAAAGCAATGCAGTGGTGCATAAAGCAGTCGGGTGTGTGTGTGTGTGTGTGTGTCATGTGGGGAGGCTGGTGGTGTTACTCTTTTCTCTGTGCCAGATCTTTATGAGTCATATAAACACAGCCTGGTCAGAAAACTTTGATAATTGGAGAGTTACATAAATGGCTAAATCCTCTGAAAGGGATTTTTGGGTTGGTTTTGAAAGGGAGGCCCCACAGAGATCCTCCAGCATTAGCGGCTGGCTAAAGAAAACTCGCTAATTACTTCCCGCTGTGGAGTTTCAGAGGAAGGTGTTTTTACAAATTAAATCCCAGCCATCTACTGTAAGCGCTGGAGTGTGTGTGTGTGTGTGTGTGGTTCAGGTATCGGGACTACATTTTTTTCCCGTTGAAAACCGCTTATAAATCATATTAAATTATGTTTTTTTAAAATGTAAAAATGCAGAAAGTTTTCTGTGAGGGTTGTGTTAAGGGGTACACTCTAAAAATGCTGGGTTAAAAACAACCCAAGTTGGGTTGAAAATGGACAAACCCAGCGATTGGGTTGTTTTAACCAAGAGGTTAAGGTAAATCTGGGTTAAAACAGCCCAATCGCTGGGTTTGTCCATTTTCAACCCAATTTGGGTTGTTTTCAATCCAGCATTTTTGAAGGTTTATGGGTTATGGGCATACAAATAATTATGTCTATGGAAAGTCCCCATAAAACATGGAAACCCAACATGTTTCCAGAATATACAAAAATATATTGTTTTATATATATATATATATATATATATATATATATATATATATATATATATATATATATATATATATATATATATATATATATATATATATATATATATATATATATATATATATATAAATCACTTGTTTGGGGGTCCTTTTTATTTAAATGTGAAGGTTGTATTTTTTCCAGTGTTAAACAAACTTCTTTTATTCTATTTTAAAGGGCACATAACACACACCATTTCTGCCAATCTCATGTTAATCTTGATCTTTATTCTTCATATCTCCGAAGAGTCTTTATTTTTATCATATTTATAAAAGACAGATATGCTGTACCGATTCTTTCTGAAAACAACCGAACTCGTGGAGGCTTGCAGTGGGCGGAGCTAAAGAGTCACGAGCACACACACACACACACACACACACACGCACGCACGCACGCACACACACACACACACACACACACACACACACACACACACACACACATAATGGCATTATCCCTGGATAACTTTCAATTCACTATACATTGGTGTTGTTCACATATGCACTTACGCAACGATTTCCAACAAAACACACATTTGCTGCAGTTTCACTCACCGCCTGCGGTTTCCACTCATGAGCGGGAACAAACACACACACTTGCAGAACTCGTTGCTGCTCCGGAAAAACAAACTGCATCCACTGTTTCCTTAACTCTGGTGTAACGGAGGCCAGCTAGTAGTTGCTGTGCGAGTAAACCTCACTCCTCTGATCACAAGTGATGCTCTAGCGACTGATGAGGCTGCAGCCTTTAGCCTCCTTGTTAGAGCGTTCGACTCTTATGCTGGCGGACCCGAGTTCAAGTCCCACTTGGAGCAGGCGGTTCGAACAGGAAGGGTTACACTGGGTTATTTGGGAAGCTGAACAAGGTTATCTTTTCCTCAAAGCCAGAAACACACTTCTTTAGTGACTGTTGATTTAGTGGTCTAAAAACACAATGACAGACAGCGCTGCTGACAGCTCCTGTAACACGAACGAAGCTCGTTGATGGACGCACTCTTGCTCTTGCTCTGGCTGATATGCACATGCGCTCATCCAGGAGAAGTGCCCATACAAGCAATTCCGCCCTTTATGATGTCAAACAGGGCCGTACTCGGAAAAAAAACTTTCCGAAACGTATTCGAATCTTGAAGGAGTGTATTTGGCACAGAAATACTCTGTCATACTTCCAACTCGTTTTTTGAAATTTTGGCCATGTTTAGCATGAACATCCAACTCTTTAACCGTGTAAATAAGTCTGAATGCATGAAATAGCATTAGACCCCCACTTTACAACCATATGTGGCAGGAATGGTGATTCTGTTTCCGTCACCGTATTTGCCGTCTTAGCCTATCAGCGTCGACTCTGGGCTATAAACATGAGTGTGTGTGCTGCCTGAGGATGCGTCACTATTGGGGAACTGCGGCGTTGTTAACGTGCTTACGTCATCACGGCCGGAAACCGGATGTGAGGACTCGAGACGGTAAGGAGAACACACTGTTAGTTTCTGTGAGTAATAACGTGTATTTCGGTTACGAGAGGTGCGTTCTGTCTGCATGTTCTAGAGATGGTGTGTTGATCGGAGGGCTTGTGTCTGCTTTCTGCTGTACAAGCTTGCTGCTGTTTATTGCTGTTGCACTTGACTGGATGTGGACACGAGAAAAGGTAGGAAAACTGCGCTGGTAAACATCGTTAGTTATACGAGGTATGCCTCTTGTAAGTGTTGTACCGTGTAAGATCGCTGTTTGACCTCCTCCCCTTCCTCAGCTGTGGAAAACCTGACTTAGTTGCTGGATTACTGTTGTTCTGCATTGGTTCTCGCCAGGGAATGATACGGTTCTGTTGTCTCTTGATAAAACACTGCTTTGCTCTCGAAAATCAGTATGTATTTGTACCAAGGCCAAGAGAATGAATGTAATAGAGTTTCATTTTGTATATCCCCTCACATGAGATAATGACTCTAACAGTTTACTTTGTATAGGTTCGTGAAGGCCCATAGAGTTATTCCAGTCGGGGTGCTCCGCGTTAAGCTACGGCTTTACTATGTCCTGTTTCAAACTCCAAATGAGTAGTCAACTGCTATGTCCTGTTTCCAAATGTTATTGATTTAGTTAATTCCAGTTTTGTTGTTTTCAAATTTCATTTAACTTATTTTCTTTCGTTTCCGTTGGCTGTTAATATTGTTTATAGTTTTGTTGTGTTTAATTTTGCCCTCATTTGATTTATGATTACAGGTGCTGGTCATATAATTAGAATATCATCAAAAAGTTGATTTATTTCACTAATTCCATTCAAAAAGTGAAACTTGTATATTATATTCATTCATTACACACAGACTGATATATTTTAAATGTTTATTTCTTTTAATTTTGATGATTATAACGGACAACTAAGGAAAATCCCAAATTCAGTATCTCAGATAATTAGAATATTACTTAAGACCAATACAAAGAAAGGATTTTTAGAAATCTTGGCCAACTGAAAATTATGAACATGAAAGTATGAGCATGTAAAGCACTCAATACTTAATTGGGGCTCCTTTTGCCTGAATTACTGCAGCAATGCGGCGTGGCATGGAGTCGATCAGTCTGTGGCACTGCTCAGGTGTTATGAGAGCCCAGGTTGCTCTGATAGTGGCCTTCAGCTCTTCTGCATTGTTGGGTCTGGCATATCACATCTTCCTCTTCACAATACCCCATAGATTTTCTATGGGGTTAAGGTCAGGCAAGTTTGCTGGCCAATTAAGAACAGGGATACCATGGTCCTTAAACCAGGTACTGGTTGCTTTGGCACTGTGTGCAGGTGCCAAGTCCTATTGGAAAATGAAATCTGCATCTCCATAAAGTTGGTCAGCAGCAGGAAGCATGAAGTGCTCTAAAACTTCCTGGTATATGGCTGCATTGACCTTGGACCTAAGAAAACACAGTGGATCAACACCAGCAGATGACATGGCACCCCAAACCATCACTGACTGTGGAAACTTTACACTGGACCTCAAGCAACGTGGATTGTGTGCCTCTCCTCTCTTCCTCCAGACTCTGGGACCCTGATTTCCAAAGGAAATGCAAAATTTACTTTCATCAGAGAACATAACTTTGGAACACTTTTTTTCCTTTTTGTCTTTAGCACAGGCGAGACGCTTCTGACGCTGTCTGTTGTTCAAGAGTGGCTTGACACAAGGAATGCGACAGCTGAAACCCATGTCTTGCATACGTCTGTGGTTCTAGAAGCACTGACTCCAACTCCAGTCCACTCTTTGTGAATCTCCCCCACATTTTTGAATGGGTTTTGTTCAACAATCCTCTTCAGGGTGCGGTTATCCCTATTGCTTGTACACTTTTTTCTACCACATCTTTTCCTTCCCTTCACCTCTCTATTAATGTGCTTGGACACAGAGCTCGGTGAACAGCCAGCCTTTTTTGCAATGACCTTTTGTGTCTTACCCTCCTTGTGCAAGGTGTCAATTGTTGTCTTTTGGACAACTGTCAAGTCAGCAGTCTTCCCCATGATTGTGTAGCCTACAGAACTAGACTGAGAGAACATTTAAAGGCCTTTGCAGGTGTTTTGAGTTAATTAGCTGATTAGAGTGTGGCACCAGGTGTCTTCAATATTGAACCTTTTCACAATAATTTCTAATTTTCTGAGATACTGAATTTGGGATTTTCCTTAGTTGTCTGTTATAATCATCAAAATCAAAAAGAAATAAACTTTTGAAATATATCAGTCTGTGTGTAATGAATTAATATAATATAAAAGTTTCACTTTTTGAATGGAATTAGTGAAATAAATCAACTTTTTGATGATATTCTAATTATATGACCAGCGCCTGTATTGTTGCAGCCTGAATAGTTTGTTTTCTTTAAATTGAATGACCTTTTTGTGTCTTATATTTTGATTATTTTGAACTTTTGTTTCAGTTGCCACAAGTCTTTTTGATTTTTCTTTGACGTTCTTCTTTTGTATTTAGTGGCACTGTGCTTTTGTTTCCATTAACTGTTTATTTACTTACATTAGTTGTAAAGTGATTGATTTGTTTATTTTTGTATTTTTGACTGATTTATTGGATGTTAACAACCTTTTTAAGTGCGATTTATTTAATGTGTATTTCCTTTGTCTTGGTAGGGCCTGAGCACCAGGGGCAGAGGGCTAACTCTTATTAGGTGGTGGTATGTGTTGTGACCTCCCCACCAAATGTGTGATTTGTATACCCACACGTGTGTGAGCATGTGAGAGCACAGTGAATTGCAGTGGTTTTTCTTCTCTAAGTAAAGTGACCCGACTTTCTGCCTCTGTGGGTAAGCTCTAGGCCCTGGCCTTGACAGTGTTTGAAATCCATTCCGGAATAAATGTCTGCATTCAAGTTATAACATTTTCAGATTGTTAATAAAATATATTTTTGATACGTTCATCCATGTCTCTGACTCTGATCGGTGTTACGAACCTGTGTATGCCTTTTGGTAGGGATACATTTTAATTCTTTGGGCGAAATTCCCAAGGTGGCGTAGTCAGAGTCTAAATAGTATCATCTTATTCAGTTAGTATTATACTTAGGGTAAACCCCTTGAAATCTCTCGTAGTACCGCCCCTCCACACATAGATATACATAATAAAGGCTAGATGTCTTACGGCGGAGTCTCTAACGTCATCACCGGCGGCCATCTTGTCACAGGCAAGCTTTCTGGCGGGCTCTGTGGTACCTGATGTAAGGTGAGTGATCTGCACGAACACAAATACTCTTATCTCGCTGAAATCTTGACGGATTTACAAATGGTTTGGTTTCTTACAAACGTTATTAACGTGGCTATAATTATCGATGCTTGAACAAATTATGAATAATTATTCACAAGTATGCAGTGTCATAACTTCATCTCTGACGTTTATAAAAAAACAAACAGTTTGAAAATTGGTATAAAATTGAGCAAGTTATGGTCATTTAAAAAGTACATGCACCATTAAAACACAATGTTACGAGTGAGCGAGCTGACTGTGACAAGATGGCCGCCAGGTGCGGACGTCGACCTCCATTGGCCAGCAGCGCGGACGAGACATCTAGCCTTTATTATGTATTTCCATGTTTACAACTATATGTCGTTAGGCTCAACCAATGAAGTTAGTGCGGGCGGGGCTGTCTTTTTATTTGACCAATGATTATAGGGGGGAGGGGCTACCTTTGGGAAACCTGTTTGAAAACAGTTTTTTCATTATGCCATGTGGTGGCGCCACTGGTCATTTAATTAACTTTTCTCAGTCCGCTCTTTTCTTCTTGTGTTTTAGGAGGTCTGCAGCACTGGTTTACCTTATGCATAAGAACCACGATCTCTGCAGACACAGATTTACTGTAGCCAAATACATTTTCAGGCCAATATATATTCTTATTCAACGTGCATTCATCTAAAATAAACCAATAATACTAATGCAACAACTACAACACACACTCTCTTGTCTTGTAAATATGCATGATTTTGACTTTGTCCTGTCAAACTGGATCAGAAATGTGACAAATGTTCAAAAATATTGAAATGTGACCTTTAGATAGATAGATGATCAGTCTTGTGTGTCTTCCCTCTTTCTCTGTCTTTCCATCCTCTTTTCTCATACTCGTCTGGTAGTGTGTGTGTGTGTGTGCCTCAGGCGTTACGGTGTATGTGTGTGTTTCTCTCTCCAGAGACGCAGTGGGATACCAGTCAAACGTTCTCATGGTGGGTTGTGAGATTGTATTTGGTTTTACTCAATTGTTTTAACAGGTTTTTAGGAATAGATCCTATTACTTCCGAGGCCGGCCTGCGGCTTGACTCACCACACGGCCCCTAATCTGCCATGCAAATTAAATCTTTCCCTCGTGTGTGTTAACATTTCCCTATTACATGTTTTGACTTATTTATGTCCGTTAGTGCAGGACATGCGGCATGCAAAATGTGCGTGGTTAAGTACACACAGAAAGACCAAGATTTAACATCGTATTTATAGTCACATCTTAAATAATTAGACTGTATTTTTCACATCAGCGCTGATCTGCTATTAGATATATCTTTAAAAATAAATTATTTTAAAGTTTTGCTTTTGAGTGAACAAGATCTTGGACCAAGAAAAATATTTTAAATATTTTAATATATGTGATATATTTAATATTAAATAATATTTATAATATATATTAATAACTCAATTTATTGTTCCAAATCCATACTTTCATGCTTCTTTGAAACACAAATGGGAAAGTAATAAATAAATATTTTTGTATTTATATTTATTATTTACTATTCTTTTATGTCTGTTTAATTTTTTATTTATATTTTTCTTATTTTATACTGGTTTGTAAAATAAATAAATCTAAAAATATATATAATAAACAGAAGTAAAATAATTATTGGGAATATTGTTCCAATTGGTGATTATTTTGGGGGTTTTCATGAGTTCTCAATGTTACTTAGACCCTGTGTGTGTGTGTGTGTGTGTGTGTGTGTGTGTGTGTGTGTGTGTGTGTGTGTGTGTGTGTGTGTGTGTGTGTGTGTGTGTGTGTGTGTGTGTGTGTGTGTGTGTGTGTGTGTGTGTGTGTGTGTGTGTGTGTGTGTGTGTGTGTGTGTGTGTGTGTGTGTGATGGGTAGAAGTAGTTTAGGGGTGTAAAATGTACAGTTCGTACAATATAAAAACCATTACGCCTATGGAATACCCTCACTTAGATAGCAAAACAAACCTGTGTGTGTGTGTGTGTGTCTGTGTGTGTGCGTGTGTAATATTCCTTTAAAGTTCCTCAGTGACATCATGCACCAGGAAATGACATCACCATTTCGGAGGGAACACAACAGCACAAACTTTAGTAAGTGTATGTGGTTGATATGATGAATTCTGTGCTATAGGTTGTTTTTGTGACTCTTTAAATCATCCCATTTTGCTTGATAAAATCAGTGTTTCAAATGGTGTTGCTCTTGATATAGCCTACTGTAATCAAGATATAATCAATAAGCGGTGCATGTGAAGGGAAGAGAGAAGGGGTTTGCGGTATATGCGTATGTTTATGTGTGTTTGATCAGGGCAGTGTTGAGATGTGTGTGATTATGCGGTTATGTGTGCGGTTGTGCTCATTTAGGCTTAATTAGAAGATGTGGGTCACTGTAAGGGCATCATTTAACAGTTACTTTTAGCATGTGTTTATACCTTTATGCTTTATAGTATTTATTAATATTTTAAATGAGCTTTTATTGTTATATTTTAAATTTTAGTTTAAGTTTTAGTAATTTTTATGTGCTTCTGTCATTGTAATTAATTTTTTTAATGCTATACAGCTTTAATTTTAGTAATGTTTATGTAATTTTTTTCATTTAATATTTGTTTTATTTTATAATTAATATTAATATTTATGTTCTATTTTTTATTTTAGCTCCAAAAAGGTCAAAATGCACCTAATATGCACCATAATAGTAATCCATATGATTTGTGCATGATATATTTCAAGTAATTTGAAGCCATATACAGAATAGCTGTCAGGAAAAGCACAAAATATAGATCTTTATTCTCTGAAAATCAGTGATACAGATACATTTTAGTCTGTTCCTCGTATAAGTCGGACGATTTACACTTTTATGGTGTTTTTTTTTTGTCCTTTTTGCCTAACATCTAATAAGATAGAAAAGGCTGGAATGACATGAACTATTCCTTTAACTCTAGGCTGGATGTTTGTGAACTTGTTGGTATTTTGGTCAGTTTATTGTTTTTTTTGTGTGGGAATATCTAATTGCTCCACACATTTCAGTTTGTGCTCATGAAAGAATGAATAGATAAAAAAACAACAACAAAAAAACAGTTAAAAATTCCAACCAAATCAATCAATCCATCCATCAAGGTTTCTTATGCAGGTAGACGTGTGTGTGTGTGTGTGTGTGTGTGTGTGTGTGTGTGTGTGTGTGTGTGAACCTCATTTCAAGGACAATTAAGTTGAAATGAAGTGGTGAAGGATCAATAAGCTCAGGTTGGCTGTGTAGAAATGGCACACACATGCTGAAACTGCCAGCTGATCAGCAGCACATCAGGTTTACTGTCACCGGCTGAATGACAAAAAGTGGGACGCCCCTCTGGGACTCGCGCTCTTTTGTTCCAGCCACAGTTCATCTGAAGGTGGAGCCAACCATTTCATGCTCATCAAGGGGGCATTAGAACGGTAGCTCTTTCCAAATAGACTGATGTCCACATTTTTTTTCTCACTGGCAGTGTATTTTGTTGGTTTCATGTGCTGTTGCTATTAACTTAAACAGTTGAGCTAACCTAGGATTTTAAAGGTGCCATAGAATGGGACATTTTGAGGGGCAGTGGTCCAAACCAAAAAAAGGGGCACTGGGGTGAGGTAGTGATATATATATATATATATATATATATATATATATATATATATATATATATATATATATATATATATATATATATATATATATATATATATAAAATAGTGATATATGACATTGTATTATGTCGAATATCCACGTTTTTGTGTCTATTTGTTAATGAAGGATTTGTGGAGTAAATGTTATAGCTTTAATTTTGAAGAAAAAACATAAAATTAGACTCTTGGGGTAAGATGACCCAACCATATTTGGCACAGAAGGCCCCAAGTGGCATGTTGTTACTGGTGTTATTGTTTTTTTTATTTTTTATTTAATACTTATTGTAATTAACGGGGCTATTATTTAATATTTTCATGAGTTAGATGTACATTTCAGGCATCTTCACTAAACCTATAGGTTAATTGAGTGATTTCTATTATAACAGAATCTATTATGTTTTTTTTTATTATGACATCTTCAATTAAAATATGGGCAATTAAATAAGTAAATATTGATATGCTTGTACATAAGTCATAAAAAATACCTTTCAGATGATTATCTGTTACTGGGATTCAGATTTTTCTTTGATCAGTTATTCAATTATTCTACTAAATTGTCAAAATAAAATTAAGTAGAATATTTTTTGTATTTTACATTATGACACGGAAGGTGTATAGCCTAAATAGTAGCTAATAAGAATTATATCAAAAGTAATTTATATATTCTGCAACAGTTTATGGGTTATTATATGAAATTATGCCTATATATATATTCTACAAAGTGTGCCATCGACAGCAAAGTTGATGTTATTTATATTAGATCAAACTTGATTAGACAAGAATTATAATTCTCTTCCAAGACGTGTATTTTGTACAAGTTTCAAGCACTATTAGAAGATTAGGAGTAAAATAATACTGACAGAAATACAAAAACAAACTACCAAATTATTAATTCCGCGGATTGTAATGCATAGCCTACTTTTAATGCAACGACATTCTGGAACTGTCGTCTCCGCTTTCCAGAGACTCTGGGGAGCGAGCGGGAAAACACAGGAGCGGATTCGCGGAATCGGTGGATCTTTAGCGGAGGGAAAACAGAACACTTTTAGCGGGGATGGGTAGCGACCATAGGCCTGCGAGAGGGGCACCTCAGCTGATGAGGGCAGAGGGGCAGTGGCTCTAGCCACCGGGCCACCCCCCTGTGCACGGCCCTGCTAGAATGAAAAATTGAATTAACCTTGCCATAGTTAAATAACAGGAGTTCAGTGCATGTAAATCACATACAGTGAGTCTCAAACACCATTGCCTCCTCCTTCATATGTAATTCTCGTTTGGGAAAAACACCACGGAAAAATAGGCAAATCTCAACGTAACACCGAGAGTGATGCAATCGTCGGGATCATTAATATGTACGCCCCCAACATTTGCATATGCAAGCACATGTTCACTCTCAGGCGAAACTGCCCAGCCGTATCATTTTTACATTTTAATGCATTTGGCAGACGCTTTTATCCAAAGCGACTTACATTGCCCTTATTACAGGGACAATCCCCCTGGAGCAACATGGAGTAAAGTGCCTTGCTCAAGGACACACTGGTGGTGACCGCTGGGATCGAACCAGCAACCTTCTGCATATCAGTTCAGTTGTTTAACCCACAATACCACTGTAGTGATAGTATAGTTGTATATACAGAAACTAACCAATAGGTGTCAGTATTATACTTACCGGCAGAATATACAGTAGACGATCACATGGGTTGTTGCTGTTCCTGCTCGTGACCTGAAAGTGAATTAAAAGATAAGTTTAATTACAAACAGTTTCTTCATTGAAATAAGAAACATTACAACCACCATCTCCGAACATGGCAGGATAGCGAACATGGCAGATCATGGAAACAAATGTTATGTTCCAGGCTGTGCAGGGGATGTGAAGACGTTTCATACTCTTCCCACAGATAAAACATGTCAACAGGCATGGTTGATGTTTATTTATAATCAGATATCCCGCAACAATTGAATTCGAAGTTGTTAGTTTGCTCAGCCCATTTCACCACGGACAGTTTTTCAAACCTGGGACAATATCAAGCAGGCTTTGCTCAGTGTCTGATACTGGAGAAAGAGGCAATTCCAACCATATTCCTGCAAGCAGTAAGTGATTTTATCCACTTCTTGACTGTCTAAACAATTTCTGATTAAATTGAAAGTTTCTTAGAGAGACAACATTAACGATATTATGCCCGTTGTTGTCTAGATCCAACGCAAGATGCTAGTACAGTAACAATAGGATAATCCAAGTATCTTACATAACTAAATAGTATGTCTAATGACAAAGGTTAATATTATTTCATGCCAGTGTTGTCATAAATGACAAAATACAACTGTAGATACGTAACGTTAGTTTAGTTGCTTACACATAGATCCTTCTAGCTAACGTCACCTTCTCCACCATTTGTTGCATAATGGCGCTTTTCTGAGCATTCAAAGTGCCTTTTTTACATATGAAGGGGTGGCTTGTATACATTACTTTGTTTGGCTAAATAAATCGACTTTTAAATCAGTACTCTACTGTCAAACTCAAACGTTACTGTACAAACAACATATTTAAGCGCTACCCAGTTCAGTTTGTGATTCAAAGTGAAGAAGATATCGTTGTAAAATCATACAGGGACACATTAGACTAATTCAAATGTTTTTACAATGCTAAAGTTGTGACTGCTTATGTGTATATTTAATGCTATATGCTAGTTATCGTTTAGGCTGAAATTCTGGTATGGACGTAATGATTTTGCTGGTTCCTAATTAAAATAAAGACTTAACTTACCATTCAGAAGCGTTCATTTCCAATCTCAAAACATGTTGTTGTTCCTCAAAATCTGCATCTTCGTCAGAAACAGGCTCAAACATTTAAGGTTGAATGCCTAATCTCTCCATCGTCATGACGGTCAGCTATCATTGAGCCGCAGTGAAACAGCCAATCAGAGCAGAACTCTGCATTAATATTCATGACCCTTCCAAATAAGGCAAAAACAGACCATTTCATCCTGGGGAAGATTTCTGGGGAAGTTGTAAATGGACCTGTAAAACCGTATCTGGACAATTATTGACCTTAAATAAGCCATATACCCTCTATGTAGATACCAGAGAACAATTTAAAATGTTGTTTCAAATCATTCTAGGGCACTTTTAAAGTCTTAATTGGACAACAGGTAGTTTGACTATACATAATGATTGGATGAGCCACCTTTGAATTAATTAAGATACTGAAAATGTGCAATGTTGCTAACAGTTAGGCATGCCATTTGAACACTGTATGAATACTTCCGGCATTTCCGTCACCAGTTTTGATGTTATCGTTGTGTGTCGTGTTAAGAGTGACGCAAAAGACCAGCCAGAGCATCCAGACTGAGACACATCTGTAAAAATCAGATTGGAATCGCACCTCTAGATTTGAAAAACCCATCTGGATAAAATCTGGATATGCAGTTTTATTTTATTTTTTTGCTTGGAGTCTAAACATGGCCTATTTTTTCTAAGGAATTGATACTTTTATCTATCAAGAATGCATTAAATTTGACATTAAACGTGACAGTAAGGTATTTATAAAAGAATAATCTATCAAAGAATCAAATCCTCATATTAGCATGATTTCTGAAGGATCATGTGACACTGAAGACTGGAGTAATGATGCTGGAAATTCAGCTTTGATCACAGGAGTAAATTAAAGTTTACAATATATTCTCATAGAAAACAGTTATTTTAAATTGTAAAAATATTTCACAGTTTTCCGTGCATGTAAATGAAAATGTTGATTTACACTGTCAAGCTCTAACAAGGTCAAAATACACCTAATAAACTCCATAATAGTAATCCATATGATTTGTGCATTATATTTCAAGTAATTTGAAGCCATATAGAGTAGCTGCCAGGAAAAGCTCAAAATATACATCTTTACATGCATTTTAGTCTGTTCCTCATATGATCTGGATGAGCTGTATCAACCACTTGCATGGTGTTTTTCTAATCCCAAAGATGTTGAGGTCAGGACTCTGCGCATGCCAGTCAAGTTCCTCCACACCAAACTCGCTCATACATGTCTTTATGGGCCGACACTTTGGGTGCGGTCATGTTGGGACAGGAAGGGGCCGTCCCCAAACTATTCCCACAAAGTTGGGAGCATGAAATTGTCCAAAATGTCTTGGTATGCTGAAGCTGGAACTAAGGGGCCAAGCCCAACCCCTGAAAATAAAAACCCCACACCATAATCCCCCCTCCACCAAACTTTACACTCGGCACAATGCAGTCAGGCAAGTACCGTTCTCCTGGCAACCACCAAACCCAGACTCGTCCATGGGATTGCCAGACAGAGAAGCGTGACTGGTCACTCCAGAGAACACGTCCCCACTGCTCTAGAGTCCAGTGGCGGCGTGCTTTACCCCACTGCATCCGGCGCTTTGCATTGCACTTGGTGATGTAAGGCTTGGATGAGCTGCTCGGCCATGGAAACCCATTCCATGAAGCTCTCTACACACTGTTCTTGAGCTCATCTGAAGGCAACATGAAGTTCTGAGGTCTGGAGCTGTTGACTCTGCAGAAAGTTGGTGACTTCTGTGCGCTGTGACCCTCAGCATGCGCTGACCCCGCTCTGTGATTTTACGTGGCCTACCACATCGTGGCTGAGTTGCTGTTGTTCCCAATTGCTTCCACTGTGTTATAACACCACTATCAGTTGACTGTGGAATATTTAGTAGTGAGGAAATTTCACGAATGGACTTATTGCACAGGGGGCAACCAATCACGGTACCGCGCTTGAGTTCACTGAGCTCCTGAGAGCGACCCATTCTTTCACAAATGTGTGTAGAAGTGCCTAGTGTTTGATTTTTACACCTGTGGCCATGGAAGTGATTGAACACCTGAATTCAATGATTTTTAGGGGTGTCCCAATACTTTGGACAATATTGTGCATGTCTTTTGCTGGAAATGTATTTTCAATGTTTTTTAATACATTTAAGCTTTTTTTTGAACATCTGTGTCTTATCCTACAACTTTTGCCATTGTTTTATTAAATCAATAAGTCACTCAGGACTGTGTGTTACCATGATTTTAAGCACATTTTGACCTACAGGTAAAATCACTGTATTGCTTCATTTAGCACACATTATGTAGCATTATTTTTAGGTTCTACCTTATAAAGTCAAGGCCATTTTCCCCTTTTACATTGTGACAGTCTGTGCTTCGGTTCACGTTATCCTGTTTTCCATGATACTGCCCCTTTAAAAGGTTTTATAATGAAACGGACTTTACATATTATCACATTCGCAGTAATGCATTTTTCTCTGTGTGTGTGTGTGTGTGTGTGTGAACGTGTGCCTATTCCCAGCATGGTAGTTCCATTAACCGAATCTTCCCGTTACATTTCCACCGAGTTCAGAATTCATCCTCTCAGCTAAAATGAGAAGAGCTGAAGGAGACTCATGGGAGAATCTGGCCCGTTCCTCAACACGCGCTGCATAATGTCTGTCTGAGAGGAGAAAGCAGTGAATACAGCGTCACCTCTCCGCTCTGTCAAAGACGCAGCCTGATGCTCACAGGAAAGCCTCCTGAGAGGACATTTCAGCTCCACGTCAAGCCACACAAGCACTCTGATGCAGCAGCGAGAGGACGTTTCTCTCAGATCACGGGCCTATAAGGCCCTAGAAGATGCAGTTTTAATGATAAAGCAAGTTTTTTTGTGTTAGAACATTATAGAATTGAATCAAATATTCTGAACTTTAAGAAAACAATTTAAGGCAAGACGCTTGTGAATAGGGTCAAATTTAATTTTAACTTAATAGATATCATTATACTTCCCCCTGTTGATTAATCACAATGATTTTGTATTACAAGTGGGTTTTTTTATGTTTAAATATGCAAAATAGGCATTTTGCAACTAAATATGCACAAATTTGATTGAATTTCCAGAACACAAATATAAAAATTGGATTAATCCAGGATTTGCCAGCATTTTTTGTGAGTTTTAGGATTTTATTTTATGTTGGCTCTATCAGAAAAGCCACCATGTTTTTAGGAATAAAATATTATATAAATCAGGCCAATAATTATACCTATGAACTAATTGTATTTATTGTGCGATTTATACGTGTTTACATGCATATGTTACGCAGTTTTTGCGTGCATATGATGCACACTTTATAACGTGTTATATGTGCGTACCCCACACCACTAAACCAACCCATTGGGGTGACAATGCGTATGCACGCATGTGAAAAACTAGCCTGGTTTACATTTTTGAAAATGATTAACAGTTAAAAATATTTGTGAGATATTTAGAAAAGTAGTCAAATGTAATCAGTTATTACTTTAACCCTTGTACGGTCTTCGTTTGGGAATTATACTCAGGGTCTCCACAGACCCCAGGCAACAAAATGTAATTTTGTAACAAAACAATAGGTTTTTTTAGAACAAATGCAATTTTACTCTGTTTATTAATGTTTTTACTCAACATCTGTGCAGTTATTGGAGTATTTATAATAGTTTTTCAAATTTATATAAATATTAAATGTAAAATTCACTTTCTAAAAGACACATTTCTAACTTTCATTCGTGGGGATAACATGGATAATTTGACATGGTTTAGTGTAAGATTTTTACCCATCTTTTGGAAAATACAGTTAAAAAAAAAGACTTTGACCAGTAAATGGCTGCAGAGCTCCACTATTTTCTATGTGCTATTTGACTGACTGAAAGACATCTTTTCACAAGTATTTTTCAGTTGGATTCATATCTAAATATTAATCACAATTATAACGAATTAATTTTGTCAAAGTTTAGCATTTTTTTGTACTGACAAAATCTTTTTTCAATGTTACATTATGATTAGAATCAAACCTGAACAAGAGAAAAGTTGGAGTCTTTAGAGTTTATCATTTATTTCAAACATCTGATTTTCTTATAATTCTACAAATTTAATCTACACTTCAGTTACTAACTGTAACAGAACACAAATTAACAGAAATTAACAGTTATATTACATATTGAGTAAAAAATACACAACATGAACATCAAAATGCAATGAACTGAAGTTACTGAACAGCAATAACAAATGTATTCCTGTGTGTGTGTGTGGGTGAGTGAGTGTGTGGGTGTGTGTGTGTGTGTGTGTGTGTGTGTGGGCATGTTTTTGTGAAATATCAGGACACCAATGTGTATAATGACATGGGTATGACATAGGTATTACAAAAAGAGGGTGAAATATGAGGACGTTCCCCATATCCTCACTTTTCAAAATGCTTATAAACAGAAAGTAAACTGCACAGTCTCCTGTGAGGGTTAAGTTAAGGGGCAGGGGCAGTGTAGGGGGATAGAAAATATGGTTTGTACGGTATAAAAACCATTACGCCTATGGAATGTCCCCACATTTCACAAAAACACCCCTGTGTGTGTGTGTGTGTGTGTGTGTGAGAGCATGATCATTTTGCATTGTGGATGTTTTATGCATTGTTGGAAGTGTGCCACTTCATTTCTTTATGCGTGTTCTGTATTGTTTCTGTTTTTGAGGATTAGTTTGTGACTTTTTTTTGTCACGCAAACATAAAAACAGATATCAATCCAATTTATTTTCTATTTGTAGATCTAGAGAGTGTTGACAACTGTACAAAGTCTCATGCCATTTGGAAAAAGGGAAAACATTTTTTATTTGAGCAAACGTCCTTTGGGGTCAGAAAAGACTCCGAAGACCGGAGAAGGGTAAAGTAATTGGAATAGTTACACTACCTACTGCATTTTAAATAGAGTAACTTGTAATCTGTAACCAGTTACATTTCTAAAGTAATCTTCCCAACACCGCACCGGTCCTAGTCGACCCGCTCCGAGAGGGATTCGCATTGCGTCGCCGGCGCTAACAAGGACGGTGAACACCACCTCTAGCGTCAGCAGCTCTTACTGGCCTACGTTACACCTACCATCCAACACATCGCAGTAAACGTTGAGCTCTGTTACTTAAGGTATGAAAGTCTCCTCTTTAGCATTCTGTAATTCAAACATTTTGTTTTGATTCTTTTTAATGTGGCGTGGCAGATAAATCGCCTCAGATCAAGCAAAGTGAATCTATCGCTTCCGCTTTACTACCGAATAAACATCAGAAGATATCAAGGTATGTTTAAAAATACAGAACAACTTACTGAAATCTATCATGTCTCATGTAATTAGTCAGTGTTTCAACCCTGAAAAGACGTCAATATCTGGTGAACAAAATGACACGTTACATTTACCTCCATTCAATCAACATGTACAGCTCAATATTTAGCTAGAAAAATGAACTAGAGAGCAGCATTAGGCTAAATATAAGCACTAGATTAGATATTCATTATATTTTTACTTAACCGGTTCTTCAATTTTTAATGTGTGTTTGAATAAATCAGTCATTAAAACAAACATCAGTTTAAATGGTTGTATTTTAAAAACCAATTGGAGTACAAACATTATTCTAACTTTATAATTATATTTTGCATACAAATCAGTATGCCAATACAACTTTTGTAAATTTTGTAGCCTAATATTATTGTACCAACTGACAGAAAAATGCACATGTACTGTACATGTACTATATGAATTAAAGGATTAGTTCACTTTTAAATAAACTTTTGCTGATGATTTACTCACCCCCATGTCATCCAAGATGTCTTTCTTACCAAACGATGAATAAGGGTCTTATCTAGCGAAACCATCAGTTTCTGCGAGAAACCGAGCAGTATTTATGCTATTATTTTACCTCTTATCAGACGAACGTGACCATCTCTGAGCTCAGCCATAACTTCCGCTAAGTGAGGTCAAATATGAGCGTGATCATAGATATATCGATCGTAGATGGCTCATTCTACTGATCCGTGCGCTAATGAGGCATCTGCGTATACATCTATGATCAAGCTCGTATTTTGACCTCACTTAGCGGAAGTTATGGCTGAGCTCGGAGATGATCACGTTCGTCTGATAAGAGGTAAAATGATAGCATAAATACTGCTCGGTTTCTCGCAGAAACTGATCGTTTCGCTAGATAAGACCCTTAAGGCCTGTTCAGACCGGGACGATTTTTGCACGCGTTTATCGCCGACGTTTAACGCCTCGTGACTAAACAAAGGGCGCCAATGTGTGTGTGCACCGACGTGCAAAACGGCAGGCGTAAAAGCGTCATTTATCACAGAGGGGGAAAAAATCCCTTTCCAGAACGTTTTCATTCAACGTTCCCAGCTGGTGGAACGATCTTCCCAATACCATCCGAAACGCAGAATCATTGACATCATTCAAAAGTCAACTTAAAACTCAGTTCTTCCGTGAGCACTTAACCTCATTAAATAAAAAATAAATAAATAAATACTTTATCTCTCCTCTTTCTCTTTCTTCTTCCCTCCCCACTCTAGCCTGTGCTACACTGAGCAATGTACACTGTCTCAGGATTTCAGGCTCTTATTGCGCTTCTCGACGTTTAATCGTAAAGTGCAGCAGCACCACCTTGTGTATCGGGAGCGCTATCTACTGAAAATTGCTTGGGTGTGAACACTCAAGACGCGCCGAAAAACGTCACGAAAAACGCTGGCGATAAGCGCGCGCGATATTCGTCCCAGTGTGTACAGGCCTTTATTCATCGTCTGGTATCGTTTGGTATCATTTAAAGCCCTTTGAGGCTGTACTGAAACTGTCATTTGGACCTTGAACTGTTTGGAGCCCATTGAAGTCCATTATATGGAGAAAAATCCTGGGATGTTTGTTTTTCGATATTTCTTTTCGACTGCAGAAAGAAAGGCATGGACATCTTGGATGACATGGGGGTGAGTAAATTATCAGCAAAAGTTTATTTAAAAGTGAACTAATCCTTTAATATGCAAGCTCGTGGATAGAAATTGAATCATGAAATTTATGTCAATACTTAGCCCTATATTTTATTTTAATTTATGGTCATAATAAAGAGCACCTCACTGAACTGTCTGGATTCTTAACATTTTTCATGCATTCACTGACCGGCTCGTGTCAATAGCATGGCCTGTTTTAGGAGTGATTGAACATTTTTTAATTAATTAATATTTCTATTTAGACACAAGCTGTTGAAATGTTCTCTATATTGAGTATAGAATTATTACTGTCCTATCATGCAAATTCCAGACAGCACAATATATGATATGTTGGAGAGATGCTCTCATTATCACAGACTGCTGAAAACTCAACTACTGAAGCAATCAGAAGTTTACAGGAAATGGCAGCTGTTACTTTGGCTGAGTGATTTTACCCATCTGCCAGCGGCTACAGGAGGAAACGCTCTGGTCTGATCCCGCCATGGTTTATATTCTTGAACAGATACTTGGCTGTTATATAGTTGTGTTTTCCATCAAAATAAAGGTCGGAATTTGACAGTTTTGCCTGGTATGGTGATAAAACATGCATGCGATGTAAAAAAATCTTGTTCTGCTAATCTTTGCAAATCAGCATCGTTTACAGTAAGTGTCAGCATGGAGTGTTGATTTAGGCTTTGACCTTGAAATCTTATTAACAAACCCCAACCAGCAAAAATGCCATTATTCGGTGTGTTTGTGAGAAAAACTGACATCAAATTGGAGGCCATTGATGTAATTGGGTGATAAGAGTAGAGCTGAATGTGATTTGACTGTATGATTCAGTTCACTTAAATAGGCCTCCTGTGGTTCAGACAAAAAGGCAAATGTGGGTGTGGCCTACTTCTGATAGCTTGATTGACAGGTGAAAGGAAACGAACAGCAGGGTTCTCCGGTCAAAAAAGACCATTTAGAACGTGAAATGGCAACATTGAATCCTGAAATCCAATATGGGTCACACTTTAGTTTAGGCTCCAATTCTCACTATTAAATATTAACTCTGACTTTTGCCTCAATTACTGCTTATTAATAGTTAGTAAGGTAGTTGTTAAGTTTAGGTATTGGGTAGGATTATGGATGTAGAATATGATCATGCAGGATGAGGCATTAGTATGTGCTATAGTAAGGGATAACCCACGGCTAGCTGTGCATTAAACAATTTTAATGCATGATGTGGAGGCAAAGAACCACTCGACCCAAAGTGCATTACAATTGTCTAATGCACAGCTAGCCGTGGATTATCCCGCTTATACTTGCCAACATTGACATTTTAAAGCGGTTATTGATGTTTGCAGTGCAATATTTGACCGGAAAGGTAAAATTGACGGTTATTTTCATCAGTTACGGCTCGATAGATCTAACATTCTGCCCGCTTTGAATCAGAGACAGAGATGTGTACGATTACATTTATTTGAATTAATTGTCGAGAGAGAGATTCGTATCTGCGTCTGTTCAGCGCCTCTCTCTCTGATACCAAGCTGCATGAGTTTAATTACTTCAAAATGCCGATGTAACCACCTCGTTGCTGAGAAATATAATATAGCGATTCAATAGCAAAGCTATGTTATTACTAAAAGTCACGGGGTAGTGTTGATAAGTGTCTGTGTGAGTGTTTATGTGTGTGTGCGTTCTCTGCTCTGCTCTTAATTATGCAATTAATGGATGGAAAAAAAAAGAAGCCATTTCATCTGATCAAATGTTAGTGTTGTGGTGCGTTCCAATTCACGTACATACACTCTAAAAAAAAAGGTTCTATATGGCACCAAAAATGGTTCTTCGTCGTAATCATAGAGGAACCACTTTTGGTGCTATATAGCACCATATCTTAGCATGTTCTGTATATGGTAGCGGTGATATAGCACCTTAGTTAGCGGTGCTATATCGCACCTTAGTCAAAGAACCGGTGAAGAACCTCTGAAGAACCGCTGAAGAACCACTGAAGCACCAAAATTGGTGCTATATAGCACTTAAAAAGGTTCCCCTATGATTACGAGCCAAGAACCATTTTTGGTGCCATATAGAACCTTTTTTTTTTTAGAGTGTATGAGTCAGGGCCGTAACCACCATAGACATTGACACGAGTCCTCGAATAATTAGAAATGGCCAAATTGTCCCCCCCAATATTAGATATTGTTGATGCTGCTCTGCTGTACTCCATTACACACCGCTCTGTTTGTTCCCAGGATGACAAAAGTAAAACGTTACATTTATAGGTTGGTCTGTCTCAGCGGTCTAACAGCACTGTCAAGCCTGGAACACACTAAGCCAAGTCAGTCGGCCATCTGATCATTCTGATTGGCTGTTCTGCTAGCGAACCAGTGTACGAGAAAAAAAACAAACAGAAGTGACCGTCTGTAGTGAGCGAGATTATGAGGTGCTTTGTTTAAATAGGGTATACAGGGTAGCTCTTCCGGTTTCCCGCTTTAAATAACGAAAACAGATTACTGCCACCAGCTGGTACGGAAAACTGGTACTCTTATGCAGGCGTTGAACGGACGTGCTACTTAGCTGTCGGACGTGAGCCAACTCCGCAGTCTGCTTTCGTCAGAATGATTGAGATGGCCAATTAAATCAAAGAAGGCGGGCCTTACTCCTAATTCTAACTCTTAAATGGATAGTTCGCCCATGATTTACTCACCCTCAAGTCATCCTAGGTGTGTATGACATTCTTCTTTTAGACGAATAAAATCTGAGTTATATTAAAAAAAGTCCTGACGAATCCAACCTTTATAATAGCAGTAATAGTTGCTTTGTTTTTGAAGTCCATAAAAACTGCATCTGTCCATCGAATAACGTGCGCCACACAGCTCTGGGGTGTTAATAAAGGCCTTCTGAAGTGAATCGATGCGTTTGTGTAAGAAAAATATCCATATTTAAAACTTTATAAAGTAAAGTTCCAGCCGATCGTCTTCTGTGGAAAAGTGTTGAAAGTGCCATCTCGCAATTCAAAATGCGTACACGACGTCATGACGAGCGTACCTGGTCGCGTTAGTCTTTCGATCGGCAGGGGCACTTTCAACACTTTTTCCATAAATTGAATACGGAAGGCGGTTGGTCGAAAGTTTACTTGATAAAGTTTTAAATATGGATGTTTTTCTTACACAAGGGCATCGATTCACTTCAGAAGGCCTTTATTAACACCCCAGAGCCGCGTGGAGCATGTTATTCGACGGACAGATGCATTTTTTATGCACTTCAAAAACAGAGCAACTATTACTATGGAAGGATATCGCGGACAATTTTCAAAAGGAATTGCAAATTGTATTTGCAATTGAGTTTTCAATTTGTGGACGCATAAAATGTGACATAATCCAAACGCAATTGCAAATCACACATTGCCATTTGCATTTTCGTTTACGTGAACGCACAACGTCTGCCAAATTTCAAATGGAAAAGCAAAGTATGTTTGCAATTGCATTTCCAATGTCTTACAAGTTATGACCCTGCCATTTTAGAATAGCAATAGAAAATCACCTATTTGCCATTTCATTTCCTCCGTGTCCTGCCACAACCTGCACAAAACTCAAATAGAATCGCAATCCCCTTTGCACTTGCATTTCCGATGTCTATCACAGTCAACTGTCAATCAGGCTTGAGGGCGGGGTTTATTGGTGTGGTCTGAAAATAGACCACGCCCTCCAGTGGTGGAAAACGGGGAATTTGGATATTTTTGTAATAAAAATCAAAGTTCAAACTCTTTAGTTCAAACATAGTCAAAATGCAGAACTGATAGTATGTTCACCTGGCAACCAGAAAAAACAGCAAATAAGAAAACTGACATGACTGCACTAGGTAGGCTATCTATCAGACAGATATCATCATATTCCAGCGGTCCCGGACACAGTAATTAAAATTATAAATAAATAAAATGATCATGAGTTAAAATCAGAGAATCTATAGAAACTTGACATATGAGTGGTGTGTTGTCCATATGATTCTGTGCTCAAGATCCAAGCGATCAAAAAATAAAATAAAATTACATTAGTGACATTCAATCGCAGATCATGTTCGATTCGTAGGAGGATGATCTGATTTTCTGTATATTCTGTAGCCTATATTTTTATTTTATATAATATAGCCTATATAAAAAGCATAAAATAAATAAATACTAAATATTTCTCCCTTAGCCTAAATAATTAATACATTAAGATGACAAAACGAAAACATACTGAATCCGTTTTAATCTTAATCTCCGGCGTCAGACTAATTTTTTTCGTCAAAAAAAATAGCAGTCTATTTGCTCGATCATTCCGCTCAGCGCCGCTCGCTCAACCCAGAATGCCCTTTGTGCATGCTGGCTCGAAAATATGTGAAGTGATATGAGACATAGGCAAAGGCTGTCCCCGAATAAAGTTTTTTTCTACTTAACTAGTTGTTCATTTAAGCCAGGGGTCGGGAACCTTTTTGGACCAAAGAGCCATTTTTCATTTTTGGTTAAAGCATTTTTCCAAAAGAGCCACAGTAAAAATATATATATAATATATATATAAAATTATTATAAAAATATATATATATATATAAAAAAATATATATATATATATATAATTTTTTTTTTTTTTTTTTTCAATAAAATTTCAACAGTAGTATGACTAAAAACCAGCACATAAGCAGCAAACAATAAATGTGGAATATGCAATATGGAATTAATTGTGCATGGCTTTCACTGTGAGGTCGAGTTATAAATGTGTGTGTGTGAACGCACACAGTTCTTACATCTACTGTGTGAATACTCGACTTGGCATTTTGATATATTTCTGTTTATTTGGCCGTTTAGCGCGTTCCGCATTGCGCTCGGAGCAACTTTCAGTAATTCAGTTGTCTTTCGCGACTTATCGCTCTTTTATTATTTATTTTTATCAAATCTGCGCGGATTACCATAAATACAACACATTTATTTATCACAAGGGTCTCTGCGGCAAAAGCGAAAGTGCCAGCGGGTGAAATGTCTCTTTGCACCAGTTTCAATAAAAGGATAGGCCTATTTTAAAGATTAGGCCTATATATTATATATTGATCTGAACTTTAGCAAATTTAGCTTTTATCATGCAGCAAACTAAAAAATAAATAAAAATAATAATAATAATAATAAAATACATTTTAAACCGTTTAACTGTATATTAATCTGTCAAAATTACTTTTGGTAAACGGTTAAACGGTCAATATAAGCATCCCTAATCTTGCAACCAGATCTTTTTTGGCTTCTTTTTGTTTGGTTAGCAGGTGATAAATAGTTATATTTTATATAACTAAAATATATTTAGTTCCAGGACAAACTACACAGTATGACTTTTTTGTTGTTGTTGCAAAATAGACACATTTATTGGATATTTCTCCCTGTTTTCTTCATAGGAATGAATAATGATGAAAAAATGCTTTTCCACCACTTGAGGGCGTGGCCTATTTTCAGACCACACCAATAAACCCCGCCCTCAAGCCTGATTGACAGTTGACTGTGATAGACATCGGAAATGCAAGTGCAAAGGGGATTGCGATTCTATTTGAGTTTTGTGCAGGTTGTGGCAGGACACGGAGGAAATGAAATGGCAAATAGGTGATTTTCTATTGCTATTCTAAAATGGCAGGGTCATAACTTGTAAGACATTGGAAATGCAATTGCAAACATACTTTGCTTTTCCATTTGAAATTTGGCAGACGTTGTGCGTTCACGTAAACGAAAATGCAAATGGCAATGTGTGATTTGCAATTGCGTTTGGATTATGTCACATTTTATGCGTCCACAAATTGAAAACTCAATTGCAAATACAATTTGCAATTCCTTTTAAAAATTGTCCGCGATATCCTTCCATACATTACTGCTATTATAAAGCTTGGATTAGCCTGGACTTTTGTAATATAACTCCGATTTTATTAGTCTGAAAGAAGAATGTCATATACACCTAGGATGACTTGAGAGTGAGTAAACCATGGGCTAATTTTCATTTTTGGGTGAACTATCCCTTTAATGCGAATTCCAACACACTTTTAGTTATAGCAGTGAAAGAGTACGTCATAAGATGTAAGTAGCTAAACATTTTATATTTGACAACTGTTTTATGATAAATCCTTTCCACCAGCAGTAATATCAAGTGATGCAAACTATTTTACATTTTTTATGAGATTTCGCCATTTTGTATTGAAAATATGACATTATTTATGTACTGTAAATCATAACTGAATTTGACATGACAAGAAACGTTTCGCATTTTTACATATTAAGCAGACGAAAATAAGAGTAAATATGTGCATATTTAAATAAATACATATTATTTGCAAATATTTTACTTCATAATTACAATAGAACTGGAACTTTTACCGTTCGTATTTCTCTTTCTGTATTTCCTTAAGTCCCTTTTAAGAGTAGTGTGTTCACACTGAAAATTACAAAAAGAACAAATGGAACTTTAAATACCCGGATGATGCGCTAAATTAATGGAAAAAATGAAGTGTGGAATGTAGGACACTTCATGCACTCGACTTATAAAACCTTATAAAATTCACACACCATGCGTACATAGTGTCTATAGTATAAGTGCATAGTTTAAAGTGTGTCATTTGGGACACAACTTTGGTTTTCATGGGTCACTTTTGTCATTGTTTGTGTTGTTTTGTGCATTAGCTATTCTTTCTTCTGATTGAAGGCAGAATGTACAAAACAGCTCTTTCATATAACTTC
Source organism: Romanogobio albipinnatus (assembly GCA_023566225.1). Lineage (NCBI taxonomy): Eukaryota > Metazoa > Chordata > Actinopteri > Cypriniformes > Gobionidae > Romanogobio > Romanogobio albipinnatus. The sequence continues at coordinate 3,133,805 of CM042257.1, read as the reverse complement.
AATTGGATAGCGATTTATACAGCAAAGCTCCAAATAATACAAAAATACCCCAAGATGGTGACGATTCGCATGATTCTTCCCCTTGTAGGAGAACACAGCTCAGATATTCTGCCTTACATCTGTATTTTATGGAAGAGAAAAGTATACAGAGTTGGCAAGCATTTGGCAGAGTTGGCCATGTGCAAACACAAGCCATGTTTTTCAAACTTTGTTAAATTGTCGCCTCCAACTCTCTGTGAGTTTAGCATATAAATGGCGATTGCCTAAAGGGTTAACATGGAAGAAATGCAAACTGTTACGTGTTTAAATAGACGCCCACCTACAGAGCCCAGCCATCTCTCTGCTAGTTCTTATCAGAGTCAGCGGAAAATACGGAGCAACATACAGCCCACCCAACAGGGGGTAAATTAGACCTCCGAGATGAATGATCAAACAATTACACAGTCGAGGCCGAGCCAAAAAAGACGGGGCGAAAACATTCTGCCGTTTATTAGCACGGAGGCCTTCGCGATTCTGTCTTTGAAAACCAGAATTACTCTAAAATTGAAAACTTTTCAATTAAAGTTGAACTTCTGCCAGATTGGAGCTCAAATTCAAAAAGGTTCAATTGGCTTTTTGATACCATACGGAGTCGGCCCTTAAGTCATCAGTGCGCACAAAGCCATTGACTTTATAATTCTCTGCTATTTGTTGCCATCTGCCTCTGTAACTGAATTCACCCTTCCTTCCACAGTCACTTGCGCTCTCCTTCCTGGTCGTATTTATTTTCTTTTCAATTAAAGAGTCTGAATGTGCGACGCTAAAATTGCCAGGCCTTAATTAGCTCTTTTCGTGAAGAAGAGAGTCCATGAATGCAATTGTTACTTTCCCAATCTTGGCAGCCGTTTCATTTTGATAAAGCAGGGATCCCATTTCAGGGCGCAGGCTGAATGAGGACCGCCTCCATTTACACTTTTTCGCCTTGATAAATGTGCTTTTTTTCCCCCTCACTTCCTTTCACCAATGATGGAATGATATTATCAGTATGTTTCAAGCGCTCACGTTTCATGTGCTCTGCTGAATTTGCCCGTGTGTGTGTGTGTAATGCTTATGTTCATCTGAGAGAGAGAGAGAGAGAGAGAGAGAGAGAGAGAGAGAGAGAGAGAGAGAGAGAGAGAGAGAGAGAGAGAGAGAGAGAGAGAGAGAATGAATAACTTTTTGTTGTGCTTCCCTCGCACTCTGTAAAAAAATCCTTCCCTCGTGGGTCAAAATGACCCGAAGCCCTATAATTATATATATGTTTTCTTTTTTGGGGGGAGATTTTTCTTATTTTTTTATTTCATTTACCTTTAAATGACTAGATTTTATCAATAAATAATACTTTAAGCACATTCTTCGCATTCTTTCAACTTAAATTCAAAATAACTCACAATTTCATGCATAACCCTTTTAATTCAGCTCAAAATCTTACATCTTTGCCGACCTCTTGTGGAGTAAAAAATTGAAATGATATTTCGTGACTCTATATGGAGCAAATGAGCTGATCCGCTGGGTCCTAAAGTCATTTTTTTCTTCGGTATGCATTCAGATACACATGTAGACATTTATCAAATATTTTTTTGGTAAAGTTTTAGCATTTTTTGTTTGAATTTTTAGCATTTTTAGGTGTTTCTATATGACTGAAGCATTCTTCATATTCCATTCATTCCTAAGGGGGTCAAATGGACCCGTAAGGGAACAATTTGTTACTTTTTTAAATTTCTCAAAACTCCTCGAATCCAGTCAATGTGTTTTATATATTCATGGTTCAAGTCCGACAAAAGTCCTAGGGTCTTGGACCACTCCGATGAACTCCAAATTATTTTTTAAAAATACATTTGGGGTCAAAATTACCCGAGGGAAGGATGAGGGTTAAATATCTGAATGAAGTTGTATCTGTTTTGTTCTTGAGCAAACAAATTGAAGCTTTGGCTACTTGAGGAGGACTGTCTTTCTGTTAAGAGAAGTCATTTGCATATTTTGGTTGGTTTAAGTGCTTTTAGCTCCATTTTAAGTTGCTTGTGCAATATAGTGACATCTTTGAGCACGCATTTAATGGATAGGAATGAGTTAGATGCTTTTTGAGGGTTAGTTTGAAATCATTCAGGAACACACTGAACTGGGCATTGCAGAAAATGTCAAGATTTCTAAATTATAATATTCTAGCTGATGTTTGTTGCTGAGGTATTTTGTGTTGCTATGCTGTTGGGTATTTTGAGAGGATGGTACATGGCAGGGCATTGCTCAGTGACGACTTCTAATGTGTTCTGAATGTTTTAGCACTGTTGCTTGGTTTAGGTCAGTAAGAGCTGTGTGTGTAAACCTCACTGCTCTGGCCTCAAGAGGCGCGCTAGCGACTGATGATAGAAGCCGCAGTGTTTAGTGTCCTTGTTAGCACGCCCACCTCCCCCGCCGGAGACCCCAGTTCGAATCCCGCTCGGAGCGGGTTAAGTAGGAGATTTCTGCGATGCAGAAAACACAGACTGAATCGCAGAATCCAGTCATAAAAACATAATTTACTGTATAACAAGGAATGTGTCAAAGCTTGGATGAATAAATCAAAAGCAGGTCAGTACACTTATTTAGGTTTTTTTGCACACAAAAACTATTCTCGTCGCTTCATAAAGTTATTGTAGAACCACTGTAGTGAGATGGACTTTGTAACGACGTCTTTAGTACCTTTTATAGGTCTTGAGAGTGTAAAGTGCATTGTGCCAATGGAGGCCTTTCTGAGCCATCGGATTTCAACTAAAATATCTTCATTTGTGTTCTGAAGATGAACGGAGGTCTTACGGGTGTCGAACGACATGAGAAGTCATTAATGACAGAATTTTCATTTTTGGGTGAACTAACCCTTTAATTCAAATCGTGATATAGATAGTGACTGTGCAAACTGCAAAAAGACAATTTAAATATGAATCCTGCATGTTCTGCGTGTCTCTGTGTGAATGAATGACACATGTGCACGGTTTCATTTCCCACACACACACACTGAAGCACGCCTGACGCTGCCGTCTCACTACATGAACGTATGAATGCATGAACTTCACCTCCAGAGCCGCTCTGAGAGTCGCTTCATTTGAGAAAATCTATCATCAAATCAAAAACACACATAAACTCAAAGGTCTTTGTGGCAACACGTCAAAATAAAAGTTTGGTTTACCTTGACAAAAATATATTACTGTTGTACAGTAGAATTTAGCTACGTCTCATTGTAATAATAATACTACCAATAACGACACTAACAAAAAATAATGTTTTAATAATAATAATAATAATAATAATTACAACTTTTTTTCATTTTTATGCTTTCATTTGATTGCCAGAAACACAGAATTTCTGGAGAAAAAAAAAACATTTAATAGAATTTATTGTTAATAATTAATTATTAAAATTTAATTAAACCATTAAAATGGAATCCAGAAAACTGGAAAACAAAAAAAAAAGATAGAAAAAAGGATTTCATAGGGCCCTAAACATGTAATTGATTTTAAAACTTTTAATTGTACCCTTTAATTGTAACTTTTAAATTGTATAATTGTCATGATTTCAATTAATTTCAAATAATAAAAAAACAAAAAAATTTGATTTAACCATTAAAATTGTGAGAAAAAAAAAAAAAACAGAATCCAGAAAAATTCAAACAGAAAACTGGAATTTGGGACAAAAATCAAACGGATTTCATAGGGCCCTACTTTTGGTGCCGTGACCCGGATGGGAGTGAGGCCTCCCACGCCTGAGACACCGGTTAGAATCCCGCTCGGAGCGGGTCGAGTAGGACCGGTTACATTAAGTGGTTGCTTGAAAGTTGTTTTGCATTGCTATGCAGGTGTTGTTCTGGGTGCTTGGTATGTGAGCAGCAGATTTTAGTGCTCTGTCTGATCGTCTTTTGAAGTGTGGCCTAGGCCTTCATCTTTAATCTCTATAATCGTTTATTAATGCCTTGTCTCTGCGTGGCGGCCGTATGTCAGGCCAAGAGGAGAATAAGGGAAATTAGCTGCACCTGAATGAGAAAGCAGGGACTCCCACTGGGACATTGACTGGGGCACAAACACCCTTTTAATAGACTTACACCTCATTTTGCCCCTAAAGCCGGCTGAAGGGTCCCTGGGGGGAGAGAGACTGAGCATACGGATGGAGGGGAGGTGGAGGTCAGCTCTCTTTTACCTCCTTTAAACCAGCTGCAGAGAAAAACAGGCATTTGATTAGCCAGGCCTTCCCGTCCAGAAGGGGACCGTCCGGAACAATGCAGCGTTTTCCCTTTCAGAAACAACAGGGGCTTTATGTCGGAGCTGTCGCTGGTGTGGCAGGGGAAAAAACACGCTCAAAGAGAGGTTGCCTCCGCTGACCCGACCAAACACAGTCCGAGGCTGAAATTATCGATCTGGTAATTAGAATGAAGGCAGATTAATAATGCATAGCTGAACATCACTTTCACAAGTTTATAATGATCTATCTGAGAGCAGCGGACGCTATAGGAACACAGAGGGTATTGATATGAGCATCAATCAGAATTAGTAAGTATTTACCATCAGAAAGAAAAATGATAAATGACATCTCTTTCATTTCTCTGTAGTTCCTCCTAGACAGCAATGAGACTAAATGGAGGGCAAAAATAGATCATTTTTTGCTCATGCAATTTTGCTCAGATTGTTCACAATACCAACTCAACATGATTATGAAATATGTGTATGTATATTAGGGCTGCACGATTAATCGAAATCGAACCGCAATCGTGATTTGGGTTATGTGCGATTATGAAAGCGCAAAGGCTGCGATTTTAATGAAATAAACAAATGCCCAGCGTGTCAGTGAAGAGCGGCTCTGTGATCAGTAAACGCTGCTCCGTCTGAAAGACATTTACATTTACATTTCAAAGACTGCGAGTTTGAGCAACATGTGTCAAACATCTTCACAAACTAGTAATGCGAAGTGTTCATAAATCTGTTGTCCAACAAAATACAACGTTTAATAACAGGTTTCAACTCACTTCATATCGTCAGTCGAGCTGATGTGGCTTCTTATCACAGAATGTCAATAAGCACTGAATACTTTATTATTATGAAAATACCCCAAGAAAGCTTGAAGAACTCAATACACCATATCTTGTCACAGTAGTATTATCTTCATGTTAAATCAATCAGTCAAAGCGTTTTTTTATCTTAGTTTTATTTAGCCTACAGCACGAGCTTCACATTAGGGATTTCCTGAAAACAAACACTATTACTTCTCTGAGGCGTATGTGGAGTTTCTGCTCGAGGGCGCCCTCTGGCTTCCAGTATGAATGAAACTTTATTTTTTTTACAGTCAACAAAATAAGAAGAATAGTACTTCTAAATAAATGTATATGACAATCCATATGTTTTTCTTCAATGTACAGGAGTTTAAATCGCCACAGTGGATGCATAAGAGGCTCATATTTCATATTAAAGACAGAGACTTTAAGAAATTGATATCACAGATAAAAATGACAGATTTTTTTTTTTTTTAGACCTTTCTAATGATTTTTAGTCATAGGCTTTCTGCATATTAACAGGTAACCTTTTTAACCTGCATATTAATAAGTTTTCTGTAAAATATAAATATTATTATATTGTTATATTTATTCTTAAATGCTCTATTTACCATTTTTAATAATGAAAATGTTATTGTAATAGTGATATTTCTTATTTTTATTTAGCAATAATCATAATGATTATTATTAGTCATATTAACATATAAACACAAAACACACTTTTAATTTGTACAAATAAATAAATAATAACAATTGCATTTTAAATCGCAATCGCAACTTTAACCAGGATAATCATAATATTTTCCCCAAATCGTGTAGCCCTAATGTGTGTATATATATATATATATATATATATATATATATATATATATATATATATATATATATATATATATATATATATATATATATATATATATATATATATATATATATATATATATATATATATATATATATATATATATATATATATATATATATATATATATATATATATATATATATATATATAATATATATATACACACGTGTGTGTGTGTGTGTGTGTGTGTGTGTTCCACTGTATAGTAATGAGATCTGAGTGGGGTTTTTTTGCCCCAATTGTTAAAATAATGTCTTACTAGTCTAAATCTATTATATTTTGGTTCAGTTTTTTTCTTTCGATTTTGTTTCTTCTTGTGCTGTGTGAGTCGAAACTCTCTAATTGTATAGCTTTTACACGTGTTTTAAAGGATTTTTCCTTTCAAATCCATACGTCTCATGAGCTTTGTATGAGCAAACTTTGAGAAAACGTGATATCATTTTCATTTTATTTGTAGCATTTTTTTAAATTCAGAAGTTACTCTTGGAAAGCTCATAAGGCTCATGTTTAATTTAATTAAGTCTCAGATTTGTCCTCTTAAAATTCATCAGTTTTATAGGATTTGATTGCAGACATTGATATCTTGGTATTAAAAGTCTCATTTTACACCTCAAACAGTTGCGATATTAAAGAGATCCCATTTATGATTTGTGATTTGACGATATCCCTTCATATTCTGCCGGCTGCAATGTTTGCTCAGATGTGGGAATCTCTTGTTTTCCCTCTCTTCTCCAGTTCACTTGCTTGGAGTTGAGGCTTAATTATATCTAAAGAGCAAGTGCGCATCGCCTGTGTTTCTCGGATGACACGGGCCCTGGTGCCGCGGGTCCCCTTGGGTCCCCATCTTTGCATTTTAAGCAGAAATCTGCGCAGACAGACCCTGAACTCCCAGAGTTAAACTCCCGTTTAGGTTAAGTGGTCCCCAGGCTCATGACACATATCTCTGCCCAGACGTGACAGCTGGGGACCCCACTGTTGCTATGGAAATCATTGACATTCGCCAACACCATTCCCCTCAAAACAAACACACACACTTCAGATTGATAATGCGCCTTCCTGCTCATGTAACAATAGCACAGCTTTTACTGCTAACAGGTCTGCTTTTCACTATTGGTCTAGAGTGTGTTTCATAAGGGTTTTACTGCTAAACGGAGGGTCTGCACTCTTCAGCGCTGCTATGCCAGAGTGAGGAGAGCCTTTCTCTGCCTGACCTCTCTTCATAATCTTCATACAAACTAAAAGGGTGAATTTTATAAAAAAAAACATATCCTGGTCACATTTCACCTTAGTTAGTTAGTTTATGATTGTATGCATTTTATTTATTTATGCAGTTATTAATTTATTCATGCAATCATTTATTTATGAATCAATGCATGCATGATTCCTATTTTCAGGATCATGACGTATCTTAGATTTTGGCATTTATTTATGCATTCATTTATGTATTTATTTATTATGAATCATTGCATGCATGATGCATATTTTCATGACACAGTTTAGATTTTGGCAGTTATTTTCATAACATTTAAACATCACTGCATGTATTTATCTATTCATTTACGCGTGTGTTTATTTGTGTTTTTACTTATTAATAATAAATCATTTATTTATGAATCAATGCATGCATGATGCCTATTTTCAGGATCATGATGCATTTTAGATTAATTTATTTATTCATTCATTTATGCATTTATTTAATTATGGATCATTGAATGCATGATGCCTTTTTTTGACACATTTTGGATGTTGGCATTTATTTTCATAACATTTAAACATTCCTGCATTAATTGATTTATTTATGCAATTATTGAATTATGAAACATTGCATGCATTATGCCTATTTTCAGTATTATGACACATTTTAGATTGTGCCATTTATTTCATAACATTGAAACATCACTGCATGCATGCATTTATTTATTTTATTTATTTATGCATTTATTGATTTATGAATCATGACGCATTTTAGATTTTGGTATTTATTTTTATAACATTTAAACGTCCCTGCCCCCATCAGTATTTTTTTAATTCAGTATCAATATTTATATATCTTTTTAATCAATGCATTTTATTTGCATTAGTAGTACAACAAATGCTACCTTGATGTATAAATACTTGTCAATTTACCCCCCCCCCCCATATTATAGTAACAAGATAAAGATTTTTTTTAAACTTTACATTTAAAAAATATCATAAAACCTAAATCTTACTGGTTTAAAAATGTTTTATTTTCTTTAAGTACAACAATATTTCCTATTTTTAATTTCTACTTTTAATTTCTTAAGTTCTTGACAGGTTATGTGAGATGTTCTGTAACTTTTGCTCTGTTAATGTTGGTTTATTTTTTCAGCATCAGGTTAAGACACTGTAATGTTTAAAGCATTTGAACTTTTTAAAATGTTTCAAAACCCTTGTATAATATTCCAATAGTGCACAGGTTGTATAAACTACTTTATTATAGATTTTTGCAGCCTAACAAGTCCACATTTACCTTTAGGGTAAGGAAAAGAAGAGCACGCTAGCATCTCTTTTTGGGTGAAGACAGAAAGTCATATGGGTTGGAACGACATGAGGGTGAGTAAATGACCATTTTACTTTCTGGGACTACTCCTTAAATCCCTGAAGCTGAATTCAACACAAATATAATAATAGGCTATTATCATTTATGGGTAAAGGCACATGTGGGCTAGTGTTCTCAAACCTCAAGGGCAAAGTAAAGGGCAGCACGACACTTCTCTTGGCCAGGTGCATCAGACATGCGGCACAGACAGCAGGGGTTTGACTGGCGCATCAGGTAGTGCTGTGATTGGTCAGAAACTCCCCCTAAAAACAACACACTGTCACATAGTCAGAGATACAAGCAGCGAACTGGATTTGAAGATGAATGTGTGTGTGTGTGTGTGTGTGTGTGTGTGTGTGTGTGTATGTAGAGCAGCAATGACACAGAAGAGTCCACCTTCCTCCCTTGAGTCCCACCAGCAGGTTCACATTAGGGGAAATTTGTTCCACAATATTGCCGCCTCCTGTTTCTCTCTGAGGCTGGCGGCCCGCACAGAAGGTGGAGGCAGAGATTTGGGTGATGGCCAAACGTTTCACGGCCGTTTCTTGTTTTTCGCAGCGTGTGTCGGTGACGGGTTCCCCGCTGCTCCTCCTCTCTCCGTGCAGACTCCCCGCGTATCGGAACAAATGCCGGACGGAAGAAAATAAACCTATCTCATTCAGATGACAACACGTTCCCCCAGGTTCTGATAACGCGCCAGTTTGAGAGTAGCAGCCGGGGTCAATTGCTCATTTCTCGCACAGGGAGGGTGTCTATCGCTGGTAACGATGCTTCCCTGCGTGCGGCTGAACGGAGGGGATCAAATCTCTGCTTTTTGCCAACTGTGTGAACCACGATCATCTATTCTGCAGCTCTGCCACGACGTGAGAGAGCAAAACAAACTATTACAAAGAGGGTGTATTAGATTTCCTCACAAATGGTAGTTTATTGACCATAGGCTACCGAAAAAAATATCCACATTATCTTCCCCTTTCACACAGAGGCCTAAAAAACCAGGATGTCAAATTTGCGTAATTTTTGCACGCATATGTCACAAATGAAATTAAGTAAAATTAACAAAGAAAATAAAAGGTCATTTCTACTTAGTTGAAGTTTCCTTTGAAATAATACTTTTTACTCAAACAATAAAACACTGAATTAGAGTTGTGAAAAGTACTGACTTTGGTACCAAGTCGGTACAGAAATGTAAAAAATGTGACTATTTCAGCGAAATCCGATGAGCGCGTGAACACAACAGCCAATCAGAGGTGTTTATGATTCTGCTCAAAGCGTTACATTTTTAACATTTCCATACCAAAGTTTCACATCACTATACTGGACTAAACCACGCTTTTAAAGTGTGTTTTACTTTGAAACATCTGAGTAAATTACACAATAGACATTGTGTAGACAACACATCTACATAATAGTAGTAACACAGCACTTAGGCCCTGTCCACACGAACATGAGTATTTTCAAAACCGCAGCTTTTTCTACGCGGTTTGGCTGTTCGTCCACACGCAAATGCAGTATCCGATTACTGAAACCGGACTTTTGAGAAAACTCCGGCCAGGGTGAAGTTTTTTAGAAACTCCCGTTATAGCGTTGTCGTGTAGACGGTGAAACCGGAGATTTCGGCTTGTTAAGTCGAAGTGTGCGCGGTTCTCTCCTTTGTTTGATGTCAGATTGTGCGCCGTTATCGCTGGAGTGGAGTCTATGCATTGGCGGACGTAGCTTTTAATAACTCTGCTAATAGCGCTTATCACATATACAGATACATGCGCAGTTATCTCATTGTATTGCAGAACAGAGGCGCCAGAATGCAATAATACAACATAGTAAGGCAAGTGTGTGAAGCTTCAGTCCACTTGAGCCCTGCCCCTGTGTACAGTTACCTGTCACTGAGTCCAAAGTAAACTTGCAGAAGGGTTTCACTGAGCCCATGGCATCCCTCAGTGCATCGGTGCCGTGGATGGGACCCATGTGGAAATCGGGCAGCCAATCATAGCGTGGTTTGGCGTTTTCAGGTGGACAGAGATTTTTTTTAAACCGTGCTTGTGTGGACGCGATTGTTTTTTAAAATGGAGGAGGAAAAACTCTGGTTCTAAAAATACCCGTGTACGTGTGGACTAGGCCTTAAACACAGAGACCTCAACACTTGGTACACAATACATAGTGACGGTAACATTCGATGGATCGTTTTTGAGTAGAAAATTAACTCCACATGTCACAAAATGGCACGTTACTAAACCTAACAACAAAAGCAATGATAAAACAGTGTGAATACAGCTGGAAAAATCAACCTCATTAATTATTCAAGCCCCATTGAAGTCTATGGCAGCCCGTAGAACTGCTTGCGCGAAAGTTATGAAATTTGACACACAGATAGAGGACAGTCTCAACTGTCACCACAGCGAATTTGGAGTCTCTAACTCAATCCCTCTAGCTCCACCAACTGTCCAAAGTCAGTTTATGCTAATAACTCTTGAACCGTACACTCTAAAAAAAAAAGGTTCTATATGGCACCAAAAATGGTTCTTCGTCGTAATCATAGAGGAACCACTTTTGGTGCTATATAGCACCGTATCTTAACATGTTATGTATATGGTAGCGGTGCTATATAGCACCAAAATTGGTGCTATATAGCACTTAAAAAGGTTCCCCTATGATTACGAGCCAAGAACCATTTTTGGTGCCATATAGAACCTTTTTTTTTTAGAGTGTATTGGCTAGAATTCAGTTTTCTTCTAATTCCTTGGCTCGTGACAATTCGATTGCACCCTATGAAATCATTTTCCGTCATGAAAATTTGTCAGCCATTTAGAATTTTTAACTTTTTCGAACTCCTCCTAGGCCGTTGTTCCAATTTTCACGACACTTTCACCAGATAATCTTCAGACCACGCAGACAAAAAGTTATGGAATTCAAATTGATTCGGAAAAAACGTTCTCGAATAACACACAGACAAATTCTACAAAGTGCCCGCAAAAAAGAACGTGAGGCTCTCTCCACAACGCTTTAGTGTATTCTGACCAAACTTGGTGTGCGTTGTGACAACCATGACTTGAGGCTACCTGCAGCGTTCAATGCAGCATGCCGTGTCGAATGATACCCAATTTTCCCATATCGGCCATTTTGGGCATCGGCCATTTTGAATTTTGACGTAAAATACTATATTTTATGAACGCATTGGTGTTACATTACGAAACTGGGTATGTGTTAAGGCCATAACCACCTAATAAGCTTCGTTTAACCAAATTAATCAAATAGTGGATACGGACCGAACACATGAGTCAATCACAAACACTGGATAAGGTTTCAAGATGCCATGCACGCCTTCTTTTACTATTTTAGAAACGGGAAAGACAACTTACACAACCGAAACATTAAACATTAAACTCAGAAGCAGTTCTTACCTGGCTTCCGACAAAACAAAGACAAGTGAATCTTCCGGGCCTCTGCTTATCTCGCTACACCAAATAAATAACCAAAAAGGTGAACTAGTGAAGCAATACGCTACCAGTCACTGAAATCAGGAAGTAACACTACATATGAGGATAGTTACAGTTCAGACAGGTCCACTTAAGTCAAAAACACCACAGACAAACATTTAGTCAACTTTTTATTGCATATTTTGCAAAGATTTACATTTGGCGGTATGGCTCTGTCCTAAATTCCCCATCCTTTTCATGAGCTCCATGAAAAGCCAAGACAGGGAACAGCAGCAGATTCTGGGGACAACCTCCCATTTAAAACTGGGAGGGCAGAGCAAATCCCCCATTTAGAACAGAGTATGCCTCAATGACAAAATAATGACATTGATTAAGCTAAGCAATTTAAGGAGGAGCTGGGGAGGAGGTGGGTTGCAAAGCAGTGTGCAGCAGAAGCGTCCAAGCAGGCAGATTGAAGTGAAGCTATGCTTAAGTAAGGCACCCTGTTTGAGAGAAGCCAATCGGGTGCATAGGATCAGCTGAAAGGGGCGGAGTTAGAATTTCCCAATCAGCTGATAGTGGAGCTCGACTACGTGGCCTGCCAGAACTAACGCTGTATGCTTGATTAATCAAAAGCACAAAGAACACAAGTTAAACTGATAATGAAAAAGAAGTGAAAACGCTCCTAAGAGGCGAGGAGAGCGGCAGCCGTGGTGACAATGGGACACGAGTCGAGAGAGACCGCCATGTCTCTGCCAATGCCTATTTATCCGGTTTCCCGGGTGACGTCATGCTTTCCCACAGGTTGGGGGATCCCCCTCAACGCCACCTAGGGACTCACATATGAATTAACACAGATACACGTCACAGTATGTGTCTTTGACACCATGCCAAAAAAATATTTGGGCAGCGCCACCTTGTGGTCAAAAGTTATAATGAAATTTCCAAAAATGCTAAAAACTTTTAATTAAATTAGCCTATTGTAATAAAAAGGATTGATTCCTTGGGTCTTGCTGAGAACATACCAGTTTTGCTATAGTCAGTGGAACATCCTGTCCGACATTTAGATTTTTTTCAAACCCTTTTTTTTCGAACTCCCTCTTACACAGTTTGTCTGATTTTCATCATCGAATCATATAATCTTCAGACTGTGCCAGCAAAAAGTTATGAATTTTGTGTCGATAAACGAAACCGTTTTCTTATACCACAGCAACAAATTTGAGGCATGATGCCAAAATGACTCTTGAGGCTGTACCTCTGCAACGCGTTGACATATTGAAACCAAACTTTGCACGTGTCATTGTCACCTCACTCTGACCACAACATATCAATTTGGTCACCTATTGGTTGAATGTGATAAACCCTTAAATCAAATTACAGCCATGTTGGCATGCCGTATCGTGCATTCTTTGTGCTTGGCCCAGATAATTGCAGTGTCACATGATCCTTCAGAAATCATTCTAATATGATGATTTGCTGCTCAAGAAACAATTCTGAGTATTATCAAATGTTGAAAACAGTTGTGATGCTTCATATTTTTGTGTAACTGTGAACTGAGAAAGTTTAGATTTTGTAAAATGATTCTTTACTCCAGAATCAAGGCAGCAAAAAATCTGGACATTTTTACATTTAAAACTCACTGTCATTAAAGAATCCTTGTGAAGCATTACTCTCGTCTTTCTTTGCATAAAATCTGTGATTATGCAGATATGATATGCATTCAGAAATCTGATTATCAAGGTAAAGACCTGAAGTGGCCATTACGTGAAGCTCAAATTTGACCCCGAATAGCCTGTAGAACGACTCCATTGTTTCGTTCTCTCTCACATTATTTTCCCCTAATAGACCAATCTGATCACACAGGGCCTATTAACTAAAGAACTCCTTTCAGTGGGAGAAAAGACAAGTGCAAGTCAACTAAAAAAGTGAAAGGAATCTGAGCAGAAACAAAAGGGACTTCATTAAGTCTCAGTTAATTGTCCCATGGGCCTCAGCTGCCTCTTTCTTGGAGAAACTCGCAGGTCTTTAATTGCATGATCACCTCTATCTAGAGTCTCCTCTCATTTCATTTAAAGGGATAGTGCACCAATAAATGAAATTCTGTCATTATTTACGCACCCTCATTTTGTTCCAAACCTGCACGACTTTCAGTCTCCATTGGAAACTCCATGGAAAACTCTTCCAAATTGGCAAATATGTAAATGAATGAATCAAGAGTGTTTTGATTGTGATCAGGAAGTCATTGCGCCCGAGGTGTGCTTGGATGTAACAGACAGAACATCATCCGCCTCCAGTGACCCACAACATCTGAGAGAGTTTATTTCTGATCAATTAGCAGTTTCTGGACTTCAGAACCTCTTAGAACCTAATCGGGAATATAAGAGGTTTGTTAATTAAAGGCGTGTTTCTTCATTAAGACATTAGACACAGCCGGTCGTGATTGTAGATTTGTTTCGCACTTTGAAATCCATTGGGAAATTCGGAGATGAATCCGCCCCGGCTGAGAGGATTAAGTCTTTAGATGCATGATAATGTGTTTTTGAATAGATAATGGACATATTATACATAAGACATATTTAGCTGAATCTTGATTGCAATTGCAACAACTTTAGGGTTGTTGGACATTTGTAGAAATCCCTAAACTTAAGCGTTGAACTTAACGTCCTGCACTTTTTGTGGTACAAAAATGAATATTTCAATTCATGTGGCTATTATTTTCGAACTAAAATTGATGTCATGCAAATATGCGTATTATGTGACATCGCCATCTACTGGCCTGGCAGAAGAATTAAGCGTTTTTTGTCTTTTTGCATATTTGTGTGAATGGGGATCGTTTTGACAATGTTATCGTTACCGCAAATAAAACAAAAAAAAGCGTTTTTTTAGTACATCGTTGTCATGTAAACATGCCCTTAGTCTCATTAATATTCTATTACAGTTTTGTAAAAAAAATTTAATTCATATTTTTTTTTATATTTCTCTTTTCTTTTCTTTTTTTACAGTTAAAGTTTTAGTAATGTTGTCATTTTTATTTTTTCAATAGTTTTATTTAGTTATTTTACCTTATACTAAATAAAAATAGTAGAAATACTGACTTGGCAACAAGCTAAAAAATGTAATAAGTTACATTTTTAAAATATTTTACTTCATTTAAAGGTGTAAGGTGTACATTTTAGCGACATCTAGCGCTGAGATTGTGAATTGCAACCGCTCACCCCTCCCTTTCAAAGCACATAGAGAAACTATACGGTGGCCGACACAGGACAAAGACGTCGCCGTCTGAGACAGCAGAGAGTAGCTAGCGCTCTGAAGAGAAGTTTGTCCATTTAGGGCTACTGTAGAAACATGACTGCACAAAATGGCGACTTCAGTGTAAGGGACCCGCGGTGTGTGTAGATAGAAACGGCTCATTCTAAGGTCATAAAAACATAACGGTTCATTATGTAAGGTCTTTATACACCACTGAAAACATAGTTATGTTTATTATTATTGCATTTCTGTTAATAGATCCTCATAAATACTACACACTGCACCTTTAATATTTTCTATGTTCTAATTTCTAGTTTTAATTAGGGATATTAAAGGGATAGTTCACCCAAAAATTAAATTAGCCCATAATTAACTCGCCCTCAAGTCATCCTAGGTGTATATCTTCTTTCAGACGAAAACAATCGGAGCTAAATTACAAAAGTTCAGGCTAATCCAAGCTTTATAATAGCAGTAATAGTTGCTCTGTTTTTGAAGTCCATAAAAAGTGCATCTGTCCGTCAAATAACTGCTCCACGCGGCTCTGGGGGGTTAAAAAAGACCTTCTCGAATCGATGCGTTTGTGTAAGAAAAATATCCATATTTAAAACTTTATAAAGTAAACTTTCAGCCGACCGCCTTCCGTGGAAAAGTGTTGAATGTTGAAAGTGAAACTCAAGATGTGTACGTGGCGTCATCACCTGGTGGCGTTAGTCTTTCGATCGGCAGGGGAACTTTCAACAATTTTTCCATAAATTGAACAGGGAAGGCGGTCGGCCGAGAGTTTACTTGATAAAGTTTTAAATATGGATATTTTTCTTACACAAACGCGTCGATTCGCTTCAGAAGGCCTTTATTAACCCCCCAGAGCCGCGTGGAGCAGTTATTTGACGGACAGATGCACTTTTTATGGACTTCAAAAACAGAGCAACTATGAATCCAATTCTAATGCTTGGAATAGACTGGACTTTTGTAATATAACTCGTAATATAAATTTTATTCGTCTGAAAGTAAATATACATGACTTGAGGGTGAGTAAATTATGGGCTAATTTTCATTTTTGGGTGAACTATCCCTTTAACACTGCTAAACTGCACAAAAATTCCTAGTATATTTTGTTTTTCATTACAAATATCTATAAAAGATGAATTAATCAAGCTACATTTACTTAGGAAGGAAAATTTGTCTTATTTTCTGAAAAACGAATAAAACATTAAGTGAAAAAATACTTAAAACAAGAAAAAAAAATCTGTCAGTAGTGTTAAGAAAAAATGATATTGTTATTGTAAATATTGTAAATAATTTGTCTTACTCCAGATATTGACAGTTTCTTGTTTTAAGCAAAAATGTACTTAAATTCCCTCCAAAACAAGACTAAATATATGATATAACTTGGCTTCTCCAGTATAATATACAGAATTATGATTTAAGAATGTTTAGGTATTTGTACCGGCAATTTTTATTTTATATTTTATTTTATTTTATTTAGACAGTTGACAGGAACTGAAAGAAATCCAAATTCGACAATTCACCTTCTGTTATACGTCATGTTGTCGTGACCTGTATAAGTTTATCCTGTGGAGCACAAAGATGCATCACATGATTTGTTGCATCAGGTTTGAGATCCGTGATGTTAAAAGCACCATATTTGAGCCCTTCATTGAAGAAAATCTTATGGGTTTGAAACGGCATGTGTAAACGATGAGGAGATTGAAACTTTTGGGGTGAGAGGTTGCTTTACTCCAGGCCTAAAGCTAAAGTGCAGGTAGTTTATGCAATCCTAATATGACTCATTGCTGAGGTGTTGTACTTCAGTAGTTAAGAATTCTCTACCTGAAACGCAGGATTGATCCAACTGTCAGCAAGCACTTATTTCTTTCTGCTGTGCACACAAATTGTTAATGGTCGTCCACTCTGGATGTCAGAGAAAATGGCACATCCCTGACTCGTGCTCTCCGTCTTCCTTCTCCTTCCTCTCTGGGTTAACAGGGTTTAATTTAAATCCAAAAGGCCTGACAGCACAGTTTCTGACGGTTTGGCCGGAATGTTCTGCATGGCTGTTCGGATCAAAGCCCGAGCATCTCTCGTATTGAGCTGTTCTAACCTCTGTCCGGGCTGATTAACAGCGGCTTGCTCGGAGAGTCCTGCATAATCAGGAGCAGCATCAGGGAGAGTCACACACACTGATCATCAATATGGAGAAAACGCAGAGCTTGGCAGAAAACGCCTGACAATGAGCGTAAATCATAGCTGCGGCACGTTCTGAGGCATGCAAATGATTCGGGAAATGACCTAAAAGATTCATTTAGATTCGTTATATTTGACCTGATATGCTCTCTGAATGCATGCTCATTGCCATATCCCACAATGCACTTGACTTCACTGAGGTCACGTGACAGCAATCTTGCATTGCATACTTTTTATTGTGTACTCCCAAGTATTAACATCTAAAAATCCTTACATTTTTGGAAAGCAACACAGAATTAGTGTTATTTTAGTATTATTTTTATACCACTGTAGTATCTATTAATATTTTGAATGACCTTTTTTATGTTGTCATTTTAGTTTAGCTTTTAGTAATTTTGATGTGTTTTTGTCATTTTATTAGTTTTTGTGATTTTTATTTTTATATATATACACTGTAAAAAAAGTCAGTAAAATATACAGCAAAACACCGTCAAATTCCAACGGTAATGGAGCATAAAACCAAAAACGTCCTTTTACTGTATTTAATAGATTGAATAACCGTTAATTGTGAGACTGGATAAAACTTTGTTTTTTACCGTAATAAAATGTTGAAATTATAAATATTTTCTGTGAAAACAAATAAATATGCATACATTTTACAATTAAATATTGTAATGTTAAAAATGTCTGAAAACCTTAGATTTTACGGTATTATTTGAGTAAAACTACATCTTTTGGGGTTGTGCACATTGGAATTCACAGTATAAATCTGTAGATTTTTAAGCAAACAAAAACATTCATTTTTACAGAAGCAAGATGTTAAAAAATAGGGTCCACCGTAATACAACCAGTAAATACCATAAAAAAGGCAAATATCAGCAGTAAAAGACAATAAAATTGATAGTATTTTTTATTTTAAAATTCTGAGACTGATAAACAGATTAAAAGTTAGGCCATCTTTAGATTTTTCTATATTTAGCGGTTGCAAATGTAAAATGTACGGTAAACTATTTATGTTCCTCATATTGTACTGTATTTTTAGCGGTAAAATACCGGCAGCTGTGGTTGCCAGGAATTTACCGTAAAATGTATCTGGTCAAAATAAAATGCTGTAATTTGTTATACAATTTCACTGTTTTTTACTGTCAAATGTTTTAATAAGGTTTAACATATTTCTGTTATTTTTACAGTTATTTACCATAATAGAGTCCATCCTATTACTGTTAAATTAACAACAAATCACTCTATATATTATTATATTATAACTTTTTTTTTTTACTGTAAATATCCGTAAAAAGCTATGGAAAGTTGCATTTTTTACATAAAATTACTGTATAATTGACAAATATATTTGTTTTTTTTCTACCATGATTTTGGTAAAAAAAAATACGTTGTCTACTGTAAAATTTAGGGTTACAAAACCAGTATACCGTATTGTCTTTTACAGATTCCACATTTTTTTCACGGTATTCTCCTGGCAACCACAGCTGCCGGTATTTTACCGTAAATTTGACCGTTTTTTTTAACAATGTAGCTTTAATTTTTTTTAGTTTTAAGCTTTATTCCAAGTTTTTCATCTAGTATTTATAGTTTATTTTATTTATATATCATTTTTTTGTTATATTTATATTTTATATTTAGATTTTGGTAACACTTTATTTTAAGGTGACGTAGTTACACTTACTATAGTAATAACAGTAAATGATGCATAATTACAAGTAACTAACCCTCAACCAAACCATAACCCTAACTGTAATTCTATAATAAGTACAGTTAATTAATAATAATTAATACTTTTTATTATAATTTTTTATAAAGAAATAAGAAATGTATAGAAAAATTTCAAATTGTTATATAGAAATAAGTAATAATTAATTAATATTACTCAGTTCTTATTTGGGTACAAAAAAGTTGCTGCCTTAAATTTTTAAGCACAATCAAACTTGCATGTTTTTGTCATTTCAACTTAAATTACATTAAACTGACTTTAAAAAAGAAAGTTGAATTTTCAATCAAAAAAATGATACGTTGGATTTACTTAAAGTTTTTATGTCAACAGGTTCCACGTAATTGGGTTATGTTGAATTTAATTAACATTGTTTATTTCAGTAAACTTAAGTTGTTGTTTTTTTTACACAAGGTTAATTCAATGCCATTTATTTAAAACAAGTTAACATTCGTAATTTTGTCTAAAACTATTCAATTGAATTATTTTTAAATGAATATAAAAAACAAACAAGTAATCCAGTTTAACTGATTATTTTTATTTAGTGAAATACTATTTGTACAACGTTTACCAAACATTTTGCAAGGTCTTATTGGCTCTAAGATGGTTTTTCCCAAAGTACTTTTTTTTCTTTCAAGCAGTTCCTCACCCCAAGCACCTGCTCTACACTCCACCAAAAACACTAACATAACAAAAACTTTTTAATACCAACATAACAAAACATTAAGCATTAAAAGGTTTCTCCATTTTCTCATCTTGTTAAAAACCCATCAAATAGCATTTTATTAAAACATTTACTCTCCGAATTCAGCCCCTTTGCAAAGCATGATGGGAAGTGAAAGTCTTGTTTGATTGGGTTACTTGATTGAAACATGTTATTTCAAAATGAATACATCAAGTTATGTCAAAGATTAACGGTTTTAAGTCAGTTTAACAATTACATTTGAACCAGAAACCTGATATAATTGTGTTCAATCAAGATGAATTGCTTAAAGGTCCCGTTCTTCGTGTTCTTTTGAAGCTTTGATTGTGTTTACAGTGTGCAATATAACATGTGTTCATGTTTCGCGTGTAAAAACACAGTATTTTTAACACAATTTACTGATCTGTATACCGCTGTTTTCACTGTCCTAAAAACGGCTGATGAGTTCCTTTATTCTATGAAGTCCCTCCTTCAGAAATACGTAACGAGTTCTGATTGTGCCAGCGGTTCCTGTGTTGTGATTGGACAGCAGCTTAGCGAACGTGGAAAGGTCACGCCTCTTAACGGGAGATATATGCGCTCAATGATCTCTACAGCGTCCCTGGGAAAGCCAAACAAAGGTGATTTGACTCCGGGATGAAAATAACATCGTCTCGACGACATGGCGACAAACACACTCAAACGCAACACTTCCTTTTCTCCACGCGACACGTCCTCTTCTCCACGTGGGAAAGCAACAAGACCACGCCCCCTTTTTTGGCGTATTCTTGTGGGTGGAGGTTAGTCTGTTCTACTGTTCTACTGACGTCATTTATGAAGGAAGTACCAGGATGTAGTCCAAGCCGGCCGTTCGCTGTAGGCTTTGAAAGGGAACTTCTGTTAAATAAAATATCTCGCTTGGCATTGAACTTTGAGCTTTATAATTTTACAGGTATTATTTATGCTCTAACAGCAACATTACACACTAACTAAAGTTTGAACAGTGGGATCACGAAGAACGGGACCTTTAAAATAAACTGAACAGCATCATAAAATCATTTTTTGAGTGTTGGATAACTTAAGTTAAGAGTTAAAGCAAAGTAAAAACTCATGTTGTCATAACTTTAAATATAATAATAATAAAAAAATTACAGCAACTACGTCACCTTAAAATAAAGTGCAACCAAGATTTTCAATAACAATGCAATAACAAAACTGCACCGGCAGGCACATCTTCACTTGTAGAGTTTAGACAAGTGAAAACAAATACCAGTGCAGTGAGGCTGAATAAACTTGCATTAAAGAAAATGTCTCGTTAACAGTCTTTGCATTGGATGACATTATCAGTGCACATGAGCTTCTTCACAGTGCTGTCCAATGCCTTCATCTCTGCGTACTGCAGTTGAAGCTACGTCCTTGTTTTGTATATATTATTTATAATTAAATTCCATGTATAATTCAATACCTAAAGATAACTGCAGTCTCAGTTTCAGCTCTTCTGCTCCTGTAATGCAGCATGTAAATGTTCTTTGTATTGTATATTATATTTCTTCAACTTAATACGACCTATTCTTAAGACTAACAAGAGCAGAAAATGGAACAATAACTGGCGTTTTAATGAGGTAGTGCATCAGGTCTGAGTTGTAAAGCATTGAGCACACTGATATTGTCCCGCAGGCTAATGATGGTGTGGCTGGTGTGCTGGAGGGTTCAGGGGTTGCATTGCACGGTTCAGGAGGTGAGAGAGGCTGTGAGGAGTGGGTCAGTTTAAAGACTCGATCACACCAGCTGTGTTTATGACTCCGCTGCACCTGTGGACCCGTGCAAATCATTCACAATAACACCGAGGCTTGAGCAGAACGAATGCTTTGGTTTTCTGTTTGCCCTTACATCGTCTGCGTTCCCATTCGCTGTGAGATTGCTGTATCGAGATACAACATGCAACAGATTTTGGATGTTTGAATATCTCATAACTTTAGAGGAGGCTGGGGATAGTTGTCACATGATTCTTCTCAAGCTCTTTATCTCAGGAACTATGAGGATTCTTTTTAGCAGTGTTTATTTGGGTTGCTTTGAACATCTTCAGAATTAAGATATTAAATTATGATTTTTGTGTATTCTGTCCCCCAAAGTAAAATTCCAGTATCGTAATATGTTTGAGTAGCAAGTGAACAAGATAAAACCAAATCATCCATCCATCTATCCATGCATGCATGCATCATCCATCCATCCATCCCTCCATCCATCTATCCATCCATCCACCCATGCATCCATCCATCCATCCATCCATCCATCATCCACCCATCTATCCATCCATCCACCCATGCATCCATCCATCCATCCACCCATGCATCCATCCATCCACCCATCTATCCATCCATCCACCCATGCATCCATCCATCCATCCATCCATCCATCCATCCATCCACCCATCTATCCATCCATCCACCCATGCATCCATCCATCCATCCATCCATCCACCCATCTATCCATCCATCCACCCATGCATCCATCCATCCATCCATCCACCCATGCATCCATCCATCCACCCATCTATCCATCCATCCATCCATCCACCCATGCATCCATCCATCCATCCACCCATGCATCCATCCATCCACCCATCTATCCATCCATCCATCCATCCATCCACCCATGCATCCATCCATCCATCCATCCATCCACCCAGGCATCCATCCATCCATCCATCCATCCACCCATGCATCCATCCATCCATCCATCCATTCATCTATCCATCCCTCCATCCATTTACCCATGCATGCATGGATCATCCACCCATCCATCCATCCATCCATCCATCCATCCATCCATCCATCCACCCATGCATCCATCCATCCATCCATCCATCCATCCATCTAACATCCCTCCATCCATCCATCTATCCATGCATGCATGCATCATCCATCCATCCATCCATCCATCCATCCACCCACCCACCCATGCATGCATGCATCCATCCATCCACCCACCCATGCATCCATCCATCCATCCATCCCTCCATCCACCCATCCATCCATCCATCCATCCATCCATCCACCCATGCATGCATCCATCCATCCATCCATCCATCCATCCACCCACCCATGCATCCATCCATCCATCCATCCATCCACCCATCTATCCATCCATCCACCAATGCATCCATCCATGCATCCACCCATGCATCCATCCATCCATGCATCCATCCACCCATGCATCCATCCATCCATCCACCCATGCATTCATCCATCCATCCACCCACCCATGCATCCATCCATCCATCCATCCATCCACCCATCTATCCATCCATCCACCCATGCATCCACCCATGCATCCATCCATCCATCCATCCATAGCATATTCAAAGCTGAATTTATCATTATTACTCCAGTCTTCAGTGTCACATGATCCTTCAGAAATCATTCTAATATGATGAGTTATTATCAATGTTGAAAACAGTTGTGCTGTTTAATTTTTATATATATATATATGGTACTTCTCTTAAGAATACAAAGTTAGAAAAAGTACAGCATTTATTTAAAATGGAAATCTTTTGTCACAATATACACTATACCGTTCAGAGGTTTGGGGTCAGTGATTTTTGTTCTTTTTTAAAAGAAATTAATACTTTTATTCAGCAAAGATGTGTCAAGTTGATAAAGTGATAGTAAATATTTATATTGTTAGAAAAGATTTTATTTATTTTTTTTACTTTTTATTCTTCAAAGAATCCTGAAAAAAGTATCACAGGTTCCCAAAAAATATTAAGCAGCACAACTGTTTCCAACACTGATAATAACTCATCATATGAGAATGATTTCTGAAGGATCATGTGACACTGAAGACTGGAGTAATGATGCTGGAAACTCAGCTTTGATTTGATTTGAACTGAACGTCAAGGTTTGCTTCTATGCAGAAAATCAATATTCCCTATGGAGGAAAATCTGACAACTCTTCCCAGAGTCCCCCCTTTTTGGTTTTAATTTTCCATCTTATATATGTTTTAATACATAAATGCCATTAATGGATATTTTTAAAAAGACGTCTCATGATTTTTGAGATTTTTTTTTTCTATTGTTGTGAGAAAGGTTCAATTATTATGCATCATTTTCTTCCTTTACTTTTTTTTTTTCTTGTTCTTTATTTTATTTGTATTGTTATTATGATGACTTTTAATTTCTGCTACTCTGAGTTTGCCATGAAAATAGCCTCTGCTGCTGATATTGCATTAAATAAATAAGTACATAAAAGTTATGCTCCTCTTCAATGAGGAAAAATCATGTTGGGGGGGTGAGAAGCCCTGCCGCCACCTGGAGCCAGCTGTTTTCACCAGAGTTTGCTAATTCATGATTAAAACATTGACACTTTGCTCAGGATTAACCCGATGAAGGTAATTGAATGTTAAAGCCCCTAGTTCAGCATTTCACATGATCAAAAGAGATGGATCAAGACAGATGGATGTCAAATTGAATACTCCTCTGGTTCCTCGTGCTGTTAATTGTGCCGTTTACCTCAGTGAAAGCCTCTGACTGTGGCCGTTCAGACAGGCTAATGATGATTCACGGTGTCAAACAGCTCTTGATAATTAAAAGGAAAGAAAAAAAACGTCAATGTGAGTACTAGCCACAACTGACTCGCTCGCTCGAAAAATATCGAGCAGTTTATCAGTGTGACTATAGCCTAATTGCTTGCGGTTGACTTTGTACTTTATTGTTTGTTTTTGGTGCTTGCCTGTGCAAAAGTCACTATCACAATGCTGTTGTTGTGGGTCGTTGCCAAGAAGAGTTGCTAAGTGGTTGCTTGGCTGGATTGTTGCCAGGGTGTTGCTATGTAGTTGCTAGGTGGCTGGCTAATGCCGAGTTCAGACTGCACGATTTTCAAACTGCTCTTTTCACACTGCATGACTATATGGGCCAGCATTCAGTCGCCGCTGTGTTCACACTGCACGATGGATCGGCGACAGGGGGTTTCACACTGCACGACTGTACAAGAGGAAGAATCGCCGACAGCTCTGTCCAGTCTCTGTCCCGTCCGCAAATGACGTTTCACAACAAAGCACACGCGAGAAGGAAACAACGCGAGATCAGACTGGAGTTCTCGCGCGAGACTGGAATTGTTATTAACCCTTTAGGCGCCAGAGGTTTTTTCCTAAAACGTTTGATTTTGACATCTTAAATTTCAAAAGGCTATATCTTAAAAGTGATAAAAGATAGAGACTTTCTGTAAATTAGAGAAATATTAAGGATGACCCAAAGTTTATGTAGGGATTACATTGTCCCATTTAATTTGCATATTATGACGTCATATGGTGGTGGCCATTGTGGACTATAGAATTTTCATGAAAAGTCACATGTTTAAATGATAAATGCAGCACTTCTTTCCCCCAAAATGTCCCTCACCTTCTGTATGCTATATTGCACAATACTCAATGCTCAGGTAAATAGTAAATAGTAAACAAACTGTGTAAATCGTTACTAATAAATGGTAGAAACAAACCAAATGCGTGTAGCGGTTGGCCTTTTGCTGTAGAGACTTTCCATTTACTACATACAGTAGGCACTCTGATTCCATGTATTCCATGTATGGGGCATATATATATCAGTCCCTCCAGAAAAACGTGATTATGCGATTGCATGATTTAATGCATAATCAGCCAAAGTCCGCATATTTATGCGGGGACCGCATTTTTTCAAATACGCCGCACTTTCGCCGCGTAAATTACCTATTTCCACGTGCAAAATATGCGTGGCTAGCATGATTTCATAATCCCCGCATTTTCGTTGCAAAAAAGTCATATATATTAGCAGAAAGTTGAAAAATGTTTGTTTACTTCACACACAAGCCGCCATTTCCCCCTGTTGCCATGGGAACGTTTTGAAGTGACTTAATTACCCGACGTGAACGTCATCGAAAAGCGGCAAACCCCCGTGGTGAAACCATAGATATCGGTGAAACCATGATGAAGCGCGCAAATTCCCATTCGCCAACAAAAATAACAGCAAAAGAGCAAAGCAGTTTCCCGGTGTGCTGACCGATTTCAAAAAGCAGCATCATGAAGCTTTGAAGCGTTATGAATCAGTGAGTCGATTCAGCGACAAAGTCACGTATTTCAGCAGTTTGACACGCGATCCGAATCATGAATCGACTCACTGATTCATAACGCTTCAAAGCTTCATGATGCTGTTTTTTGAAATCGGTCCAAATTGAGCCATGTGTTTATTAAGGTCTTCAATAAAACAAGATGAGAACTTAAATATTCAATTAAAAATATTTGTGCTTGGTGTAGGGCTATACTGTCACTTTCAGGATTACGGCAGATATTCCCCTTCAAAATCAGGGTCCGCGAATAAAAGACCCAACACTTCATTGCGGGTAAGCTTTATTGATGCCATTAGAAAATAATAATCTAATGCAAATACTCGCTGACATTGACAATATTGCTCTGATAAAATGGCTCACTCGCACACTAGCTTCGCGTTTGTTCGCACTGATTCAATGCGCTCTTGCTCAAGATTTTGTATAGAAGCATGACGATGTTTTGAGTTGGGGATGAAGTATGACATGTCTGACATCTAGTGGAGGGGAGGTCAAATGAAATTTGACACCCTATTTGACAAAATCGGCCGTTTTATTCAGTGCCACATCTTGTCGAGTAAACTCAACCGTGGCGCCTAGAGGGTTAAAATATAGACTGCAGTGTAGAAACTTGCAGTCTGTGCTCTGATTTG
Organism: Romanogobio albipinnatus; assembly: GCA_023566225.1. Classification (NCBI taxonomy): domain Eukaryota; kingdom Metazoa; phylum Chordata; class Actinopteri; order Cypriniformes; family Gobionidae; genus Romanogobio; species Romanogobio albipinnatus. Next base: position 3,107,369 of record CM042257.1, on the reverse strand, counting down.
CAGCAAAAGGGAGAAAAATAAAAAAGATTAGACTATGGCGGAGGAAATGGTTGTGGAGACACAGGGAGCAATGATTGTGTTCTGCAAAGACAGTTTGAGGTAAATCCACCCATGAATCCAGATATTTAGCATGCCAAATATCTCACGGGCGTCTGCGACTCGTCGGCGAGTCTCTCAGATCGCGTCTTTGATCATTCACACTGCGTGATTGTCACTCGCGAGCACGAGCACCGATTTGCCTATGATTTCAGGCATTTGTCTACAATTTCACAAAACCTGTCGCCGAGCCAAAATCGGGGCTAAAATCGTGCAGTCTGAACTCGGCATAAGTCTCATGATATGCAAATCTGTGGGATTTTTTTTAGCACATTTGTAATGTCCATCAGACAAAAAATCATATCATTGCATCACAGCACATCTCAAAAAGTTAGAATTTCATTCACTGTGCGATACTGAAGAAATATGCGATATGCAATACTTTGTTAAATAATGCGATACGATATTGCTTTAGGTGTGTAAAATCTATTTAAATTACATGAAAAAAATGATATTCAACTACTGATATTGACTGTGTTTACATGAATACTCATCCAGACAGCCATTTTGACATGACTGTGTGTGTCAGGGTTTGTAGAGGGGATGAAGCGAGGACTCAAAGATGCAGAAATAAGGGCTTTTAATGTGGATAATAAAATAAAACAAGACAAAAACAAACTACCCAGAGGGGGAAAAACAGACTCGACTTCCAGGGAACAGGGAAACATGAGGAAAATAAGACGACGATTCCGCACTGGACTGTAAACACAAGGAGATTAAATAGGGAACAAACAAAAGAGGGAAACGAGGGAGGACAGGTGGGGCAAATGAACCAATAATCAGGAAACAAGGTGGGCGGGGTTAGACAATAGACACCCCTGCTGAAAAATCCAGCTAAAACCAGCCTAAGCTGGTTGGCTGGTCTTAGCTGGTTTAAGCTGGAAGTAGCTGGTTTTAGATGGTCCCCCAGCCTGATTTAGCTGGTCAAGCTGGTTTTAGATGGTCCCCCAGCCTGATTTAGCTGGTCAAGCTGGTTTTAGATGGTCTCCCAGCCTGACTTAGTTGGTTAAGCTGGTTTTAGATGGTCTCCCAGCCTGACTTAGCTGGTTAAGTTGGTCTTCCAGTCTGGACTAGTTGGTGGCCAGCTGCTTTTAGCTGGTCTCCCACCCTGGCTTATCTGGTCAAGCTGGTCTTCCAGCCTGGTTTAGCTGGTCAAGCTGGTTTTAGATGGTCTCCCAGCCTGATTTAGCTGGTCAAGCTGGTTTTAGATGGTCTCCCAGCCTGACTTAGTTGGTTAAGCTGGTTTTAGATGGTCTCCCAGCCTGACTTAGCTGGTTAAGTTGGTCTTCCAGTCTGGACAAGTTGGTGGCCAGCTGCTTTTAGCTGGTCTCCCACCCTGGCTTATCTGGTCAAGCTGGTCTTCCAGCCTGGTTTAGCTGGTTTTAGCTGGTCTCCCAGCCTAACTTAGCTGATGAACATTTTACCTAATTACAAATTAATCAGATTACATGGTCCATATACAGATATAAATTATTTGTCTAAACACCCAGTGGCAGAAAAAATAGGGACAGTCAGCCAGCCTGACCAGCTAAGACCAGCCTGACCAGCTAAAACCAGCAATTACCCGCTAAGACCAGCCTGACCAGCTAAAACCAGCTAAGACCAACAATATCCAGCTAAGACCAGTTTGACCAGCTAAGACCAACAATATCCAGCTAAGACCAGTTTGACCAGCTAAGACCAGTTTGACCAGCTAAGACCAGCCTGACCAGCTAAAAAAAATTCAAAACCGCTCTAAAACCAGTCTGATAAACCAGCTATGACCAGGCTGGGAGACCAGCCAAAACCAGCCTGACCACCTTAGGCTGGTTTAAGATGGATTTTTCAGCAGGGATGAGCACAAGGCACAAAGAAACACTAGACAAGATATATGTGCTCACACCAAACGTGACATGAACATGCAGCTAATGAAAACTCATCAGCTGCATGTTCACACAAAACATGACGACATGAAAGCACGCAGCCAGTGAAAAACACCAGTCATGTGTTACACAACACAACACATAACATGAAAGCACGCGGCCGATGTAAACACGAACCGCGTGCTACACAAACACACACGGACAGAAGAGCGCATGCTCACACGACAAGACAGAGCGCACAAGAGCGAGTGAATGCTCATTCCGTGTGCTCGACAAAAAACAAACACGCGGAGCATGAATGTCCGAATCCCAACACAAAACTGAAACCCAAACTAGACTGAAGTGCTGGGATCCGAACACCACGCCCCGCACACACAAAACACAAGGACAGAAGAGCACGCAGCTCGAGCATGCTCACACAAGACAAGACAAACAATACAGGAGTGTCAGGGCTCTGTCACAAACCAAGAGTAAACTAGACCGAAGTGACAGAACCCTGACAGTGTGTGTATTTGACATTTCGAGTGCGTAACAAGACACAAAACAGAACTGAAGGGATCACACACTTTCAGAGAGGCGGTTTGTGCGCACGTTTCGGTGCGTGTCAGACAGCGCAAGACTGCAAGGAGTTGTTTTTTGCAAGTTATTGCGTTAAATAACTCTTTTTAACATCAAGCAAGTCACAAGTCGTGTGCCCAGTCTATTCTCTGCTATATGCGTCGACCTAAAACGTGCACCTTTCACAATGTTGAAGTAGCCTATTAAAATCATTCAGATATTGCGTGGCGTTGCGATATGCATATCGCGATATGTACATGTGCGATATTTCGATAATTTCGATATATTGTGCACAGCGGTTCTTCAGAGGTGCTATATAGCACCTTAGTCAAAGAACCGGTGAAGAACCACTCTTTTTTTTTTAGAGTGTATGGCAACTGTCATACTCTGCCATACATAAAACGCTGCCCCTGGTGGGGAGCGAAGGCTCTTAAAAGAAAGGTAATTTAACCTTCCATGTACCCTTAACATATGGAACATAGGTTCTTTATAGTGAAAAAAAAAGGTTTGTTAGATTATTAAAATGTTCTTCAGACAAAGAAAAAAAATTGGTTCTTTTAAGAACTGTTCACTGAAAGGTTCTTTGTGGAACCAAAAATGGTTCTTCTGTGGCATCGCTGTGAAAACCCCCTTCTGGAACCTTTATTTTGAACAGTGTAAGTCTATTGCCTCTGCAGAACTCTGTCTCGCTCTCTCTTTCTCTCTCTCTCTCTCTCTCTCTCTCTCTCTCTCTCTCTCTCTCTCTCTCTCTCTCTCTCTCTCTCTCTCTCTCTCTCTCTCTCTCTCTCTCTCTCTCTCTCTCTCTCTCTCTCTCTCTGCTTAGCTATTCTGCTCAAACCACACTCATTCTCAGATATCAGGCCTCATTATTGTCATCACATGCCACATTTGTACTCTGTTAGGGAGCAAATTGTGATAAAATGGAGCGTGGCCTCTCTCTAAGTTGCACTTAAACAAACTGGACTGTCTCTTAACACACAAAATACTCTCTGTCACCAGCCTTCCTTATTACTGCGCTCCCTTTTCAGCAGAAAGACTGTTAGAGAACCAAGCGTAGGTCAGTATTACAGTCAATACAAAACGCCAACTTATGTGTGTTTGGTAAAATTACACATTATGTTTGGTATTTCTTTGTATTAACGTGCACTGATGAATCAAGAACCATAAGATCAGGGATATTTATTATTATTATCATCCTTTGTTTTGTCATTGTACCTCATTCTTGATATAAAAGCATTATATTTTGACATTTTGGTAACACTTTATAATAAGATTCAATTAACTAATGATGAAAAATAGTATTTACTAATCTTGGTTAACGTACATTTCAACATTTACTAATACATTATTCAAATCAAAAGTTGTATCTATTTAATGGACCATGACCAACTAACATTAACACAGATTAATAGATACTCTAAGAAATGCATTGCCCATTGTTAGTTAATATTTCAGCGAACTATTAATAAATAATGTTCTCGTTTCCCTCTATCAAAACAACTGCACAGAACATCCCTCTCTGAGTGCCAAAAATCCACTGAAATGGTGAAGTTGAGGCACATTAACTTGCTCTCAAAAGTGTATATAAGAATCTATATTTGAATCAGTTTCAATGATATTTGAAAGAAACTACATATGACCGCATTGACACCCCAATATTTCTGGGATTGAACCATATAAGGCCTTGAAAATTATGATTCCAAAAGAAAAGTTTCATAAGAAGAAGAATCTAAAATGATATTAACTCTGGGACCATTTTTGGGATTTCCGCCTGGATTTGGCCTACCCAAATTGAAAAGCTTCCCATACCCACATACAGTGTCTCTAAATACACATTTTTTGTGTCATTTTAAAGGAAACCCTTTGAAGTTACATAAACCACTGCTAAAAGTGATAAACATGTAAGTATATGTTGTCTGAGCTGTAATACAACCCCCACCCACCTCCCCCCAAAAAGGGGGGACTTTTATTTAGTTTTGAAAGTGTGTAACTCTTTGCACCTGTGTGCTCTAGCACCCTGCAGACAGTTTGGGCTGTTTCCACTAGATTCCAGAAAATACTGGAAAAAATAATTTAGTCTGTTTCATGTTGTATGCAAGATTTATACAAATGGATATGAAGGGAGCCATTGAAAGTGGGTAAAATGTATCAGTTTGAATATTAGGATCCCCATATCTATGGGATTGAAACATATAGGACATTAAAAATGACAATTCCAAAAGAAAAGTGTATTAAGAATTAGAATCTAGAAGGATATTAAGATATCTTTAATACCTTTGGAGTTACAGGCATGGAAACTTGAGGCAAAAAACGGCATTCAGACAGATCTGTTCCATGCAATTGTGTTAATAGAAAAAAAGCTATATACATAGTTTTAACATTATTTGTTGTTCAGATATTCATCTTTAAAAGAAATCAACTGTATGCAAAGTGACCCACATTTGGTTTTTGACCACCGAAAATGTGCACAACTGACTAATTTACTCATGGAGCCGCATTAAAGGTCCCGTTCTTCGTGATCCCACTGTTCAAACTTTAGTTAGTGTGTAATGTTGCTGTTAGAGCATAAATAATACCTGTAAAATTATAAAGCTCAAAGTTCAATGCCAAGCGAGATATTTTATTTAACAGAAGTTCCCTTTCAAAGCCTACAGCGAACGGCTGGCTTGGACTACATCCTGGTACTTCCTTCATAAATGACGTCAGTAGAACAGTAGAACAGACTAACCTCCGCCCACAAGAAACGCGAAAAAAGGGGGCGTGGTCTTGTTGCTGTCCCACGTGGAGAAGAGGAAGTGTCGCATGGAGAAAAGGAATTGTTGCGTTTCAGTGTGTTTGTCGCCATGTCGTCGAGACGCTGTTATTTTCATCCCGGAGTCAAATCACCTTTGTTTGGCTTTCCCAGGGACGCTGTAGAGATCATTGAGCGCATAGCCGCATATATCTCCCGTTAAGAGGCGTGACCTTTCCGTACAACGTGCGCTAAGCTGCTGTCGAATCACAACACAGGAACCGTGCCATGTGCGCTAAGCTGCTGTCCAATCACAACACAGGAACCGCTGGCACAATCAGAACTCGTTACGTATTTCTGAAGGAGGGACTTCATAGAACAAGGAAGTCATCAGCCGTTTTTAGGACAGTGAAAACAGCGGTGTACAGATAAGTAAATTGTGTGAAAAATACTGTGTTTTTTTACACGCGAAACATGAACACATGTTATATTGCACACTGTAAACACAATCAAAGCTTCAAAAACACACGAAGAACGGGACCTTTAAGATCTCCTTATCTCTGGGATTTTACCATATGGGGCCTTTCAAATGAAGATAAAGAAATGTTTGTTAAGAACCAGAATCTAACAGGATATTAAGATATCTTTAATACTTCTTGAGTTACAGGCATGCAAACTAGAGGCAAAAAACACAAGAAGTGCTTTTTTCCCATTTTTGAACTGTTATCATTGACTCAAACATGTAATTTTACACATGCGTGTTAATTTCCTCATTAGGCTTCATCTGCACCAAACACTTTAAATTAGGGTCCAATTCTCACTATTAACTTTGACTTTTGCCTCAATAAACTCCTTATTACTGCTTATGAATAGTTAGTAAGGTAGTTGTTAAAGGTTTACTTCACCGATTAGCATTAAGCTTTGTATCAGTTGAAACCCGGTAGTATATCCGAATGACCGTGCTTCCCTCCCTAATGTCCCGCTGAGACGAGAGATTACTGTATTTTTTGTCTGGAAAAAAACCTTAGATTACGCAAAAATCGTCATTTAGTGTCATCTGAGGCTTTTTTGGCCAGAGGCTAAAGACTACAGCCAGTAGTAGGAGCTAGTTCCGCATGTTTTCAACCCGCCCACAGGGGTGGGATCTCACTCACAGAATGTAAAATGAGCACGGCCGTTCAGGCATTCATAACGGAGCGGTGCGGAGCAAAGTGAGTGTTCTCAATGAATTCCTATGAAAGTTAAGCTTCCATAGGCACGAGCTGAAAATGCTGAACATGAATGACTGTGAGGCCGTGAATGAATGCCCGTGCGGCCGTGCTCATTTTAGTTTCGGTTTAGAATTAGCACCAATTCGGGGGCGGGTTGCTTGAATTGTGGGTTTATTGGCCTATTATTCTTAATTAAAAACACAACAACAAAACGGTACAATGACAAACTCACCTAAATAGGCGCATTTCACTTTGAATACAAATCTTCTGTGACGTTCTGGTCTGTCAGCTCCTCACTCTCTTATGAATGAGATCTGACTCCAGCTGTGTTTGTGCTGTGACTCTCGTTCGGCTCGTGCTGTATTGAGCAGACACGTTCAGTTTTTCATTGTAGTGTCAGTTCTCTAACTGAACTAAATGTTTTTATTACTATAACAATGAAAACGACGGTGGGCAAGTGATGTAACCGGTAGGCGTGGCTTGGGAGTGGCCTCGTAGAGTTGTTGTCTTTCATCCACATGAGCCAAAAATACATTTTCTGGCTTTTCTCAGTCTAGAAGGCACCAACTTCTAAAATAATTTCACATTTCTACTACATTAACCCTTTAGGCGCCAGAGGTTTTTTCCTAAAACGTTCGATTTTGACATCTTAATTTGAAAAGGCTATATCTTAAAGGTGATAAAAGATAGAGACTTTCTGTAAATTAGAGAAATATTAAGGATAACCCAAAGGTTTATGTAAGGATTACATTGTCCCATCTAATTTGCATATTATGACGTCATATGGTGGTCACCTTGGATTATAGAATTTTCATGAAAAGTCACGTTTAAATGATAAAATGCAGCACTTTTTTCCCAAAAAAATGTCCCTCACCTTCTGTATGCTATATTGCACAATACTCAATGCTCAGGTAAATAGTAAATAGTAAACAAACTGTGTAAATCGTTACTAATAAATGGTAGAAACAAACCAAATGCATGTAACGGTTGGCCTTTTGCTGTAGAGACTTTCCATTTACTACATACAGTAGGCACTCTGATTCCATGTATGGGGCATATATATCAGTCCCTCCAGAAAAACGTGACTATGCGATCGCATGATTTAATGCATAATCAGCCAAAGTCCGCATATTTATGCGGGGACCGCATTTTTTCAAATACGCCGCACTTTCGCCGCATAAATTACCTATTTCCACGTGCAAAATATGCGTGGCTAGCATGATTTCATAATCCTCACATTTCCGTTGCAAAAAAGTCATATATATTAGCAGAAAGTTGAAAAATGTTCGTTTACTTCACACACAAGCCGCCATTTCCCCCTGTTGCCATGGGAATGTTTTGAAGTGACTTAATTACCCGACGTGAACGTCATCGAAAAGCTGCAAACCCCCGTGGTGAAACCATAGATATCGGTGAAACCATATTGAAGCACGCAAATTCCCATTCGCCAACAAAAATGACAGCAAAAGAGCAAAGCAGTTTCCCGGTGTGCTGACCGATTTCAAAAAACAGCATCATGAAGCTTCGAAGCGTTATGAATCAGTGAGTCGATTCAGCGACAAAGTCACGTATTTCAGCAGTTTGACACGCGATCCGAATCATGAATCGACTCACTGATTCATGACGCTTCAAAGCTTCATGATGCATTGTTTTGAAATCAGTCCAAATTGAGCCATGTGTTTATTAAGGTCTTCAATAAAACAAGATGAGAACTTAAATATTCAATTAAAAATATTTGCTTTTTTTCTCTTTTTCACCAAACCGCAGTTTTTGCAAGTTTTATCGCATAAAATTGCATGAATATCCCGCATTTTCCATCGCATTTTTTAAGAAAACGTGCCGCATAATCAAGGATTTTTGCCGCAACAATCACAAAAAAAAGCCACATTTTTCTGGAAGGACTGATATATATTATTCATATGACACACAAACACAATTAGACAAGACCTGTTTAGTTCAAAAGATCACTCGCCACATTGGGCAAAGGACTCACCGTTTGTGCTTGGTGTAGGGCTATACTTTCACTTTCAGAATCATCGTCATCTTCTGAAGGCAGATATTCCCCTTCAGAATCAGGGTCCGCGAATAGAAGACCCAACACTTCATTGCGGGTAAGCTTTATTGATGCCATTAGAAAATAATAATCTAATGCAAATACTCGCTGACATTGACAATATTGCTCTGATAAAATGGCTCACTCGCACACTAGCTCCGCGTTTGTTCGCACAGACTCAATGCGCTCTTGCTCAAGATTTTGTATAGAAGCATGACGATGTTTTGAGTCGGGATGAAGTATGACATGTCTGCCATCTAGTGGAGGGGAGGTCAAACGAAATTTGACACCCTATTTGACAAAATCGGCCGTTTTATTCAGTGCCGCATCTTGTCGAGTAAACTCGACCGTGGCGCCTAGAGGGTTAATGACCCAATTCAAATACACATTCATCTTTCCAGCGGTGAAGTATCCCTTTAAGTTTAGGTAATGGGTAGCATTAAGGGATGTAGAATATGGTCATTAAGTACAAAAAAATAGCCAATATCCTAGTATTATGCATGCTAATATGCAACTAGTTAATCGTGAGAATTGGAGCCTAAACTAAAGTGTTGCCGAAACTTGAAAGTCATTTAAACAAAGAATAACGACCACAGTCTCTGGCAGCAGGCCGGATGATGGAGCGCAAACCTCTGGAGAAAGTGTTGCATCATGTTATTATCAGTCGAGATCTCAGCAGCCATGGCGATGTTGAGCATATGTGTGCGTAAGGATTTGAGGAGCACCTCACGAGCGCAGACGTGTATTTAACGTGCTCAGAAACCATCTACGGCTGACCCGCTGTCCGAGGTCTATTCTCTCTGTCATGCTGTATTCCTCTGAGGTTTCACATGACAAACTGCAGAAAGTTGTTTTGTCACGCTGTACATTTAGTTTTTTTCCATCGGCGGTCGCTGTCTGTGCTGTCAACCCACAGTCTGCACCTGCTCTCACATTCCTAATTAGACTTGTTTAATTAATTATATTCAGCAGCAGAGCAACGGCCTCTGTTCAGAGGCACTACAAGTTGTGAACTGTGTTTCTCCTTTTTGGTATTCAAGGGGAATATAGCATTCAGCAACATTAAAATAAGGATTAAAGCTACACTGTGTCACTTTTTTAACTAAAAACACTTAGTTCTTTCAAAAATATATGTGCTCATTAATGTATATTTACTTCTTTCAAGTAATAAAGTATTCTCGCAAGTTTATAATATGCCATTGAAAATACATACGGGTAAGGGGTTCGAATGGGGGTCGCCATGTTGCCCCTCCATCTTGAAAGTACATTAGCCAAAGAGGGACATACCCGTAAATTCAAGCTTCGCCTTTCACGTTTTAACACTCTATAACGAGTAGGAAAATAGTGTGGCCCCTTTAAGAGCGTTCGCCCCGGTTGGAGCGCCTGCGTTCTGTGTGTGTGTGTGTGTGTGTGTGCGCACTGCGCCTCGAGCTCCCATGTGTGCAGATTATTTTCTGTCTTCTGTTGCTAACATTCATTTATTTTTGTTTTGTTGGGTAATGCTGTGGACGGAAGTGGAGTTGTGCCGGACTCTTGTGGGGGGTTCCGCGGGGAATAAAGTGCGGGCTGTTTGATGTCAGTCGCCTCCGTGTTTGCATCGACTCCAGTTGCGTTGAGTGAGCTATCCGTATTTTTCACCCGGACACACGCGTTACAACTCGATGGCGAATGTGAAGAGGGGGATTGCTGGATCGAACTGGAAGCCATGTTAATCTTGGACTAAATCGGCCACCGTAGGAGTTAAAACGAAATCGGAATTGGGAGGAAAAGAAACTAATATTTGCTGGATGGTCATATACCCTTTCACCGCTAGATGGGGGAAAATATCACACAGTGTAGCTTTAAAGGAACACTCCACTATTTTTGAAAATGGCTCATTTTCCAACAGTTGAGTTTTACCGGTTTCGAATCCATTCAGCCGATCTCCGGGTCTGGCGGTAGCACTTTTAGCATAGCTTAGCATAGATCATTGAATCTGATTAGACCGTTAGCATCTCGCTCAAAAATGAACAAAGAGTTTTGATATTTTTCCTATTTAAAACTTGACTCTTCTGTAGTTACATTGTGTACTAAAGTTGCGATTTTCTCAAGCGGCAACCTCCCGCAGTTTCTCTTGAAGCCAATACGGACGTGACTTAAACTGCAATTCATCGACTGGCCACTAGGGACAGGCTCCAGAAGGGAGCAGAATCTCACTGAGCCCCATGTTAAAATGCCCAACTTTACAGCAGAAAAAAACATGTTTACAGCCGGGTACAAATTTTGGTTATGGTCTATACGGCTAATTTTGCCCTTCGTGACAACTGTGAGGGGGGTGAATATTTTTATAACTTATTCGTTTACATTATATAAAGCCTTAAAGGCCCTCTGAAGTGCCTTGAAACGCGCAGCATTATTCAATGTGTTGACATAATTTCCCCTGAAACGGCTGCAGCTGTTAGCAGCTCCTCCCCTTTTTTGAAACAGCCAATAGTGTTTTGTCAATACCACAGTTTGACTAGAGCCTTTCTGTTTGGTAAAGCCAGAGTTTCCTTCTAATCTCTAATGATGATCATCACAATCTCCTCCATATCGCTTTAAAATACAGCACTCTGTGCAGAATTTAAATGGGTCCGATATTTTGTGTTGTCTGCTCCGACTCGCGCATATGATCCGCGCTGCGCTCTCGTGTCTCTAGTCAACGGCTCTGGTCTAGACTATGTGTGTGCGCTGCGGCGGTGCGCGTGAAACTAACGTGAAACCAGATTTCATTCGCCTCAAATTAAATCTGCTAACTATTATCTGAATCGTTTCCTATCGCATGTATAGTGCGCTATGTGCCAAACACCATGTAGAAAATAGTAAATGTGTGAACAGCTGACCAATTTCAGCCCAGTGTCTATTTATAGTCTAGGGGGCGGGATTTCAGATTCTAGAGACCATTTCATTGGACAGAAGATTTGATGAGAAGGTGAAGTCTGCGATGATGTCATCAAAATCTGTGATTCGTTTTAACGGAAGTGAGAGACTGTAAGTTTTGAATGTTTATATCTCCTAAATGCGAATTTTGTCATTGTTTTGGAACACACCAGCTTATTCATAACCTTAAGGCTAACATAGTCATACTAAAAGCTGAAAAACGTAATAATTAAGGGCGTGGCCACTTTGAGTGACAGGTGGATTGCCGTTTGTCTGCTGTCTGTTAGTCATCACGTCACCTCAACTCCGCCCACGTACCGCCTCTTTGCCCATTTTCTGTTATCCGGGAGCCAAAATGGCTCACGGCCAGCTCGACCCTACTTAATGCTTCAAAACTGCTCTTGAGAATCCTATAGGTGACGTCACGGACACTACGTCCATATTTTTTACAGTCTATGGATTTTCTAGACCGATATGGCTACGAACTAAACTCTCGTTCCTGCGTAATAATCAAGGAACTTGGCTTCCGTCCCATGGGTGCAGCGGCGCAATGATATTACGCAGGCCATCTTTAAATCGCCTCTCAGGCAGCTACCTCAGTCATGCAAGTGCAGCTCCTGTCTGTTTGAATGAGGAAACACTGAATTCTCCAAAGCTGTTCACCAAGCTCACAATTAGGGGAGAGCGGGGCACAACCTAACGCTTTTTGACTTTCTCAGTTTGTGCAAATCTACTTGGCATTCAGAGTATTTATGTTTTCCCACATTAATTTCATACTTGTCTAGTACAATTATGTAGTTTTGTTTAATTTATATAGCATATACTTTTTTCTTGATATACCCCAAAAGAATGGAAGTGAAGTGTGACAACATGCCCCATAGGTGGGGTACATTGTAACATGACCAAATGACAGCTTAAAATGTTACCTGATACACTCTAAAAAAAGGTTCTATATGGCATATCTATCTCACCATCTCTTAGCATGTTCTGTATATGGTAGCGGTGCTATATAGCACCATAGTTAGCGGTGCTATATAGCACCTTAGTCAAAGAACCGGTGAAGAACCTCTGAAGAACCGCTGAAGAACCACTGAAGCACCAAAATTGGTGCTATATAGCACTTAAAAAGGTTCCCCTATGATTACGAGCCAAGAACCATTTTTGGTGCCATATAGAACCTTTTTTATTTAGAGTGTATAATCAAAAAATATCCAAGACAAACTAAAATATTTTGTCAATAAAATACAATTATTAACTTTTTTTAATAAAATAATGGCATTTTTAATAATTTAATAATTGTTTTTGACAACAAACACACCCACAGATATATAGCATAGTTCAAAACATAATAATAATGAATAATTTCTGAACATGGACTCTCAGTCTTTATTCACCCTTTCTCATGGTTTCTCAAAAGAATTCCTAAAAGTATAGAATATAATAGTGTAGTTCTAACAGGGGCTCAATGTAACAGTGTGACAACATGCCCCGCCTGCACAACTGGGATTTTAACCCCGGCTCGTGTCTTCTGCTGTTAGATCAGCATTAAAGAACTATATCAACTGTTAAATAACAGATATAATATTACAATAATATCAGATTTGTGTTATTTTAAATAAACACAAAAAACTGAGATAAAAAAATAAACTTAAGAAATGTACTTTTGATATGGTTAAATAAATGTTCAGTGATATCCTCCAAAGATTTTTTTTAATTTTGGTGCAATTTTTTCTCTAAATAATGTTGATATGGCAACTAGTTTTGTCATGCTGGCATGTGTGTTACAACTTACCCCGCGTTAGGTTGTGCCCCGCGCTCCCCTAAATCTCATATTTGAAATCACCAATGAAATTTGACAATGATTGTGTCAAAAATGTTGTTTGTAAACACTCAAATCATGACAAAAAATGAATTTTTCAGACTGGACCAGCCAATGTGTGTCAGAACACTGACTGTTTCTATAAGAACCGGAGCTTCTAAAGGAAGCTGCAGTGATGCTATGACTTTACCAATTACCCATTGGCTCTTTTATTTAGAAGGCGGAGCTTATTCCGACATATTGTGAGTGCACCATCTTTGTATACCTAAAGTCTGTGATGTTACTACTCTAGGGTACTAAAATGCACCTTTTAGAGGTTTATAAGATAAGTATTGTCAGTTAGTTTAAATGATCCCACTTTGTAGTAGTAAAAGAGGCAAAGTTATTATATTTCATGAGGGATTAACCCTCTGGGGTCTGAGGTGTTTTGACAGGCCCTATATGTATTTCTATAACATATGAATGTCTGAGAATACTGTATTCTGATACACAAACTCTGATACAATAATATGCAAGCAAGATGGATGTACATGTTTGCATTTTGTTTAACCCTCTAGGCGCCACGGTTGAGTTTACTCGACAAGATGTGGCACTGAATAAAACGGCCGATTTTGTCAAATAGGGTGTCAAATTTCATTCGACCTCCCCTCCACTAGATGGCAGACATGTCATACTTCATCCCCGACTCAAAAAAAGTCATGCTTCTATACAAAATCTTCGAGCAAGAGCGCATTGAATCAGTGCGAACAAACGCGAAGCTAGTGTGCGAGTGAGCCATTTTATCAGAGCAATATTGTCAATGTCAGCGAGTATTTGCATTAGATTATTATTTTCTAATGGCATCAATAAAGCTTACCCGCAATGAAGTGTTGGGTCTTCTATTCGCGGACCCTGATTCTGAAGGGGAATATCTGCCTTCAGAAGATGACGATGATTCTGAAAGTGAAAGTATAGCCCTACACCAAGCACAAACGGTGAATCCTTTGCCCAATGTGGCGAGTGATCTTTTGAACTAAACAGGTCTTGTCTAATTGTGTTTGTGTGTCATATGAATAATATATATCAGTCCTTCCAGAAAAATGTAGCTTTTTTTGTGATTGTTGCGGGCAAAAATCCTTGATTATGCGGCACGTTTTCTTAAAAAATGCGATGGAAAATGCGGGATATTCATGCAATTTTATGCGATAAAACTAGCAAAAACTGCGGTTTGGTGAAAAAGAGAAAAAAAGCGAATATTTTTAATTGAATATTTAAGTTCTCATCTTGTTTTATTGAAGACCTTAATAAACACATGGCTCAATTTGGACTGATTTCAAAACAATGCATCATGAAGCTTCGAAGCGTTATGAATCAGTGAGTCGATTCATGATTCGGATCGCGTGTCAAACTGCTGAAATACGTGACTTTGTCGCTGAATCGACTCACTGATTCATAACACTTCGAAGCTTCATGATGCTGTTTTTTGAAATCGGTCAGCACACCGGGAAACTGCTTTGCTCTTTTGCTGTTATTTTTGTTGGCAAATGGAAATTTGCGCGCTTCATCATGGTTTCACTGATATCTATGGTTTCACCACGGGGGTTTGCAGCTTTTCGATGACGTTCACGTTAGGTAATTAAGACACTTCAAAACATTCCCATGGCAACAGGGGGAAATGGCGGCTTGTGTGTGAAGTAAATGAACATTTTTCAACTTTCTGCTAATATATATGACTTTTTTGCAACGGAAATGTGGGGATTATGAAATCATGCTAGCCACGCATATTTTGCACGTGGAAATAGGTAATTTAATCGGCGAAAGTGCGGCGTATTTGAAAAAATGCGGTCCCCGCATAAATATGCGGACTTTGGCTGATTATGCATTAAATCATGCGATCGCATAATCGCGTTTTTCTGGAGGGACTGATATAAATGCCCCATACATGGAATCAGAATGCCTACTGTATGTAGTAAATGGAAAGTCTCTACAGCAAAAGGCCATATGACATCATAATATGCAAATTAGATGGGACAATGTAACCCCTACATAAACTTTGGGTCATCCTTAATATTTCTCTAATTTACAGAAAGTCTCTATCTTTTATCACTTTTAAGATATAGCCTTTTCAAATTAAGATGTCAAAATCGAACGTTTTAGGAAAAAACATCTGGCGCCTAAAGGGTTAATAAAAATGAAGATTATTTTCCTCACTGAAATGAAGCCATAAAAAAAACATTTCTTCACAAGACTTTCAAGAACTGGATCTTGTAGACAATTTTTTTTTTTTTTCATTTGGAGGAATGTGCACTGATGAAACCATGCATATTAATCATTTAAACTGGGCCATTTTTGGGGGTTATAAAATGATATGATTCAACTTTTCATAATCATGAACCTACGTTTGGTGCATTTCCCATGCATATTTTTATGGCAGACATTAAACATTAAGTTAGAATATTCCTTGCACTAATAGGCTCCCGGCTGACATTGTTCACTGTAAAATGAACCGCTACAAGGTCCGTCCTCTCAGGCACAGAACCTGTAATCAGGTGCGGCGTCTCCACCCACCTGCTCCAGGTAAAGGACACCTGTCACACTCAGCTGCCTTCCAGCTGTCCGATCCCCCCTTAATCTGCACGAGCAGAAAAAAGAGCCATGAAATATTCACTCCCTGATCAGCCTCGACACAATAGAGGAGAACTTCAGGCTGCAGTGTTGGACAACAACGCTATTGAGTTTCCTGCTCGCTGGCATCAGCCATATGGAGGACGGAAGCTCATGCAACACGGCCCTGGTTATCACACCCTGATAGTGACCCTGTTTGAGGCCATGGAAATGCCTCCCAAAGCACACGAGGAAATGTCCCTCTTTAAAGCGGGTAGGGGGAAGTGTATATGGGGATGGAAGTGACAGAGTGTGCGTTTGGCTGCGGGACGCCCCTGCTCTGTTGGCTATAATTAATAAAGGCAGTGCCAGGGGACTCCCGCGATACTGTCCGCTATGACAGGACCTGTCTCCGGTGCACTAAAGCATTAAATGACCAACTCCTGTCAGGCTAACTTCCATTGCCGTCCCCAGAGACCACTGGCTTTTTTTGCAATTTTCTCCAGCCTCTCTTCTGAAAGAGCAACACTTGCTAGTTTTGTTCTCTGTTCCTTCTCTCCTCTTTAGCTCCTGGTTTTCGCTCTCTCTCCCTGCTCGGGGTTTTTCTGTGTCTGATGGCTCTAGTTTATTTCTGCTGGATTAATTGGTCCCTGAATGAATTCAGTTGACAGGGTAATTCATCATGAGTTTACTCTGACAGAGAGAGAGGGGGAGGAGAGGAGAGATATACAGGAGGAAAGAGTGGGAGGATGGAGGTTGATAATTCAACTCTTTCTCTCCCTATTAAAGGGATCATTCAGACAAAGTTAAAATCGTTTACTCACCTTCCATACTTGTATGATATTTACCTCCATGAAAACAAAGGTAGCTGTTTTTCATTTCATGAAAATGAATGATGATGGACTGTTGAGCTTCAGAAAGGGGCAAAGATCTTTTTTCCACCTTCCCTTTTGAAAATATCAGACCTGAAATCTCATTTGGGATCAAGTACAATTGAAAAATATGCCTTGATGCATTATGGCAGGTTCAACATCATAGACACCGAACACAACGTGCCAAAATAAATATGCAGGATGGAAAATGAGATCTGAGAGCTGCAGTGAAGGGTAAGATTAGTGTGTAATGACTTTCGGTAACACTTTATTTTAAGGTGACATAGTTACACGTTACTACATCACTATAGTAATAACAGTAAATGATGCATAATTACAAGTTGTAGTCAAGACCACCTAATCCGAGACCAAGACAAGACCCAGAACAAGGCAGGGCCAGACCGAGTCAAGACCAAGACCGGACCAGCACACCTTAAATTCATAAACATCCACATTACCGCCAGAGAAGTGACTTCTTTTTAGTCAATGATAATAGCTGTGACCAATCAAATGAAATCATGAAAGGATTAGTTCACTTCAAAATGAAAATTTCCTGATCATTTACTCACCTCATCTCATCCAAGATGTTCATGTCTTTCTTTCTTCAGTCGAAAAGAAATTCAGTTTTTGAGGAAAATATTCCTCCACATAATGGACTTCGATGGCAACCAACGGTTGAAGGTCCAAATCAATGCAGTTTCAAAGGAAGGGCTTCAGAGGCTCTGCACGATCCCAGACGAGGATCAGGGTCTTATCTAGCCAAACCATCATCATTTTCAAGAAAAAATAAATAAATTATATATTTATTAACCTAAATTGCTCATCACAAACATCATTTAGCAAAAAAAGGTTAAACAATCATGTCGGACGATATTGAAGTTGGAGATGGAGTTGTTTTTGGAAAAAGGGCGTTTGTATTAGTCCACACACGTTCGCTCCTATGTCTATCCTGACCTTTCCTACGTGATTACGCAATCCGTGGCAGATAGCAGAGCAGCGCAAGATGAACAGTTAGGTAAAAAAGTGAATAAGTGATTATTTTTTCTTGAAAATGATGATGGTTTGGCTAGATAAGACCCTGATCCTCGTCTGGGATCGTGCAGAGCCTCTGAAGCCCTTCCTTTGAAATTGCATTGATTTGGACCTTCAACCGTTGGTTGCCATTGAATATTTTTGTTCATTTTTTAAAAAACCTTTTTACCTAAATGTTCATCTTGCGCTGCTCTGCTATCTGCCACGGATTGCGTAATCACGTAGGAAAGGTCAGGCTAGACATAGGAGCGAACGTGTGTGGACTAATACAAACGGCCTTTTTCCAAAAACAACTTCATCTCCAACTTCAATATCGTCCGACATCATTGTTTAACCTTTTTTTGCTAAATGATGTTTGTGATGAGCAATTTAGGTTAATAAATATATCATTTATTTATTTATTTCTTCGCAAATGACAGATGGTTTGGCTAGATGAGACTCTATTTCTCGCCTGGGATCGTGCAGAGCCTCTGAAACCCTTCCTTTGAAACTGCATTGATTTGGACCTTCAATCCGTTGGTTGCCATCGAAGTCCATTATGTGGAGGAAAATCCTGGAATGTTTTCCTCAAAAAACTTCATTTCTTTTCCACTGAAGAAAGAAAGATATGAACATCTTGGATGGCATGGGGGTGGGTAAATGATCAGGAAATTTTCATTTTGAAGAAAACCAATCCTTTAACAACAACAAAGACATTTCCTCTTTGCACTGCAGAGGAAGTACAGGAGATGAATTAGTACATTACAAATGCATTAATAATGGTTTTAAATGTTTTTAATATTGAATGTTTGTATTAAAGCAATATCATGTTTGCACTAATGCTCCAATTTGTGAAAATGGCTCTCTCTCTTGTTATATCACGTTATATTATAAAAATCCAGATCTCATACAAGTACTTTTTTGCAACAATATCTTGAATTGTGTTAGCCTAGAAATCTAGACGCACCCTAGCGGCAGAAAAATTATTTTGCCGCGAGTGTAGTCTAGCAACTCTCGGTAGACCTGAGAGCTGGAAAAACCAAACTCTGGTCAGGCCAATCACAGCGTGTGTAGAGTCGGTGGGCGGGCTTAACATAATGAGGCAGAGTTGTGGAGGTTCTGCGTGCTACTCGTAAACAAAGCTGACGAACAGCGGCCTTTTGAATCGGCTTTGGCCGCGACTCTGGAAGACTTTGGAACACTAATTATGAGTAAATAATTAACAACTTAATGGACTTAAATCAGCTTAAGTGCAAAGTAACGATGATATATAGGAATTCCTTATACTTATAACGCCAATTTTTGTATACAGGCGATGAGCCGAATTTGCTAAAAGTTTGTCAGGAAATTGGACATCGCTAAATATTCAGGCGTTTATGAGTTTTGTTTGGCATCATTAAAACAAGTTCTTGCTTTGTATCGTGGGAAAAAGAGGATGAGATGTAGAATACTGCAATGCCAAACAGAAAAAAAGCTTAAATATTTCAATTGGCTTTACGAAACAAGTAAGCTTTTCTTTGAGAAAAGAACAAAGAACAGCACAGAAGTCATTCTTAAGAAAAGAAGATATGTTCGAAGTTTAGCCAACCGGATACGGCGAAAGTCTATCAACTAACGTTAGCTCGGCTTCACCTTCACCTTCTTCTTCGCTCTGGTTGGTTGTGGTGCTCTTGGCGCTATCCAATTGCGTGCAGAGGGAATTTGAAAGACAACCGTTTATCCCGCCCCTCGGATTGAGCCCTGTCAATGGTGAGTTTCCAGACCCAACATCTTGATGTGGGTCTGGCTTGTCAGGCTAGAATTGTGTGAGAATTTGTATTAATTTTAGTGAAATTGACTAAATTCCTCGTTAATTTCTTAACCGGCGCAATAAATAAATAAAATTAAACTTAAGATATTGATTGCACCTGAAGCAGTAAGTTTTACATCCAATCACATCAATGATGTTAATAAATAAATCAGACAATGCACCGGAAATAGTGAGATCCCAGCAGTTCTTCAAACAAATTCCAGAGTCCTCTAAGTCTGAGACCAAAACAAGGCCGAGCACAAATGTGGTCGAGACCAAGACAAGATAGCCTGACGTCGTCATACTCAATTCTAGTCAGAATATGAGTCTGATACTGCTCCGTTGGGCTGTGATTATTGGGCGTGTTTCAACCGAACCAAGAAAGACCTCAATTGGATAGAACTACAACCAATCAGAGCAACGGAGCAACGCATAACGTTAGTTGTCAAATGTCAACAGAACTCAACTGCACTGTGTTGCCAAGTCCGCGGATTGAAGCAACCCCAATTATGTGATATATATGTGACCCAGGAATGCGAAATTTAGCAGCCGTGCCAAAATAACACATATTTTACCCCCCAAATGCCATTTTTCCCGGAGAACCCCCCAACCCAGAAAGCTATTGGGCTTGCTTTTAGCTAGTTTTGAGTAGCAGTTGGGCGAGTTTTGCTGTAAAAACTTGCAACCCTGTCTGCACGCAAGCAGGAATAAGTTACGTTAGAAGAAGAAGATGAGTGTAAACGATCTTTGCCGGTGTTGTAAAAAAAGAATTTAAGGATACACAGAGTACTTACCAACACGATCATCATTTCTGAGAGAAATAGTAAAGGTGAATGCAAATACGAACAAGTTCTCCGTTTAGGATTAGAACAAATTTAACCCAAGCGCCTTTGATGACGTGGATGATTACGTTACTGTTTATCGTCTGTCCATCATCGTCTAAAGCCCGCCCTGACAATTTCATTGGTCCGAACAGTTTCTGTTCGGGCATAATTACTTCTCTATGGATCAAGTCCAGACCGAACTGCCCGTGCAAAAAATGTTGTGGGCGGGGCTAAGTTCGTCTGGCATCCAGGCTAAAGACAAGACCAAGACCTTGAAAAAATGGTCTTAAGACTACTACAACACTAATTATGAGTAACTAACCGTGGCTAAACCAAACCCGGTTACACTTTATTATAAGATGCCATAGTTACTGTCACGGTTTCCAGCTGGAGTGCCCTTGAGAGCCACCAGAGGGCACTCCACACATAAGACTATTATCACTCACAAACTACATTTCCCATAACTCACTGCCCGGACTCATCATCACTTATCACTTATCACATTCACCTGTCCCTCATTCACTGATTGCATTCACCTGTGTCTCACCATCCTGTTAGTATCTGTCTATTTATACCATGGTCATGCATTCACACTCCGCGAAGTCTTGTTTAGTGTTACGCTGCAATTCCGAGCATTCTCCTGTTTTTCTTGTCTGTTGGTTTTGGATATCTTGCCCTGTTCCCTGGATTACTCTCTTGCCTCTGGTCCCTGGATTACTCTCTTGCCTCTGGTCCCTGCCTGTTTTGTTTTTGTTTCTTTGTTTCTTTGTTTGGACTGCCTGTCTGTGTATAACCCCTGCCTGTACTTTGGATTACGCCTCTGGATTGCCCTGTAATAAAGCTGCATTTGGATCCACCTTCTGTCTCGGAGCAGTTCATAACAGTTACAGTGTTATGTATTTAAGTACTGAGTAATATGAATTAATTAACATGTACTTACTATAGGGTTAGGGTTAGTTGCATGTAATTATGCATAATTTACTGTTATTAAGTAAATGTAACATATGCAACAAGAACCATGTAAAATAAAGTGTTACCCCAAACCCTAACCGTAACTCTATAGTAAGTAAATAGTTAATTGTACTTACTCAAATAAGTACTGAGTAATATTATTGTAACCTCGTCACCTTAACATAAAGTGTAACCTGACTTTTCTGTCTTTTTGTCACTATTATTGGCTATCATATAACTTCAGAATACATGTAGTATAGTCATCTGGATACATTTTATGATACTTTTATTTAAGTTAAATGATGAGAGGAGTTTAATCTTTCAGTGTTTCTCGATTTTACAGCTTTGTAGACACTTTTAAAGATCCAAAATGTATGTTTTTCTTAATTCAGTTATGTAATAAACCAACTAATGCCAACATTATTTTGCACTTTAAGACTTGTATTATATCAGTGTTTTACAGTATAGTTAATTTTGGTAGCGCTTTATTTTACAGTCATGTTCCCCATGTACACACTATGTACTTGTTATTATTATTACAATAACTGGGTAATAACTAAACAAAAAAATACTGGGTTGTTTCAACCCAAATGTGGGTCAAATGTGGACAAACCCAGCCGTTGGGTTCAATATTTAAATAAAATTTTTAATGTTTGGGTTTGTCCATATTTGACCCAAAATTGGGTTAAAACAACTAACCCTGAATGTACCCCTAAACCTAACCTTCCCTCATGTAGTTACCTCTTATTACCCAGTACCTTCTTGAGTAAGTACACATACTGTACATAAAGTGCAACCGTTAATGTTTTTGTTTTTACACAAGTATGTATTCTTAAAAAAACATGTGCAATTAAAGTTACAAACTGTATTTTAATTGTGGAAAATTACATTATTACAAGTCAGATATTTTCCAATATTTCCAATCATTTTTGTACATTTACTTATTATTATTAATACAGTGTGCTTTAAACGTTTGTATTTAATAGAAAAGACGGCTATGGAACAATGTGAGGGCGAGTAAATGATGAGATGTTATCATTTCTGGTTGATCTATATTTCTTTAATGTCAGTAATAAGACTACACAGAAGTTTTTACCGTGACTGAAGCGAGAGTACTCTAGTGAGATCTGCACGTGATTGGACGATTAATGCCGCGCGCGTGTTGACATTCAGGACCCCTGACTGCCTGTCACTCTGCCTGCGGTAATCACAAACGTGCATAACATTAGCTTTTAATTGCATCATGTATCACACAATAGCCATTAGGGCTAATTATTGAGTGGTGAGGGAGAAACGTTTGGCACTGGACGGACTGGGCAGCACGTCGGCAGTGCTGGAGTCGTTTAATTCCCTCTCGATTACTCTCTCTCTTTTGCTCTATTAAGTGTGAACAACTTTCACCTGTGATGATAACTGCTCATTTGCTCCATTTTGAAATGCTTTCAAACGTTTTGGATGAGCTGCTTAAAATTCAAGAGGCCATGCTATGCCCTTTTACAAAGACTTGATTTTGTTTTTGGGTTTACTAGAATACGCTTTAATGCTTGAAAAAACACCTTTGTTGCACATTGTTGCAGCTCCTCTTTTCCCAGTCTGTCAGTAACGCTCTGTTTAGTTCCTGTCGCTATGAAGCCCCTCCTTCTGAAAAGCACAGTGTGTTCGCTGATTGGACGGTTTGTAGCGTGTTGGGATTGGTCAAGCGCTTTGAGAGTGTTTGGGAAATGTCCTGCCCCGTTAGCCTGACGTCGTCATACTCAATTCTAGTCAGAATTTGAGTCTGATACTGCTCCGTTGGGCTGTGATAATGGGGCGTGTTTAAACCGAACCAGGAAAGACCTCAATTGGATAGACCTACAACCAATCAGAGCAACGGAGCGACACATAACGTTAGTTGTCAAATGTCAACAGAACTCAACTGCACTGTGTTGCCAAGTCCGCGGGTTGAAGCGACCCCAATTATGTGATATACAGACCCAGGAATGCGAAATTTAGCAGTCCAGCCAAAATAACACATATTTTACCCCCCAAATGCCATTTTTCCCGGAGAACCCCCCACCCGGAAAGCTATTGGGCTTGGTTTTAGCTAGTTTTGAGTAGCAGTTGGGCGAGTTTTGCTGTAAAAACTTGGCAACCCTGTCTGCCCGCACGCTAGAATGAGTCACGTTAGAAGAAGAAGATGAGTGTAAACGATCTTTGCCGGTGTTGTAAAAAAAGAATTTAAGGACACACAGAGTACTTACCAACACGATCATCATTTCTGAGAGAAATAGTAAAGGTGAATGCATATACGAACAAGTTCTCCGTTTAGGATTAGAACAAATTCAACCCAAGCGCCTTTGATGACGTGGATGATTACGTTACTGTTTATCATCTGTCCATCATCGTCTAAAGCCCGCCCTGACAATTTCATTGGTCCGAACAGTTTCTGTTCGGGCATAATTACTTCTCTATGGATCAAGTCCAGACCGAACTGCCCGTGCAAAAAAATTTGTGAGCGGGGCTAAGTTCGTCTGGCATCCAGGCTACTGCCCCGTACCATAACCGCCAGTTTCAACACTCTCCTAAATAACTCAACCAGGCCCCGCCCCTTTTTTCTGCATATTAATTATTTAAATGAGGAACATTGTGACGTGTTCATTCCCAGAAGAAAATGGAGGCGTTTCAGGGAGTTCACAACCTCTGACACTGATATAGAGAAGAACTCCCGCTGGAGGGACTTTGTAAAAAAGCATATAGGTCCTCTTTTAGATATCGTTTGGTCAAAATGTAAGGCATAGCATCACTTTTAAGTTTTGATTGAAATATATGTTTGTTTATAATGAACAATTCTGCCATCTGGCATTTTTTGTTACTTTGCATTCTGGGATTGCCTATGCAGTGCTGCCTTAATTTTGCTCAATTGGTTTTACCCAAATTCTAAGTTTCCTATACTGTTTGGAACAGCCTTAGCAAGCAATTGAATACATGTAGAAATTAATTATTTCATGCTATGGGTTATTATACGTACATATAAGATCTTTTTATGCATTTCTTCAGATGGTCTGATCATTGAATGTGTGCTCATTAGCTCCATCCTCCTGGAAGACCTTGCATCTCCTCAGTCAAAAATCATCCATAATTGTTGTTCAGCCATCAGACACACGGGACGCCCTGCACCATGCGGGGCCACGACTGGGCATGATGGTTCCTTAAGAGGCCCATTATTTATTGCCAAATCCAATTATATTCTCAGTATTAAAGTGACAGCGTTGTGCTGCTGAGTTGTTCCTGATAGGAAGACATGAAACATGATTTTCTTTGTTTCCGTTGCACAATGAAAATGAGCTTATGGGATTCACTGAGAGGACGGACTGATAACGGAATCTGTAATTATGCCGTAACGGTGGTTTATTTTAAACAAGCCGTGGATAGACGTTGTTAACTGGCGGTCGGTGTGCACTGGCTTGTGAAACTGAGACACATTTATGACCTGATGGGAAACTAATGCTGCTAAAATGACATTGTTTGAATCATGCATGGCTTGTTAATTCATCAAAATGACACCTTTGTTTAGACTGTC
>CM042257.1:2860052-3077552 GCA_023566225.1 Romanogobio albipinnatus | reverse complement strand
GTACAAAGTATCAATAAGGTGTATATTGAATTTGGTATTTTAATATCACTGTCTTACTACATTAATACTGACTACAAACCTGGTGGGCAATGGAGGAAAGCCTTGTTTTGCCCTGGTGGGCGTTCCTATAATGGTGTGACGTCACGTGAAAACTACGAATAAGGTGCTTCACAAAAGATGAAGTAGTTTAACGGTCATATTTTGTTGACAAATAAAGCAAATCTCCTAGGGCTTGTGATTTTGTTCAAGTGGAATGAACTTACCTCAGTCAATCTCTTTTCTCCTTTATTCATAATCAATAATGAAACAATTCTCCATACGCCTGCAGGATTAAGAAATGGAAGAAACTCATTTCCCAAAAAAAACCTGCATGTGTGAGAATTCCTGCCTCCATCTTTTTGTGAGGTCTCCGCTAATTGAATTCATCCCCATTTCTGGAAATAATACTTCTGCTTTTCAGGGCCTGGAGAAGGTTATACATTTTATATGCTCGGTGATCCAAATCATAAAGAAAACAATCTCTGGCGCTCTTCCCAGCCACATTGTGTTCTCTCGCGCCCTTAAAGAAGTTCATCTTTAAATTCCCTAATTACTTTTTTTGTGAATAAACAAAACAGAATACAGTCCATTAAGCAGCGAGGTGTTTGTAAAGCCTTGGGGACCGTTCTCAGGAGACCCTCAGAAATACTTCTGAAAGAGATTCAAAAGTGAATTAAAGGTACATTTTATTTACAGATTAACACACGGCCTGTTCTGCATTTGCACATTATCATAGTCATGGGCGTAATAGCAGGCGCAGCAGCAGTAGTGTAGGGGTAAGATGCACGGCATCTAGTTTTGACACAAATCGACCCGCGGTTCGAGTCCGCCTTTCGCCGAGCTCAATCTTCTCCCTTTTCCCATCACATATCAGATCGGAAAGGCATTTATTTTCAATAAAAATTATGAAAATATTAGAAAAGTGGAAATAAAGCGTCTAACATGTGTTTAATAATAAGTGTTTATCAATTAGGGGTAGGTAAAGAGACGTGCTGAATGTTAGAGACGATAAAAGTGAGTGGGTCCAATATCATTGATCGTAAAAAGTGGGTGGGTCTTGTCCCACCCACATACAATGGTTCCGACGCCCATGATCATAGTTGACAACAGTGTTGGGGAAAGCTACTTTTAACTCTTTCCCTGCCAGCGTTTTTGAACATTTTACCAGTTAGCGCCAGCATTTTCACAGAAGTTTCATGGCCCCCAGAATATTTTGTTGTATAAATATCTGAACATGAAATATATCAAAAGAAAGAACAGACCATCTGCTCTTAATCAACAAACATTTTTTTTATTCTAGCTTCATGCATTCTTTTTTTATCAACACTTAATTAAAGGTACGTTTTTATTTTTATTTTTTAAAAGCAATATTTTGAGCAATAATCACATTTTTGTCAAAGACCAAGTCTGGATGGGATTCAGAACGATGATCAAACACAGATGGAGTAGATGGAGTCCATCAACACCCCCTGAGATCAACAGTCCTGTAGCTCATGTTTGTCTGCGGTCTCATTGCAGTCAGTGTTTGTCTGCGGTCTCATTGCAGTCAGTGTTTGTCTGAGGTCTCATTGCAGTTAGTGTTTGTCTGCGGTCTCATTGCAGTCAGTGTTTGTCTGTGGTCTCATTGCAGTCAGTGTTTGTCTGAGGTCTCATTGCAGTTAGTGTTTGTCTGCGGTCTCTTTACAGTCAGTGTTTGTCTGTGGTGTCATTGCTGTCAGTGTTTGTCTGCGGTCTCTTTACAGTCAGTGTTTGTCTGTGGTGTCATTGCTGTCAGTGTTTGTCTGTGGTCTCATTGCTGTCAGTGTTTGTCTGTGGTGTCATTGCAGTCAGTGTTTGTCTGCGGTCTCATTGCAGTCAGTGTTTGTCTGCGGTCTCATTGCAGTTAGTGTTTGTCTGAGGTCTCATTGCAGTCAGTGTTTGTCTGCGGTCTCATTGCAGTCAGTGTTTGTCTGCGGTCTCATTGCAGTCAGTGTTTGTCTGCGGTCTCATTGCAGTCAGTGTTTGTCTGCGGTCTCATTGCAGTCAGTGTTTGTCTGAGGTCTCATTGCAGTCAGTGTTTGTCTGCTGTCTCATTGCAGTCAGTGTTTGTCTGTGGTCTCATTGCAGTCAGTGTTTGTCTGCGGTCTCATTGCAGTCAGTGTTTGTCTGAGGTCTCATTGCAGTCAGTGTTTGTCTGCTGTCTCATTGCAGTCAGTGTTTGTCTGCGGTCTCATTGCAGTCAGTGTTTGTCTGAGGTCTCATTGCAGTCAGTGTTTGTCTGCGGTCTCATTGCAGTTAGTTTTTGTCTGCGGTCTCATTGCAGTCAGTGTTTGTCTGTGGTCTCATTGCAGTCAGTGTTTGTCTGTGGTCTCATTGCAGTCAGTCTTTGTCTGTGGTCTCATTGCAGTCAGTCTTTGTCTGCTGTCTCATTGCAGTCAGTGTTTGTCTGCGGTCTCATTGCAGTCAGTGTTTGTCTGAGGTCTCATTGCAGTCAGTGTTTGTCTGAGGTCTCATTACAGTCAGTGTTTGTCTGAGGTCTCATTGCAGTCAGTGTTTGTCTGAGGTCTCATTGCAGTCAGTGTTTGTCTGAGGTCTCATTGCAGTCAGTGTTTGTCTGAGGTCTCATTGCAGTCAGTGTTTGTCTGAGGTCTCATTGCAGTTAGTGTTTGTCTGAGGTCTCATTGCAGTCAGTGTTTGTCTGAGGTCTCATTGCAGTCAGTGTTTGTCTGAGGTCTCATTGCAGTCAGTGTTTGTCTGAGGTCTCATTGCAGTCAGTGTTTGTCTGAGGTCTCATTGCAGTCAGTGTTTGTCTGAGGTCTCATTGCAGTCAGTGTTTGTCTGCGGTCTCATTGCAGTTAGTGTTTGTCTGAGGTCTCATTGCAGTCAGTGTTTGTCTGAGGTCTCATTGCAGTCAGTGTTTGTCTGAGGTCTCATTGCAGTTAGTGTTTGTCTGAGGTCTCATTGCAGTCAGTGTTTGTCTGTGGTCTCATTGCAGTCAGTGTTTGTCTGAGGTCTCATTGCAGTCAGTGTTTGTCTGCGGTCTCATTGCAGTCAGTGTTTGTCTGCGGTCTCATTGCAGTTAGTGTTTGTCTGAGGTCTCATTACAGTCAGTGTTTGTCTGAGGTCTCATTGCAGTCAGTGTTTGTCTGAGGTCTCATTGCAGTCAGTGTTTGTCTGTGGTCTCATTGCAGTCAGTGTTTGTCTGAGGTCTCATTGCAGTCAGTGTTTGTCTGAGGTCTCATTGCAGTCAGTGTTTGTCTGAGGTCTCATTGCAGTTAGTGTTTGTCTGAGGTCTCATTGCAGTCAGTGTTTGTCTGAGGTCTCATTGCAGTCAGTGTTTGTCTGTGGTCTCATTGCAGTTAGTGTTTGTCTGAGGTCTCATTGCAGTCAGTGTTTGTCTGAGGTCTCATTGCAGTCAGTGTTTGTCTGAGGTCTCATTGCAGTCAGTGTTTGTCTGAGGTCTCATTGCAGTCAGTGTTTGTCTGAGGTCTCATTGCAGTCAGTGTTTGTCTGAGGTCTCATTGCAGTCAGTGTTTGTCTGAGGTCTCATTGCAGTCAGTGTTTGTCTGCGGTCTCATTGCAGTTAGTGTTTGTCTGAGGTCTCATTGCAGTTAGTGTTTGTCGGCGGTCTCATTGCAGTTAGTGTTTGTCTGCGGTCTCATTGCAGTCAGTGTTTGTCTGTGGTCTCATTGCAGTTAGTGTTTGTCTGAGGTCTCATTGCAGTTAGTGTTTGTCTGAGGTCTCATTGCAGTCAGTGTTTGTCTGAGGTCTCATTGCAGTTAGTGTTTGTCTGAGGTCTCATTGCAGTTAGTGTTTGTCTGCGGTCTCATTGCAGTTAGTGTTTGTCTGCGGTCTCATTGCAGTCAGTGTTTGTCTGTGGTCTCATTGCTGTCAGTGTTTGTCTGTGGTCTCATTGCAGTTAGTGTTTGTCTGAGGTCTCATTGCAGTCAG
The DNA here is from genome assembly GCA_023566225.1 of Romanogobio albipinnatus. NCBI lineage: Eukaryota > Metazoa > Chordata > Actinopteri > Cypriniformes > Gobionidae > Romanogobio > Romanogobio albipinnatus. The sequence continues at coordinate 3,073,583 of CM042257.1, read as the reverse complement.
TGTTTGTCTGAGGTCTCATTGCAGTCAGTGTTTGTCTGAGGTCTCATTGCAGTCAGTGTTTGTCTGCGGTCTCATTGCAGTTAGTGTTTGTCTGAGGTCTCATTGCAGTCAGTGTTTGTCTGAGGTCTCATTGCAGTCAGTGTTTGTCTGCGGTCTCATTGCAGTCAGTGTTTGTCTGTGGTGTCATTGCAGTGAGTGTTTGTCTGAGGTCTCATTGCAGTCAGTGTTTGTCTGTGGTCTCATTGCAGTCAGTGTTTGTCTGTGGTCTCATTGCAGTCAGTGGGCCCTATCTTGCACCCAGCGCAATTGACTTTGTACACCGACGCATGTGTCATTCCTATTTTGCACCCGCGCAAAGCGCGCTTTTCCCTCCACAGAAGCACGTCGCTAAACTAGTGAATGAACTTGCGCTCCCTGGGCGGTTCAGCGCAAAAAAGGAGGCGTGTTCCGGCGCAAACAATCCCTGGTGCTATTTTGCTGTTCCATTAAACAATTGCGCCACTGACCAGAAAAAACCTAGTCTAAAGTCAGTGGCGCGTTGCGCGTTGTTCACTATGCTATTTTAAGGGCGCATGCTTGACCATAGCGTGCACAACGCGCATACACTTTGCTCATGTAATCTACACAGATGCAACAGTTATTTTTGCAAATCATAAATTGTTACACTAAAAAAATATTAACACATGAGATGACGGAAATCATTGTGGTGTGCCACGAAGATGTGAAAAAATAGGCATAAATCTAGCTTACAAATGATTCAGGCTAATTGTAATAATTAAGGATAAGACCTGTTTGCCCAATAGTGGCAAGACATATATGTATATAAGGACATCTGACAAATTGGTTTGTCCGTCAAGAACCAGGAAAAAAAAATCGACTGAAAAACTGAAGAAACTGAAAGACTGAAAAAAAAAAAGACTGTGAAATCACCTTTACCATAATGTACAACATTACAACTTCACTTCTCTGTCTTTCACTGCTCTTACAAGAACATCAGTCTCCTCGGCTGTGAACCGCTCCTGGCGTGCGCCTGGTAAATACGCCATAATAATAGCAATCCATAATGGAACTTGCGCACCTGCTTTTAAAGGGAATGTTGGATGACGCTCGGATTGGTTTATTCACGTTACGCCCAAACCACACCTATGAATAATGAAGCTACTTCAGACCAACCCATTTTAGATTTGCGCCGGGCGCAAGAGCCATTTATCCCGCCGGGAAAATAGCAACAGCGCCGAGACCCGCCCACAAAGTTACTTGCGCTTCGCGCTTTGACACTTGCGTTTCAGATCGTTAAAATAGGGCCCCAAGTTTGTCTGTGGTCTCATTGCAGTCAGTGTTTGTCTGAGGTCTCATTGCAGTCAGTGTTTGTCTGTGGTCTCATTGCAGTCAGTGTTTGTCTGAGGTCTCATTGCAGTGAGTGTTTGTCTGTGGTCTCATTGCAGTCAGTGTTTGTCTGAGGTCTCATTGCAGTCAGTGTTTGTCTGTGGTCTCATTGCAGTCAGTGTTTGTCTGAGGTCTCATTGCAGTCAGTGTTTGTCTGAGGTCTCATTGCAGTCAGTGTTTGTCTGAGGTCTCATTGCAGTCAGTGTTTGTCTGAGGTCTCATTGCAGTCAGTGTTTGTCTGAGGTCTCATTGCAGTCAGTGTTTGTCTGTGGTCTCATTGCAGTCAGTGTTTTTCTGAGGTCTCATTGCAGTCAGTGTTTGTCTGTGGTCTCATTGCAGTCAGTGTTTGTCTGTGGTTTCATTGCAGTCAGTGTTTGTCTGCGGTCTCATTGCTGTCAGTGTTTGTCTGTGGTCTCATTGCAGTCAGTGTTTGTCTGTGGTCTCATTGCAGTCAGTGTTTGTCTGTGGTCTCATTGCAGTCAGTGTTTTTCTGAGGTCTCATTGCAGTCAGTGTTTGTCTGTGGTCTCATTGCAGTCAGTGTTTGTCTGAGGTTTCATTGCAGTCAGTGTTTGTCTGAGGTCTCATTACAGTCAGTGTTTGTCTGTGGTCTCATTGCAGTCAGTGTTTGTCTGTGGTTTCATTGCAGTCAGTGTTTGTCTGAGGTCTCATTGCAGTCAGTGTTTGTCTGTGGTCTCATTGCAGTCAGTGTTTGTCTGCGGTCTCATTGCTGTCAGTGTTTGTCTGTGGTCTCATTGCAGTCAGTGTTTGTCTGCGGTCTCATTGCAGTCAGTGTTTGTCTGTGGTCTCATTGCAGTCAGTGTTTTTCTGAGGTCTCATTGCAGTCAGTGTTTGTCTGCGGTCTCATTGCAGTCAGTGTTTGTCTGTGGTCTCATTGCAGTCAGTGTTTGTCTGTGGTCTCATTGCAGTCAGTGTTTGTCTGTGGTCTCATTGCAGTCAGTGTTTTTCTGAGGTCTCATTGCAGTCAGTGTTTTTCTGAGGTCTCATTGCAGTCAGTGTTTGTCTGCTGTCTCATAGCAGTCAGTGTTTGTCTGCGGTCTCATTGCAGTCAGTGTTTGTCTGTGGTCTCATTGCAGTCAGTGTTTTTCTGAGGTCTCATTGCAGTCAGTGTTTGTCTGCGGTCTCATTGCAGTCAGTGTTTGTCTGAGGTCTCATTGCAGTCAGTGTTTGTCTGAGGTCTCATTGCAGTCAGTGTTTGTCTGTGGTCTCATTGCAGTCAGTGTTTGTCTGAGGTCTCATTGCAGTGAGTGTTTGTCTGTGGTCTCATTGCAGTCAGTGTTTGTCTGAGGTCTCATTGCAGTGAGTGTTTGTCTGTGGTCTCATTGCAGTCAGTGTTTGTCTGAGGTCTCATTGCAGTCAGTGTTTGTCTGTGGTCTCATTGCAGTCAGTGTTTGTCTGAGGTCTCATTGCAGTCAGTGTTTGTCTGAGGTCTCATTGCAGTCAGTGTTTGTCTGAGGTCTCATTGCAGTCAGTGTTTGTCTGAGGTCTCATTGCAGTCAGTGTTTGTCTGAGGTCTCATTGCAGTCAGTGTTTGTCTGTGGTCTCATTGCAGTCAGTGTTTTTCTGAGGTCTCATTGCAGTCAGTGTTTGTCTGTGGTCTCATTGCAGTCAGTGTTTGTCTGTGGTTTCATTGCAGTCAGTGTTTGTCTGCGGTCTCATTGCTGTCAGTGTTTGTCTGTGGTCTCATTGCAGTCAGTGTTTGTCTGTGGTCTCATTGCAGTCAGTGTTTGTCTGTGGTCTCATTGCAGTCAGTGTTTTTCTGAGGTCTCATTGCAGTCAGTGTTTGTCTGTGGTCTCATTGCAGTCAGTGTTTGTCTGAGGTTTCATTGCAGTCAGTGTTTGTCTGAGGTCTCATTACAGTCAGTGTTTGTCTGTGGTCTCATTGCAGTCAGTGTTTGTCTGTGGTTTCATTGCAGTCAGTGTTTGTCTGAGGTCTCATTGCAGTCAGTGTTTGTCTGTGGTCTCATTGCAGTCAGTGTTTGTCTGCGGTCTCATTGCTGTCAGTGTTTGTCTGTGGTCTCATTGCAGTCAGTGTTTGTCTGCGGTCTCATTGCAGTCAGTGTTTGTCTGTGGTCTCATTGCAGTCAGTGTTTTTCTGAGGTCTCATTGCAGTCAGTGTTTGTCTGCGGTCTCATTGCAGTCAGTGTTTGTCTGTGGTCTCATTGCAGTCAGTGTTTGTCTGTGGTCTCATTGCAGTCAGTGTTTGTCTGTGGTCTCATTGCAGTCAGTGTTTTTCTGAGGTCTCATTGCAGTCAGTGTTTTTCTGAGGTCTCATTGCAGTCAGTGTTTGTCTGCTGTCTCATAGCAGTCAGTGTTTGTCTGCGGTCTCATTGCAGTCAGTGTTTGTCTGTGGTCTCATTGCAGTCAGTGTTTTTCTGAGGTCTCATTGCAGTCAGTGTTTGTCTGCGGTCTCATTGCAGTCAGTGTTTGTCTGAGGTCTCATTGCAGTCAGTGTTTGTCTGTGGTCTCATTGCAGTCAGTGTTTGTCTGTGGTCTCATTGCAGTCAGTGTTTGTCTGTGGTCTCATTGCAGTCAGTGTTTGTCTGAGGTCTCATTGCAGTCAGTGTTTGTCTGCTGTCTCATTGCAGTCAGTGTTTGTCTGTGGTCTCATTGCAGTCAGTGTTTGTCTGTGGTCTCATTGCAGTCAGTGTTTGTCTGAGGTCTCATTGCAGTCAGTGTTTGTCTGCTGTCTCATTGCAGTCAGTGTTTGTCTGTGGTCTCATTGCAGTCAGTGTTTGTCTGAGGTCTCATTGCAGTCAGTGTTTTTCTGAGGTCTCATTGCAGTCAGTGTTTGTCTGCGGTCTCATTGCAGTCAGTGTTTGTCTGAGGTCTCATTGCAGTCAGTGTTTGTCTGCGGTCTCATTGCAGTCAGTGTTTGTCTGTGGTCTCATTGCAGTCAGTGTTTTTCTGAGGTCTCATTGCAGTCAGTGTTTGTCTGCGGTCTCATTGCAGTCAGTGTTTGTCTGAGGTCTCATTGCAGTCAGTGTTTGTCTGTGGTCTCATTGCAGTCAGTGTTTGTCTGTGGTCTCATTGCAGTCAGTGTTTGTCTGAGGTCTCATTGCAGTCAGTGTTTGTCTGTGGTCTCATTGCAGTCAGTGTTTGTCTGAGGTCTCATTGCAGTCAGTGTTTGTCTGCTGTCTCATTGCAGTCAGTGTTTGTCTGTGGTCTCATTGCAGTCAGTGTTTGTCTGTGGTCTCATTGCAGTCAGTGTTTGTCTGAGGTCTCATTGCAGTCAGTGTTTGTCTGCTGTCTCATTGCAGTCAGTGTTTGTCTGTGGTCTCATTGCAGTCAGTGTTTGTCTGCGGTCTCATTGCAGTCAGTGTTTGTCTGAGGTCTCATTGCAGTCAGTGTTTGTCTGCTGTCTCATTGCAGTCAGTGTTTGTCTGTGGTCTCATTGCAGTCAGTGTTTGTCTGTGGTCTCATTGCAGTCAGTGTTTGTCTGTGGTCTCATTGCAGTCAGTGTTTGTCTGCTGTCTCATAGCAGTCAGTGTTTGTCTGAGGTCTCATTGCAGTCAGTGTTTGTCTGCGGTCTCATTGCAAGCAGTGTTTGTCTGCTGTCTCATAGCAGTCAGTGTTTGTCTGAGGTCTCATTGCAGTCAGTGTTTGTCTGCTGTCTCATAGCAGTCAGTGTTTGTCTGTGGTCTCATTGCAGTCAGTGTTTGTCTGTGGTCTCATTGCAGTCAGTGTTTGTCTGCTGTCTCTATTCCATGGTGCCAGAGACGTTTGGTAAGGCCATAAAGTAAATAGAAACCAGAGAAACGGCGCAGATTTGATCAGAATGTATTTACAGTACAGAAATGACATTTCACACAAAATTATTTTAAAAATTATTATTTCACAAAATAACATAAATAATGAACAAAACAAACATGTCAGTAGTTTTATAGTTTATGCATACAACAGTTTTTTCTTTGCTCTGCATAGGATTTGTACATATATTGAAAATGTTTTTACTATAATACTGTTTGTACAATGCGACAGCAGACTGTAAATAAAAAAAATACACAACAAAAAGTCTTTGGCAAAAGTACATTCTCTCAACTGTAACATATTAGATGACAACTAAAGAACATGAACTAAAACTGTATTGTACAGTACATGATTATGAAAAATGTTTTGCTGAATTGCACTTCTTGTAAAGCATTGAGCAAATGTTTTTTTTTTTTTTTTTTGCGTTTGCATTTGCTGAAACAGCTTGACGAATCCCAAAATGTTTTTGAGTTCTGATAAGTAAATCATAAAGCCGATAACCAGTGACCAACCCATCTGTTGATTAATTGAACAGCTGCTGACTATTCTGTAAACACATTTGGAGGTTTAAGTGCTTCATCTGATGAGTTGTACATGTTTGTTTCTTCTCAGATTCCTACCGAGCATCCAACCTGACTGAAGAAGAGCAAGTTCACTGTTTATTCAATCATAGCATCTCATAAAGAGCACAACCTATAGTGCAAAACATAACACTGAGGGGTGAATTCACCAAACCACTTCTGCATTTCAGCTGGAAAACCTGTCAAACCACCTTAACACCAGGAGCTAAATGAGCTGAAGGTGGAAACCGATCATATCAGTGGTCGCAATTCAACTCCCTCCAGAGAATTTGATCTATGATAAACACATAAAAATGCATAATGAATGAAAAGAATCCATGCATACTGTAGCGTCCTTGTCATTATAAAAACGACATACAAAAATGCATCTTCGCATACTTCCACTTATAATCAGATCTGGTCTCAGTAGTACCAGGATCAACAGCAGGTCAGTATTCTCTGTTTGATGAAATATTGTCTCTCCGTTTCTTCTTTGACTTTCGTCGTATCTGATTGTTTCTCACAGAAGTTTGCCAGCAGTCTGCCGGCGTCGAGAGGGAGGAGTAGGTCTGCTTTTATTTCCATGCTGAGTTTGAGTACATACGGTATTGAGTAATAGTTTTCTGTGTGTTGAGTGGAGTCCGTGTGAGTTTTACTGTCCGTTTTCGCGCAGTCCACAGACACACACTGAGAGAGAAGCCTGTTAGCAGAATCTGCTGCCATGCGGTGGGAAGGGTTTCCTTCTGACTCTCCAGGTGTGTTCGTCCAGGGTGATCTTCTTCATATTGTAGGTATTCATATATATATAAAGTGTATGACATTTTTTACATTTGGATAGACAATGAAAAGTACATTATCTGCACACTGACAGCATCTGAAATGGAAATGCTTTTACATATGAACAATGTTTTACGTTTGTAATATGTCATATTTTTCATTTCGTGTCTATTTTTATGTTATGCTTTATGTTTCATGTCATGTTATGCTATGCTATGCGTTATGGTGTTATGTTATGTTACCTTGTGTTATGATGTTATATTATGTTATGTGTTATGTTATGTTAAATTGTGTTATGGTGCTATGTTATTACGTCAAGTTATGTTATGTCGTGTTATGTCATGTCGTCATAACATAACATGTTATGCTACATGCTATGTGTTGTCATGTTATGCTACGTGTTATGTCGTCATGTTATGTGTATTGTTATGTTATGTCATGTTATGCTACATGTTATGCTACGTGTTGTGTTGTCGTCATGTTATGTCATGTTATGCTACATGATACAAGACACATGACATAACACATAGCTTAACATAACATAACATGAAAACATAACACGTCATGACTTCATGTTGTTGCTTAAATGTTATGTTTTGTCATGTTAATTTATGTCATGTTATGTTATGTCATGTTGTGTGTTATGTCGTTATGTGTCATGTCATGTTATGCTACGTGTTATGTGTTTTGTCGTCATGTTATGTGTCGTGTTATGTTATGTCATGTTATGCTACGTGTTATGTTATGTCATGTTATGCTACGTGTTATGTGTTATGTCGTTATGTGTCGTGTCATGTTCTGCTACATGTTATGTGTTATGTCGTCATGTTATGTGTCTTATGTTATGTCATGTTATGCTACATGTTATGTCATGTCATGTTATGCTACATGATGTGTTGTCGTCATGTTATGGTACGTGTTACACGACACATGACATGACAACACATAGCTTAACATAACATAACATGAAAACATAACACGTCTTGACTTCATGTTGTTGCTTAAATGTTGTTTTGTCATGTTCATTTATGTCATGTCATGTTATGCTACGTGTTATGTTTTATGTCTTATGTCGTTATGTGTCGTGTCATGTTATGCTACGTTGTATGTGTTATCTCGTCATGTTATGTGTCGTGTTATGTTATGTCATGTTATGCTACATGTTATGTCATGTTATGCTATGTGTTATGTCGTTATGTGTCGTGTCGTGTTATGCTATGTGTTATGTCGTTATGTGTTATGTCGTCATGTTATGTGCCGTGTTATGTTATGTCATGTTATGCTACGTTATGTTATGTCATGTTATGCTACGTGTTATGTCGTTATGTCGTGTCATGTTATGTTATGTGTTATGTCGTCATGTTATGTGTCTTATGTTATGTCATGTTATGCTACATGTTATGTCATGTCATGTTATGCTACGTGTTGTGTTGTCGTCATGTTATGTCATGCTATGCTACGTGTTACGCGACACATGACATGACATACCACATAGCTTAACATAACATAACATGAAAACATAACACGTCATGACTTCATGTTGTTGCTTAAATGTTGTTTTGTCATGTTCATTTATGTCATGTTATAGTCATGTTATACTACGTGTTATGTGTTATGTGGTCATGTTATGTGTCGTGTTATGTTATGTCATGTTATACTCCGTGTTACACGACACATAACATGACATAACACATAGCTTAACATGACATTACATGACATAAATTAACATGACATAACATAACACGTCATGATTGCATGCTGTTGCTTAAATGTTATGTTTTGTCATGTTAATTTATGTTATGTTAAGCTATGTGTTATGTCATGTTATGTGTCATGTTGTTATGTCATGTCAAGTTATGTCGTGTTGTTATGTCATGTCATGTTATGTTATGTGTCGTGTTATGTTATTTCATGTTATGTCATGTCATGTGTTTTGTGCTGTTATGTGTTGTTTAATCTCATGTTATATTGCAATGCGTCATATTGTTCATTTCAGTGTCTATCCAAACGAACAAAAAGAACCACTTTATGTATGAATACCTATGAATATGAATGAGAGGACAGAATATAAAAGTTTTATAAAAGCAGATGTTAATTCCATTGTACATTTTAAAAATCATATTTACCCTCAGTCTGTGAGATATACATTTATTGTTCATGTTTATGAGTTTTCCCTCATCTCGTGTGGAAGCCCGCTGAGGCTTGTGTGAATGGCTGAATTGTCGTTGAGATGTTTTTGTTCCTGATTGGTCTGTTCTTCATCATGTGACCGCATGAAACCACTCTGTCCAATCAGCTGCACTGCTCACACTGGCAGAATATGAAGTCCGAGTCCATGGGCGTGCCGCCTAATTTGGTTTCCGTGGTAACTAGTGGCGGTCATAGGCAGTGGCAGCAGTTGGTGGGGCGGAGCCTCTGGATGCACTATAATAATAGGGGGAACCTGAAAGTTAATAAGAAAGGAATGTACCATTTCAATACACCATGAAACTGCATATTTGCTTTAAGCATCGTACAGAACTGATTTCTGACCAGTCCTTCTATGATTTTATTAATTTTTTTCATTTCCTTCATTGTTTGCACTACCTTGCAAGTTTGTCTTATTTTTGCTTATAACATAAACTATAGCATGATTTCAACCCAATCAAATTGAACTGATCACGTAAATGAGTGCTGTTTTTATTTACAGTGTTGTTTACACTAATATATTCCATGTATATTAATCATTTCAGCTAATATTTGGAAGCTTTCAACATATTTAGCTTGTGCACTAAAACATTCACAGCTAATTGCTACTGCACTGACATTAATTACGCAATGATTATTAGTGAATATTCACTGCATAATACCACAAAAAAAATCACAAATGAAGAAAGCTGTGGCAGATTTAGACCAGGAAATCAATGAGATCCGGCTGGAACTGTTAACTAATTTCTAACAAACAAATAACCAGTTCATAACTACAATTATAGTTAGATTCATATGGGATCTCCTTGCAACAGATTAGCTCCCAAACCTGTCTGTGTATATATTATGTAGTACTGTTTTGTTATATGCTATGTTGCGTGTTGTTTGTGATGTGTGTTGTATCATGGCATGTGTTGTGTTATGTAATGTCATGTGTTATGTCATGTTACGTTGTGTCGTGTTATGTCATTTTATGTGTTATGTCATGCTGTGTGTTACGTTGTTATGTGTTATGTCATGTCATGTGTTATGTTATGTCGTCATGTTATGTCGTGTCGTGTTATGTCATGTTATGTTATGCTGCTTGTTATGTTATGTCATGTTATGGTATGTGTTATGTCATATCATGTCATGTTGTGTCATGTTATGTTATGCTGGTGTTATGTTGTCATGTTATGTTATGTCATGTTATGGTATGTGTTATGTCATGTCGTGTTATGTTCTGTCGTCATGTTATGTTGTGTCGTGTTATGTCTTGTTATGTTACGCTGTTTGTTATGTTATGTTATGTGTAATGTTATGTCATGTTATGGTATGTGTTATGTCATGTCATGTCATGTCATGTTGTGTCATGTTATGTCATGTTATGTTATGCTGGTGTTATGCTGTCATGTTATGTGTTATGGTATGTCATGCTATGTTATGTCGTGCCGTGTGTTGTGTTATGTTATGCTGTGTGTTATGTCATGTTATGTTGTTATGTTATGTGTTGTTATATCATGGCATGTGTTGTGTTATGTCATGTCATGTGTTATGTCATGTTATGTTGTTATGTTATGTGTTGTTATATCATGGCATGTGTTGTGTTATGTCATGTCATGTGTTATGTCATGTTATGTTGTGTCGTGTTATGTCATTTTATGTGTTATGTCATGCTGTGTGTTACGTTGTGTCGTGTTATGTTATGTCATGTTATGGTATGTGTTATGTCATGTCATGTGTTATGTTATGTCGTGTTACGCTGCTTGTTATGTTGTTATGTTATGTCATGTTATGGTATGTGTTATGTCATGTTATGTTATGCTGGTGTTATGTTGTCATGTTATGTGTTATGGTATGTCATGGTATGTTATGTCGTGCCGTGTGTTATGTGTTATGTTATGCTGTGTGTTATGTCATGTTATGTGTTATGTCATGTTATTTTGTGTCGTGTTATGTCATTTTATGTGTTATGTCATGCTGTGTGTTACGTTGTTATGTGTTGTTATGTCATGTTATGGTATGCGTTATGTCAAGTGTTATGTTATGTCGTCATGGTATGTCGTGTCGTGTTATGTCATGTTATGTTACGCTGCTTTGTGTTATGTCATGTTATGGTATGTGTTATGTCATGTCATGTCGTGTCATGTTGTGTTATGTTGTCATGTTATGTGTTATGGTATGTCATGTCGTGCCGTGTGTTATGTTATGCTGTGTGGCATGTCATGTTATGTTGTTATGTTATGTGTTGTTATATCATGGCATGTGTTGTGTTATGTCATGTGTTATGTCATGTGATGTTGTGTCGTGTTATATCATTTTATGTGTTATGTCATGCTGTGTGTTACGTTGTTATGTGTTGTTATTTCATGTTATGGTATGCGTTATGTCATGTGTTATGTTATGTCGTCATGTTATGTCGTGTTATGTCATGTTATGTTACGCTGCTTGTTATGTTATGTGTTATGTCATGTTATGGTATGTGTTATGTCATGCCATGTCGTGTCATGTTGTGTTATGTTGTCATGTTATGTGTTATGGTATGTCATGGTATGTTATGTCGTGCCGTGTGTTATGTTATGCTGTGTGTCATGTCATGTTGTTATGTTATGTGTTGTTATATCATGGCATGTGTTGTGTTATGTCATGTGTTATGTCATGTTATGTTGTGTCGTGTTATGTCATTTTATGTGTTATGTCATGCTGTGTGTTACGTTGTTATGTGTTATGTTATGTCATGTTATGGTATGCGTTATGTCATGTGTTATGTTATGTCGTCATGTTATGTCGTGTCGTGTTATGTCATGTTATGTTACGCTGCTTGTTATGTTATGTGTTATGTCATGTTATGGTATGTGTTATGTTATGTCATGTCGTGTCATGTTGTGTCATGTTATGTCATGTTATGTTATGCTGGTGTTATGTTGTTATGTTATGTGTTGTGTTATGTTATGGCATGTGTTATGGTATGTCATGCTATGTTATGTCGTGCCGTGTGTTATTTGTTATGTTATGCTGTGTGTTACGTTATGTTATGTGTTGTGTTGTGTTATGTCATGTTATGGTATGTGTTATGTCATGCCATGTTATGTTATGTTATGTTGTTATGTGTTATGTTGTGTCATGTCATGTATTATGTTGTCATGTCGTATCATGTTGTGTCGTGTTATGTTATGCTGCGTCTTATTAGTCATGTTATGGAATGTGTTATGGCATGTCGTGTCATGTTGTGTTATGTTATGTCATGTTGTTATGTTATGCTGCATGTTATGTTGTTATGTTATGTGTTGTGTTTGTCATTTTATGGTATGTGTTATGTCGTGTTATGTTATGTGTTATGGTGTGTCATGCTATGTTATGTCGTGCCGTGTGTTATGTTATGCTTCATGTGTTATACCATGTTATGTCATGTGTTATGTGTTATGGTATGTGTCATGTCATGTCATGTGTGAATGTGATGTGTTATATGTCATGTGATGTGACAGTGCTGTCTGATACAAAGTAACACAATTATTTTATTATATCAACGCTGATAGTTTGACAGTGGCCATGTTTACCACGGTAGATTTTCGTAAGAGACAGATGGCTGGTGACTCACTCAGTATTGCTGGGTTGCTGAATCTCCAGGCTTCATTGTAGGTCGTGTACTGCGGATGGCTGTAGGGATTCCCTGAAAATTCACTCCCTGAAACGGAAACATGGAGGCATTTTAAAATAATGCACCAGTCACATTTTCTGTTGCTTTGGAAATGTATGATAAGACCTTAAACTTGTTCAGAAAATGTCAAAATGTATTCTCACTCACATCGTAATGTCTAAAACCCAGTGTGTCCTGTTGAATGAGTGCACTGCTTTCTCCTCCCCAAAGTTTCTTTCTCTACTGTGGAATTTGTGCAGGAGGAAAGGCAGAGCCTTTGTGTTGGTCCAACATTGTTTCTCTTGTTTATGGGATAATAAAGAGGTGTTTTTATATGCGGTGCATGGAGAGCTGTCAGTAAATCTCTCTCTGAAGCAGCACGTCTGCCGAGAGCTGCTGCTGCTAAAAATAATGCAAGATCGAACCACATTTTACGAATTAGTTTGAGCTCAGTGATCACAAAACGCCTTTCGTCTGGAAGTCTGTTGGACCAGTTAATTCTTTCGTCAATTGAGGTTTGATGGTCAATAGTGAAAGGTTTCCTGCGTTCACACACCAGTGAAATGCTGAGTGTCTGCAGGCTGTTGTAAACACTACACGACTTCATTTATTGCTATTGGTGTCTGGTCAGTTCATAAATGATATTTTACTGGTTGAGCTTTCATCAAATGTAGAGATGTTAAAAGTGAAGTGTGGCGTTTTAAAAGTTAAAATACTTGATTGTATTCCAGTTTAATGAAAGTTTGGGGTTGGTGTGATTTTTTTTTACAATGTTTTTATAGAAATCTCTTTTGCTCACCAAGGATGCATTCATTTAGTAAAAAAAAAAAAATATATATATATAAAATAACTTTTTGTATTACAATATATTTTAAATATAATTTATTCCTGTGATGCCAAACTGTATTTTCAGCATCATTACTTCAGTCTTCAGTGTCACATGATGATCCTAATACGACGATTTGCTGCTCAAGAAACATGTATGATTATTATCAATGTTGAAAACTATGAAAGCTTCTTTCTGCTACAGAATAAAAAATAAAGGTAATGGCGACTTTTTAATCTCACAATTCTGACTTCTTTTTTTTTCAGAAAGTCGCAATTGTGAGTTATAAGCTGAAAATGAGTCTTTTTTCCCCTCAGAATTGGACTTTATAACTCACAAATGTAAAGAAGCTTGTTTCCGCCACAGAATAAAAAAGAAAAAAGGAAATTGCTACTTTTTTCCTCAGAATTCTGACTTTATACCTCGCAATTCTGAGAAAAAAAAGTCAGAATTGTGAGATAAAAAGTTGCAGTTATCTTTTAAATTGTTTATTCCATGGCGGAAACAAGCTTCCAAAGAAAACAGGTAATATATTTGATGAATAGAAAGTTCAAATGAACTCGTAGAAATCCTTTGTAACATTATAAATGTCTTTACTGTCTCTTTTGATAAATGTAATGCCAAATAAAAGTATTAATCACTTTAAAATAAAATAAAATCGTACTTAATTCAAACTTGAATGGTAGTGTATTTGTTTGAATATCTCATGGCACAAAGACAGCTTTTTACAAAGGTGAATCATAATGATTTCACTTATATTTTTAATGCATTTGAAGGTAAATATAAACTCAATTAAATTGTTTTTGTACTGTGCATGTAAAAAAAAAAAATCGGTAACACTTTAGAATAATGGTCATTAGTTAACATTAGTTAACATGTACTAATAATGAACTGCATTTATAAAGCATTTATTTATCTTTGTTAATGTTAATTTCAACATTTACTAATGCTTTGTTAAAATCTTGTTAACATTAGTTAATGCAGTGTGAACTAACATGAACAAACCACAAAAATCTGTATTTATATTAACTAACGTTAACAAAGATGAACAAATACAGTAACAAATGTATTGCTCATGGTTAGTTCATGTTAGTTAATGCATTTACTAATGTTAACTAATGACCATTATTCTAAAGTGTTACCAAAAAATCTTAAAGGAGCACCGCTGGAAAGATGAATGTGTATTTAAACCGCGTCATTAATGTAGTAGAAATGTGAAATTATTTTAGAAGTTGGTGCCTTCTAGACTGAGAAAAGACAGAAAATGTATTTTTGGCTCATGTGGATGAAAGACAACAACTCCCAGAATGCACTTGCTTCGCTGCCCTATGAGGCCACTCCCAAGCCACACCTACCGGTTACATCATTTGCCCGTCGTGGCACCGACCCACCGTCGTTTTGTTTTTTATAGTAATAAAATCATTTAGTTCAGTTAGAGAACAGACACTAAAATGAAAAACTGAACGTGTCTGCTCAATACAGCACGAGCCGAACGAGAGTCACAGCACAAATACAGCAGGAGTCAGATTTCATTCATCAGAGAGTGAGGAGCTGACACATAGATATGTATACGTAGATGCCCCATTTGACTTCCCCAGGCACATCGACGCGCCGCCATTTTAGAACGGTCAACACACGTCAACACTTCAGAGGCTGTCGATCATCACTCGCATAAAAAACAACAACAACACTGCGCAGCCTCTGTAAAAAGCAAAGCGATTTAAATTCCCGAACAAATTGGATAACCATTCGATAATTTTATAAAGGTTTTTTATAAAAACGATTGCAAAACAGGATCATTTTTGAGAATTTAAGCTTTCAGATAATACCTATGACTATTGCTTAAAACATGGGTTGAATGAATAGGCTTTGTTGATGTTTATTAAACACATTACTAGCTAATTTATTACTATTTTTAATAATTTATTAACTTTGATGGCTGATTGGTTGATGGTTTATGATTTCTTTCCAATTAACTTGTTTATAATGAGTTCACTGCGTTCATTAAAAGCTGAGCAATGTGTCAGTAGGGTTCTCTGATGGTAAATGATATTAATAATATTAAGAAAATGTAAAGATCTTTAACCAATATTTTTAGAATACGCAGAATTATCTACCATTAATGATAAACTAATCCTAACTCATTCGAAAATGGCGGAAGGCTAACGTATAGTGGCCCATAGAAACAGTCGCTAATGGGGCATCTACGTATACATATCTATGAGCTGACAGACCAGATGATCGCGGAAGATTTGGTTTCAAAGCCAAATGCGCCTATTTAAGTGAGTTTGGCATTGTACCGTTTTGTTGTTGTGTTTTTCATTAAGAATAATAGGCCAATGAACCCACAGTTCAAGCAACCCGCCCCGAATTGACGCTAATTTTAAACCGAAACTAAACAGGCATTCATTCACAGCCTCAGTCATTCACAGTGCATGTCCAGTCTGGTGCATTTTCAGTTCATGCCTATGGAAGCTTAACTTTCATAGGAATTCATTGAGAACGCTCGCTTTGCTCCGCACCGCTCCGTTATTGATGCCCGAGCGGCCGTGCTCCTTTTACATTCTGTGAGTGGGCTCTCGCCCCCTGTGGGCGGGTTTAAAACATGCGGAACTAGTTCCTACTACTGGCTGTAGTCTCTAGCCTCTGGCCAAAAAATAATTCTGGCACGATCATTTGAATATACTACCTGGTTTCTACTGAAACAAAGCTTAATGCTAAATCGCTGAAATAACCCTTTAAGCAGTTGTGGAACATACTGGAGATACTCACCAGGAACCATTCCAGCCAGTGTGGACGTGGGGTAGCTGCCCTGTCCGGTGGGCGGGACGTGAGGTGGATATCCAGGTAAGGTTGTGTTGGCCATATCCCGACCTGCGCACACAAACACATTTACACTCACTAGCTGTTCCATCCATGAACAAGCTGACACTCGATTGATTGCAAATGCATTTTGAACTTGCTTAATTTAAACATTCAAATAGAACGGGATCCGTTTTTGCTCATCAACTACATTTGCTGAAAAGAAAAAACATTGTGTATCAAAGGATTTATTCTTGTCCTTTCCAGGTCAGAACAGAGAACAGATGTAAACCGACCGGCCCATACCGGCCTCCACTAAACAGTCAATGTCTCTTCTTAGCACCGAGAAGCTCCACATTCAGAGCAGTAATTGGGACTGACGCTTGGCTGTCCTACCCAACAACGCAAAGCCCGGAGCCAGCCGAGCGCTGAGGCCTGACACCCCTCACAGACTAATGTTTTTGTTCAAGTAAGGAGGGTTTACTGGGGACGCCGGGGGAAACTTGGCCATCGGTTCAATTCTAATGAGCAGGACAGTGTCCATCAGAGCTCAGCGAGTGTAATCCTGTGTGGACCAGACCGGCTGCCAATGACCAGAAAAAACACGGAGGCTAAAAATTAACTTGAGATTGAACAAAAGCGTCATTTTTTTATTAAAATGGACATTGTTACTCTAGAATCTGAAATTCATACTACTAAGGGATAGTTCACCCAAAAGTGAAAATTAGCCCAAGATTTACTCACCCTCAAGTCATCCTAGGTCTGTATGACATTCTTCTTTCAGACGAAAAAAATCTTATATTACATATATTACAATTATATAGTTACTTATATTACGAGTTATATTACAAAAGTCCAGCCTAATCCAAGCATTAGAATTTGATTCATAGTTGCTCTGTTTTTGAAGCTCATAAAAAGTGCATCTGTCCGTCAAATAACTGCTCCACGCGGCTCTGGGGTGTTAAAGCAGCACTAGGTAGGTTTTGCTCTCGGGGTCCCCCTACAGTTGGGAAACAGTATTGTCCTCTACTACTGTCGTAAACTCTGTCATCCTACATCAGGGGATGCATCGCACGTGCATTTGTTGACATGACGCATGCGCGAGAATATGACGTAGCGCCGGCGTTCGGGAATCCATGAAATGCACACTTTAGTCCCATTTTGAGCACTACGCCGAGACCTAAAGCACGATCAATGTAGAATTCAACAGCTTAGATACGGCGCGTCTTCCTCTGCTTGTAAACACATCTCCTCCTCGCTTCGGGGTCATGTGTCCGAACGCCGGATCTGCGTCATATTCTCGCGCATGCGTCATGGTGCTTCATGAGTTCACGGCAGAGGCCAAAGCTCGTGTTGAATAAAGTCGTTATTTTGATTTTTTTTGCGCACAAAAACTATTGTCGTCGCTTTGTAAAATTATTGTAGAGCCACTGTTGTGAGATGGACTTTGTAATGACGCTTTTAGTGCCTTTTATGGGTCTTGTGAGTGTAAATGTACTGAATCCCTATGGAGGGCTTGCTGAGGAGTTTCTCAGCCATCATTTTCAACAAAAATATCTTCATTTGTGTTCCGAAGATGAACGGAGGTCTTACGGGTGTCGAACGACATGAGGGTGAGTAATTAATGACATCATTTTCATTTTTGGGTGAACTAACCCTTTAAGGAAGTGGGGGTGATGGTGGAAGTGACGTATATGCCGTAAAGCAGTCGAATTTTGTAGTTCTTTTTTTTCTCGGGTTACTACCCGAAACCCGAAGTTTAAAAGTACGATTAAAAACGATACAGACCCCGTCAGGCTATGGCAGACGTGCCATTCAACCTATTGTAAGTCGATGTATCATCACAAGAGTCTTGAAAATATATTATGAAGGTTGAAAAGTTACCTAGTGCTGCCTTCTGAAGCGAATCGCAGCGTTTGTGTAAGAAAAATATCCATATTTAAAACTTTATAAAGTAAACTTTCGGCCGACCGCCTTCCGTGGAAAAGTGTTGAATGTTGAAAGTGAAACTCAAGATGTGTACGTGGCGTCATCACCTGGTGGCGTTAGTCTTTCGATCGGCAGGGGAACTTTCAACAATTTTTCCATTAATTGAACAGGGAAGGCGGTCGGCCGAGAGTTTACTTGATAAAGTTTTAAATATGGATATTTTTCTTACACAAACGCGTCGATTCGCTTCAGAAGGCCTTTATTAACACCCCAGAGCCGCGTGGAGCAGTTATTTGACAGACAGATGCACTTTTTATGGACTTCAAAAACAGAGCAACTATGCGATTTTATTCGTCTGAAAGAAGAATGTCATATACAGTACACCTAGGATGACTTGAGGGTGAGTAAATTATGGGCTAATTTTCATTTTTGTGTGAACTATCCCTTTAAGGTACAGACCATTAAATCGACATAAAGTGACGGTAGTTAGGCTGATTAACTATGTTGGCTGGATTATTATTATTAATCAATTTTCTTTAATGTTGCTGTCTTGGTGAAATGAAGGATGTGTTGAATGATGAGTGTTTGTTTCAGTTCCAGAGATGTATTAAAACTTGTGAAATATGTCAATAATGCAGCGCAAGTCTTCTTATACTGCTTTCTCTTTTATGGCAGTGGCAGAGAAGCAGAAGCAATGCTGAGCAAATCTTGCTGTTAAACTGTCCACATGGTTTATTCATGTATTGTTACGGCCAAAAGAATGCACATTAAAGTGCCCGTTATGCTATTTTTGTTTTGGAAGTCGCCCACCACAGGTTTACATACATCCAAAGTCAAGAAACACTTACATTTTCTTATTATATACAGCATTAATGCAGCATTAGCTCTTTTCTCACAGTGTCTGAAATGGTCTGACCCAGAGCCATATAATAAGAGAGTTGCGACACTCTTTGATCTCGCCGCCACACGGTCACGTGGTTCATACAGCTCTCAATAGTTCCAAACAACTCCGCGCTGTCAATCTGTTTGAATAGGATTAAGCAGGACAGACGGCAGTTTCACTATATTTGCAGAAATTTCTGGTAAATATTAACACAATATGTGCATCGACTTCGACTGGGCTTTACAGTAGCATTTTATTCTGGGGAGAGATAAAGAAGAGATAACGTTAATGGTTTTTTTAGTGATCTGGTTATTTTATTTGGGTCATGCGAGTGCATGATTTTACAGCGTTGACTTTTGTAGCCTATCACGGGCATTTCTGTTGAAAATAATGACCAGTCATATGTTTAATTTACCAGGAATGAGAATCCATATCGATCAAAACAAGTTTTATACAGTCTCTAAACGCTGAATGAATTTTAGTGCAAGTTAACGTTTTACACAAATCTTCCCATTATCTACAGATCCTCATCAGCGAGTGTGCTTGAAATACACTGAAATGAATGGAGTTCAATGCTGGAACTATTGGTCGCTCCATGACACGCTTTACTTCCGCATTCCTCAGTTCCTATGGAGGTCTATGGGAGTGTTTTTCAATGGCTCCGACCAAGGATTCAGTCTCTCTAAACCCCTCCTTTCTGAAAGCCTGCTCTGCTCTGATTGGTCAGACGACCCAGTCTGTTGGGATTGGTCTACTCTGCTCTGATTGGTCAGACGGCCCAGTCTGCTCTGATTGGTCTACTCTGCTCTGATTGGTCAGACGACCCAGTCTGTTGGGATTGGTCTACTCTGCTCTTATTGGTCAGATGACCCAGTCTGTTGTGAATGGTGTACTCTGCTCTGATTGGTCAGATGGCCCAGTCTGTTGTAATTGGTCGACTCTGCTCTGATTAGTCAGATGGCCCAGTCTGTTGTGATTGGTCTACTGCTTACGTGTGTCAGAAATGCCCGATAGCATATCAGAATTTCAGCTCTTCCTCAGCACTTGATACACAGTAATATGAGCGTCAACAATGGTGTCAGTTTTACCATATTAATCTCATCCTTAGCAAATGCATCAAAGTGTATTTACTTTATCAGCAGAAAACAGCATCATCTCCAGATGATCAACAAGAACAACACAAACCAAACTCTTCCAGTCTCAGATACAACTACAGTGTTTGAGGGCGGGGCAAAGGAAACGTTTTTTGCCAGCAGCCAATGAAGACCACAGACTGCCATTATGCCAATTTATTACAAACATACGTAGGTTCAGCAGGAAGTGAGAGTGGAATTACCGATGACTTGTTTCAGGCAGTTCAGAATCAGAATTGTTTCTTTCGGGAGACAAAAATGTATCTGCAAAAATGTATCTTTCGATTTTTTGAAACTTTACAGACCTTTTTTACATTCACAAACAGCTCTATTACACACTGCATGAAAGGTAATATCCCAAAAAGCATAATGGGACACTTGAAGTATATAAAAGAGAGCCATGCTTCAAAGCATTGGGCAAGCATTCACGTGTTAGTTTGCATAGGTGAGTATATTTCAGGCTTAAGAATTGCTGCAAAATTGCACAGCTGCACTTGAGC
Source organism: Romanogobio albipinnatus (assembly GCA_023566225.1). NCBI lineage: Eukaryota > Metazoa > Chordata > Actinopteri > Cypriniformes > Gobionidae > Romanogobio > Romanogobio albipinnatus. Next base: position 3,053,215 of record CM042257.1, on the reverse strand, counting down.
TTTACCATCCTCAATAATCTGTCAACATACAAGAAACACACAACGACTATTGAATTTTCTAAACCGCTATGCTGAAAATCAGGGTGACCTTAATATTATTATCTGAAGAAGTGGAGAGGGTTGAGTGCAAACACTTGCTTCAACACAGCTGTATTAAATTTGCCACGACAGGGACACCTTAATGTTCCAACAACGAGGCTACGGGAAACGTTTGACCTCTATTTTCTGCATTGAGGATGCAGCAATTTATCACCAGCCAAAAAACACGGCACCCTAATTAATTACAACTAAGCAAAGGATGTTTGGAGAGCCAAATTGCCCTAATTCCCTGGACGCACGGTGAAAGTCGTTTGTTATCAAATGTGTGCTCAAAGGTTAGTTTTCTTTTTGTGAAGATGGAATAAGCATTAATTTGTGTGACTAGGAGCGTGGTGCCCTCAGGTGCGGACACGGGTAGCCAGTGTGTCAGGAGAGAAACTATTGCTTCTTTAAAGGTGACAAATTCATTGCATTTCCCAGCAGCTTTTTCCATATAACTGGGCAAAGTTCAGTGTGAACCAGAGCTTTCCAAGATCTAACGCTGAGGCTATTTAAAGGGTAATCCAACTAACTATATATATATATAAATTTGTTGGTTGATTGATTCGTTTTTAATAGGAAAAGCCAAGGACATAAAAGATGTCTATCTGTGAGGTATTCACAGTTCACCAAGAACTCACATCTCCTCTGGCACAGACTGCTTCATGAATCATTCATTTTTAATAATTATGCAAATTTCCATGCATAAAATCAACAAGATCAATAACTGTGGGCATTTTAATTGGGGTTGGAAAACATTTTAAGGATGAGTGTAATCTGTGTTTCTTTTCCGTTAAAGAAACTATTCATCTGAACATTGGATCTCAGCCTAAACATTGGGAATCATTTAAATATTTTGGTTTTGCTTCGGAATATTTGGTAGGTTTATCATGCATTAAACAGGGATACATTCATATTTAGTGCTAGTTCAACCGAAAATGTTGTGCTTTTTTAAGCTTGACAGCATTCATCCGCATTCACTTTTATTGTAATGAGTAAATGATGACAGATTAGCATGCTTGTATTCGTACCTGATTAATACAAACGACACACAAATCCGTTGTGAAACTGCCATGAAACAGATAATAAGTCTGTCAACTACAAACCCACATTCTCTCTCTCTCTTTCTTTCTTTCTTTCTCTCTCTCTCTCTTTCTATTGCTTTCTGTCACCAGCCAATCACACACAAACACAATAATGGCCATAATGGCCTCCACATAATTATGTGAATTTTAATAAAAGCGGTGTATATTTATCTTTGACCTGAAGACGATCGTAAAACTGTCAGTAAACTTCACACATTTCATATTAATAACTGGCACAACAAGCACACTACGTTTTAATTAACCGTCCCATCATTTATTATTAACAAGAGCACACGAGCGAGAGAGAGAGAGACAGAGAAACAAATACCCCACGTTCCCTGTCTGCCATCAGCAAATGATGAATTTGTTTATGTAAATGTTAATATTTGATATGGTTTTGAAGCTCAGCGCTGTGATAGAGCAGTTAAGGAACAAACGTCCTCTGTGCAACAGCTCGTTAGTCTGAAGTTGGTTTAATTATGTCCGTTATAAGACCAATATCACTACACATCTAATCTAATACACGCATGTAAACAAAACATGATTGACACATATACGGTAGCAGCATTTCAGTTCAATTTGACTTCCAAGCATATTCAATCAGGGCCGTTTTTAGGCATAGGCAAACTAGGCGGTCGCCTAGGGCGCCATCAGTAGGGGGGCGCCACTAAGCACATATCTGGCACTAGATGTTTGTGTGTAAAGGGTGTCACGGCCACCCTTAAAGGTCCCGTTCTTCGTGATCCCATTGTTCAAACTTTAGTTAGTGTGTGATGTTGCTGTTAGAGCATAAATAATACCTGTAAAATTATAAAGCTCAAAGTTCAATGCCAAACGAGATATTTTATTTAACAGAAGTTCCCTTTCAAAGCCTACAGCGAACGGCCGGCTTGGACTACATCCTGGTACTTCCTTCATAAATGACGTCAGTAGAACAGTAGAACAGACTAACCTCCGCCCACAAGAATACGCGAAAAAGGGGGCGTGGTCTTGTTGCTGTCCCACGTGGAGAAGAGGACGTGTCACGTGGAGAAAAGGAAGTGTTGCGTTTGACTGTTTTTGTCGCCATGTCGCCGAGACGCTGTTATTTTCGTCCCGGAGTCAAATCACCTTTGTTTGGCTTTCCCAGGGACGCTGTAGAGATCATTAAGCGCATACATCTCCCGTTAAGAGGCGTGACCTTTCCACGTGCGCTAAGCTGCTGTCGAATCACAACACAGGAACCGCTGGCACAATCAGAACTCGTTACGTATTTCTGAAGGAGGGACTTCATAGAATAAAGGAACTCACCAGCCGTTTTCAGGACAGTGAAAACAGCAGTATACAGATGAGTAAATTGTGTTAAAAATACTGTTTTTTTTTACACGCGAAACATGAACACATGTTATATTGCACACTGTAAACACAATCAAAGCTTCAAAAAGACACGAAGAACGGGACCTTTAAATGTTATTGCCGCCCCCACTAGTTCCCCACACTATTGGATCAGAGAACTGTAAATCTGACGATTCCTATATGCCATCAGATCAGAGTAGGCCACTGTCAAAAAAGTTTGCGTTTGGAGCGCTCAACACCACCATTAGATCAATGAACTCAGTCAATGCTTTGGCAAGGTAACACTTTTTTTTAACCATAAAATAAAGCTAAATTCAAACTAAAGGCCAATTAAAATAACAGGTACAAATCTGTATGTTAGGGCAGTATTTGTGGCAGTCTAGAAATCCCGCTGTGATTGGGCAGATAGCATTGCTCGGTGTGTATGTTAGAGGCAAAATATAACTGCACACTTACTTCAGCATTTCATGATTATCAGTTATATTTTGACTCTATAAAGCTTTCTTCTCTTAACTGCACCTCCAAAAGTTTTTTGCGCCAATGCATTGTTAAAAGAATCAGTGTGTTTTGTAATTGTCCCATATAAAACTTTAGCGGCCAATTTAAAAATGGTATAATAAAATGTGCAAATTCACAACTTGAATACATCCTTTATTAAATCACGTTGACGAATTTAACGCATCTTTGCTGATGGTGTTGATGCTGAATCGATTCATTCAGTTCTAATAGTGCTTAACGCAAGCAGTGTCGCACACACAGAGGGCAAAGTGTTGCGTTATTTAAAGGGGAAGTTCACGCATCAATGAGTAACAAAACCCACACTGAATCAGTATTTATTCTTATCTCTTTCATGTGAAATGTACTAATAACACATAATAATTATGTAGTTATGTCTGAGAACAATTTCTTAGCAACTAGGGACTGCACAAATATAGGCTATATATTATAGGCCTAGGGCTATACAGGCATCTGGCTATTCATTTGAATCCTTATTAACAAATATACACAAATATAATTTGGTATGTATGTATTTGTTAATTAATACCAGTAATACCAATGTTGCAATGGGGGCACCAATAAGGATTTCGCCTAGGGCGTCAGAATGGCTAGAAACGGCCCTGTATTCAATGCATTATTTTAATTGCATTATATAAACACTGGCATTAAGTTACTATAGAAAAGCTTCATTGACAGACAACAGTTGCCTAAAATAGCTGACTATTGGTGAACATTAAGCAATAGGTCTGTAGTCACACTGGCCAAAAAGCAAAGTCATTTCAGAAGTGGAGCAAGTTATTACTGCATTTTGAATATTAAGACCAGCATAGTCAAATCAGAGCACAAACCCTCAGATTAACCAATTTATCTCATTCTTTCAAATACATTTAGTTATGACAAGGCCACAAGGTGAGAATTTGTATCCTTCATAATTTCGAGAGGACCTATTATTCTCTTTCATGCTTGAATGTTCAAAAAACACCTTTGTTGCACATTGTTGCAGCTCCTCTTTGCCCAGTCTGTCAGTAACGCTCTGTTTAGTTGCTGTCTCTATGAAGCCCCTCCTTCTGAAAAGCACAGTGTGCTCTGTTTGGTCAGCTGGAGCAGTGTGTTGTGATTGGTCAAGTGTTTCGAGCGTGTTCGGGAAATGTCCAGCCCCTTACCATACCCGCTAGTTTCAACACCAGGCCCCGCCCCTTTATTCTGCATATGAATTATTTAAATTAGGAATATTGTGGCGTGTTTGTTCCATAGGCCGTAACAAAATATGGACGACGCGACTCCTTTCGCCTCTGGAGGTCTGAATATGGCGCTGACATCTTGCGCAGATTTGGGGACGAGTCTGCGCAGTAGAGAGCAGGAAGTAGAGCCGTGATATCAAAAGCCCGCCCACATTCTCGCAGATGAAGAACTCATTATGTCGGTGTGAAATAAACAGTTATGGAAATGTAGAAATTAAAGCTAAAGCTCCAATCTCCTCCCAAAAATCCCGATAAAAAGTCTGTCAGTGCCTCATTGACAACTTCACTCAGAGAAGCCGTCAATCTCAGCTGTCAATCATGCCGTTTTTATAGCATCAAATAACCAGTGTTGGGCACGTTACTTTAAAAAAGTAATTAGTTATAGTTACTAGTTACTTCTTACAAATAGTAACTGAGTTACATCATTATAAAAGTAACTAATTACCAGGGAAAGTAACTACTGTGTTATTTTTTTTCTTTTTCAAATGTTCAAATATGTCAAATAACTTGGATGCCCCAATATTAAATATGTTAAATGAATGAATTGAACACAAAATAGAATAAATCATTATTATAAAGCATTGAACATTAATGTACACTATTGTAATGTTGCTGTGGGACAATGCGAGAGACACCTGTCAAATTCAATATATTATTGTAAATATTATCAGTAGCCCTACTATAGTGTAAATATTGTGTAAATATTATCAGTACTATATTACTTCTTTGGTAGTGTCGCTCACGTCATCACCTGGGTTTTTAGCTATTAATGTTGTGGCGGCATGTGATGATGTGAGGCTTCATTAGATTTGAATTACTTGCCACCGACGTGGAGAGACTCGTTCTTCCTGGGCATAAGCTGCACGTTGCATAAACATTCTTACCTTTCACCTCAACGAGGGAAAAGTTGCGCTTATACTTCCAGTTTGCGAAAGCTTCCTTTGAATTCGTTGGACTTGCCATTGCTCTGACTCGTCCTGGTCGTTGGTGTGTGTGACTGTGCATATGCGTGTGTGTGTGAACTCAACCTATCAACCTCAACCTTGTCTCCCACCCACCAATCATCATCAGTTATGTGTACCAAAAACATGCATGGCATGCACACACGCCTGCACACACACACCAACCAACCAGAGAAAAAAAAACTGACAGAGAGCCTGTTCGGATGAAAACCGCTTCAGTGAGCTCAATTATAGTAACGCCGCATTTTATTCTCAGTAACGCTAACGGCGTTGTAACGGGAGAAACAGTAATTCGTTTGATTACTCGTTGCTGAAAAAAATAATTCCATTAGTAACGCCGTTTATCTATAACGCCGTTATTCCCAACACTGCAAATAACTAACTAAAACTAAACTTATTTCAAAAACGAACACTTGAAATGAAATAATTGTGATTAAAAACTGCCTACAATGACCGAAACCAACTTTGGGAAAAAACTATTTGAAGTGTAATTCGATTGTTTAGTTTGTCTCGCGTCCATTTTATAAAACACGGAGGGGCGAGGGTTATGAGCTGTACTGGGATCAGCCACCTGGGGGCGATCGAGGTGCGGAGGCTTCAGTTTCTGCTGCAGGCTTGGTTTGTTCCCAGAAGAACTCAACGCTACTATGGAGTTCAGAAACAGTGACACTGATACAGAGAAGAACTCCCGCTGGAGGGACTCAGTAACTTCATGTTCAAACAGAAACATTACACACTAAAGAAAGTTATAATAGGTCTCCTTTAATTAGTCACTTGAGCTGAATGTGAGTGTGTAAGCGGTCATTGCGGTTGGTGACATGGATCAGGTGATCTTACCTACAGTGTAGCTCTGTGACACGCTGGCGCCCAGGTCAGAGGTCGTGCCGGAAGATAAACTGGGCTTGACTTCGTCCAGGCCTGCGTTTAATGCAGGGAGACTGTACTCATTCGCCTGCAGATCGAGAAGATCAGATCATGTCAACATCGCTCAACCCACCGGCCTTTATGATGTTCTCACAGACATTCAAACACTTTCCTCTGGGACTGAATGTTCTTTCCTCCTTCAAACGAAACGAAAAACTCATTCAACTTATGGTATGCTTTTTTTATTTGTTATATATATATATATATATAAAGCTATTGTTTACATAATAGATGTGTGTGTATATATTATTATATTTCGTATTCTTATTATCTTATTAATATTACTATTTCTCATATTTTGCGTTAATTGTTCATTACCTAAGTCCTAACCATACATATCATTATAAAATATGGGTATGAAACCATATCTACAGACCAGAATATCAGTGACTTAAAGTTGGTCTCTTTTCACTTATGCCAGTAATTAACAACAATTATGATAAAATATATATATTTTTTAAACATTAACTGCATAGCAATGACCAGTGTCAGTATTATTTATTTAGTATTTTTTTTATTAATATTTTAATTTTAGTATTTTTTTTTTAAATATTACTATTTAGGTTTTTTTGTATTAATTTTACACTGTTAAAAATTGCTGTTAATTTACGGCAAAAAATTAACAGTATTATCCTGTTATTTTAAAAAGCAGTGCATTACTGTTTTTTTACGGTTGGTGAAATGACGTAGAGAAGATTTTACAGCATTTTACCGTATTTATTACACGAAGGGAAGAAAACAGTATATAACAGTATTTTTGGAACTGAAACGGCAGCAAGCACATGTGGATTTTCATCCGTCTATGCACTGTGATTTAACCGGTGAGTGCACCTTTGCCTCGTTTCTTTTACACAACATACACGTTTCTAATACAAATAACTGTGCAAATAACTATAGTTATTGTGGATGCTGTTCTTATAACGATTTATACGTCCATTTCAGTGCTAAACCCCTTCAACGTGCAAACTGTGTCATAGTGGAGCTGGATTTCTGACTCAGATATATTTCCCGATTACACGGTGAGTTCAATCTATAAACTCTTCTGCAAAGTAAGCCTTTAACATCATAGCAATAAAGTAATATTGATGTATCTGTAACATGCTGATATTATCGTCATCTCGTTTGCTAATTTGAGCTTGAGGTCTTTTCATTTATTGCCTAATGTAACGTTACCTTTAGTTTATATTAGACAAAATGTTGATTTCGAAATTTGGGTAAGCTTGTTCTTATTTGTACATAACTGTATATATATACTGTGGATATACTGTGGAGTTTTTCTTTACTAGTGATGCTGTTTTGTTTCTTTAGTGTTGGCTGTATTTTGGATTGCTTAGATCCAAGTTAGCTTGTTAGAATAAGTTATGCATTACAATACTCAGTAAGGATAATTCCTGTTCACATTTTTTTTTGTATTGATGGGTTGTTTTGTAATGTTACTTTGTCCAGTACAGTAGCCTAATGGACATTTTATTTTAGTGAAGATTTTTTTGTTTGTTTTGTTTTTTCATGCCCAAAGACTGTCCATTTTGACTTGTCAGCATGTTTGCGTGTCAGTTATGTGGGCAGCAATGCAGTACTCCAGTGGCCTATGTGAAGCACATAACCCTTCTGCATCATCCAACTTCTAATGGCTCACTTCTCTGAGACTCAGGAAGGGCTGATCCTTTTTGCAAATGTAAGATTTTTTGTTGTTGTTGTTTATTTTCTATCATGGTATTATTGTCCTAACAACTGAAATAGTTGACATGCTTTTTCTTAATTTCCTAATTTAAAAATTAAATGCATAAAAAGGCATTATTGTTAGTGTATTTTGTTTCTATGTCCTCATCATTGTAACTGTGTTTTAGGCATCTTCCACTGCAGCTGATGTAGAAAGGACACTTGAACTACCTGCAACTCCTCGACTGATACTCCTTGGTATGTATAGAACTGTATGAATGTATAGTCTATTTTACATGTTTTTTTTTTCTTGTATTTCAGCAAACAAAATGCTTTTGTACAACACTGAAAGGAACAGTTCACAAAAAATAAATATTCTGCCATCTTTTACCCACACTCATGTCATTCCAAGCCCTTAAAGGGATAGTTCACCCAAAAATGAAAATTCTGTCATCATTTAGTCACACACAAGTTGTTCCAAACCTGTAAGAGTTTCTTTGTCCTGCTGAACACAAAAGATGATATTTTGAAGAATGTGTGTGACAGAATTTTCATTTTTGGGTGAACTATCCCTTTAAGACTTTTATTCATCTTTGGAAATAAATGAATATATTAATACAATTCTTTCATCATTTTTGTTTGGAAAGTCCAAAAGGAAAAAAACCTTTGATGCTTCAAAAAGTTAAAGTTAGTGTAAATGTATGAATTTCATTTTGTTTATTCATGTATAAAAATTGAGCATACATGGAGCAAATAAGCTCAAACATGCTTGCTTGACGTGAGAACCAGTGAGGTTTGTTCCCGTGTGTCAGGCTAGCACGTTTCAGTCTCCATTTACCCTGGATTTGACTGGACTTTTAATGGATGAACAGAAATTATGAAAGAATATTAAAAATAGCTTCATTTGTGTTTTGAATTTTTTTTTGAAAGTAAGGGTGACTAATTAACTACTACATTTTAATTTTTTAACCGCAACTATATTGAGCAAAAATAGTTAAATGAATCATAAAAATGAATATGTTATGTGACTACCTGGCATTGATTATTCTTTGGAATGTTTTAGGTGAAAAACCAGGAAGCTGCATTCATAAATGGATGATTAGTTTTGAGGGGCAAATAATCTGTGAGGGCATCCAGCCAAGTTTTCTGTCTGGACTTGCTGCTGTTTTTTCAACTTTCTACAATTTCAATGTGGAGTACCAAGCTGAGGCTGCATCCACATTGGAATTCATTCAGAGGTTAGATGCTTAGATTAATATATTAATTTCTATTTGCATTCTCATTATATAAACTTTTACCCACAGTAATTCTGAATTTACGCATTTTGTTTTCAGGCACTTCATTGGAATTAATCCTGAAAAAGGCACCAAGGGTGGACAAGTCCTATCGAAGCGGACAGGGAAGGTCGCCCACAAGAAGAAAACAGTCAACACTCGGGTTGCCAGCCTACTTAAGAAGCTAATGGACTTTGAGTGGGACTTCATATAAGTGAACCCACTCATTCCCTAACATACCACATACACACCATACACATACTTTTTACAAACAACAAAAACATGCTTTTAGTAGTCGCACAATTTTTTCAGGTGTTCATTCTTGAATACCTAAATTTTGACTTCTTTCTTCATTCAGTAATTCTTATTCACTCAGTAGTTCTCTGAGTCACTCATTTAGTTTTTTCTAATGTTATATAATTCATTCTAATGTTTTATTTATTCAGTTAAATAACATTTATTCTGAAGCTTATGTGAAGCTTATGTCATTACATTTGCATCAGCCACAAATTTTGAGAATATTTTGTGATTTAAAGTGGCGGCTTTTTTTTCAAGTTTTTCAAAGTTTTAATAAAGCACATTTTGAAGTTACACTGCATTGTGTTAAACTTTTTTTTTTTTTAATTCAAAGGCTATATTTGTACATTGTATTAAAACATGGTTGTAAAGCAAAAAAAAAAAAGAAAAAATCAAAGAAATATCTTATCAAATAAATATATTCTTAGCAGTCCCTTTCTCAATATAACATATTTGTAGCTTACAGTTAAAAGTGTAAATAAACATTAATTAACTGTTAATGCTTTTGACAGTAATTTACTGTTAATGTAGAAAATAACAGCTTTATGCTGTATTTACAAAAAACAGTAAGAAACTGTAAATTTCAACAACAGCAAGACACTGTTAATTTAACAGTAACTTGCTGGCAACCGTGCTGCCAGTTACTTACTGTTTTTTAACGGGACAATTTTTAACAGTGTAGTTCAGTTTTATTTTTTATTTATTTCCAGTTATTTTTGTTCTCCAACTAAAACTTATTTCAGTCATTTGACATGGCAACATTTCTAACTGTTCATCTAATATTTATATTTTAATTTATGTCAGCTTTATTTCAATTATCAAAAATGTTTTGAATAGTTTTAGTTAATGATAATAACCCGACGACCACTCACAGCATCCTTGAATATTTCTTAGCATCCTTTTTGTCTTATAAAATAGGGGACGAAATCATTTTGCATTTAGTCGGTTGCATGTCCCATGGCCAAAATACATCTAACAATTTAAAAAATGATGAAATATGTTGTTATAAATTTAAATGAAGGCCTTACTGATCAGTTCAACTCGTTCTATAAATAAGATGATTTCTGAAGTGATGTTGCTAAATCACTCATAGTTGCAAGGCCTTCAGAAATGACACTGATAAGATTTATGATTTTCACAACCCCCTTCCATTACAGACATGCTCCTCAGACCGTGTCAGCAGATGGGGGGGATTTTTTTCTTAAACTCTTTTGTTATTTAATGAGATGAGACTTCCGGCGTCTGCGTGTTGAGAATGTCTGTCCAGAGTAAATGTGTGTGTGTGTCACAGGGGAGGCCCCTGACCCCGGCCATGTCTGTCTCTATCTCAGATAAACTCTAATTGTTTGCTACAACTGTTTCGAGGCTGATGTTTGGCTCTTTTCGGTGGAGGTCGTGGAGCAGAACAGGGCTTTTCTCATGCAGATGGAGGGGAGAGTGAAAAGGATGAGCACATGGCTGGCAGAAGTGTGGGAGGAGAGCCTGTCACATTTAGCATCTCCAGAATGGCTTTTTAATGCCTCTAAACACAACCAAAACACTGGCTCCGGTCCAAAACCTAGCGAGCTGCCTATGTAGGCAACGTTTTAGACATCACAGGCAAGCTCTGGAACGCAAAGGCAGCTTCGAAATCGGTAAGATTCATTCTTTGGGCCAAATTTGAAGGCGATCCCATACCATAATGCTTTGCAACGTGCTCAGTGAAATATACTACACAGATATATTTATTGGAGTGTCTATTTATGCGAACTCCGCCCACTGACGTCTGATTGGGCCAGACAAAATGACGGAACACGGTCAACTGTAGCAATAGTGTAGTGGTAATGCACGTGACAGAAAGTTTTAACGCAAATCGACCCACAAATCAACTCCCTTTCCCCATCACATATCAGATCAGAAATGCGTTTATTTTCAATAAAAATAAAGAAAATATTCAAAAAGTGGAAATAAAGTGTCTAACGTGTGTTTAATAATAAAGTGTTCTGGGTATTATGGGTAGGTGTTGTTCCAATAAGGCGCCATCCATTTAATAATTTTAATAAATATCATATTTTATGTTATTATTGCATATTGTGTATCTGCCACTATTTAGAAGTGTAAATAGCATCTAACTAGGCCTAATATTTACACTTATTGCAAAGAAAATGCAATTTTTTACTATTTTTCAATAGCCACTGCCTATATTTATATTTTGCAACACTGAAGTCAGCTATTTTCTGTGAGAGAATTGTGATTTATTAGACACTATATGTAAACTAGAAGCATTACAAAGTGCAGTCAATTGTAAAACTAGACAAGCCTAAACAAGTCTATATAAACGTGTGCGTTTATTAAAATGATAATTAATAAAAATAGTATTATAAGAAATACCAATTTGCAATATCAGGCAGCGTAACAGGCTGTAGGTGTGTGTGTGTGTATGGGTATTTTAACTTCTATTTATATATTACAGAAATACAGTATTCACGTATTTCAAAAGATATGAAAAATATGTATTTTGAATTATGTATTGTGTTGTTTTACGGCCCGTAAAATTACTGGATAATGTCCTGGCAGAGAATTACCAGTACATTTTCCATTTCAATTTTTTACAGTGCATATAAACAGTGATTTCAGCAACTAAAAATCAATCCACAAATTTTTGCTATTTGTTTGACACTCAATGAACCCATTGTACAGTGTTCAAAACTCCATTGCAGTGAGTATGCACCCTTAGAAGACAGCCACCCAAGTAGACAGCATTAGTTTTGGAACAAAGCCAGAGACAAAGAGACAAAAATAGAGCTGTGGTCTGGTTTAGGTTTTGCGAAGGAGAAAAAAAAGGTCCACGAGGGGAGAAAATAGTCTGATTAATATTGCTTTAAATTAAAACTGATTTTTCTAGAGCGTTCCGTTCGTCCATTTTTCCTTCAAAGGCTTTCTGTGTTTCCTTCGTCTTTTCCCCCTGCTTTTTAATACCCTCTTTGACGGCCTTTGTGATTGCGAGTCATTTCCAATTCATTTCGGTATTGATCTTGCAGTGAAAATCAGTTTTGTAATTAGCTGCAAATTAGGCCTTCTTCTGGAGGTGAGTGCTGTCGGCCTGATTAATCGCTGGAGTAATGTCTCCCGATCGCACCCAAATTAAAATGAACTCAATTAGGCTGTTCCCTTTGCTTTATGGCTCCGACTCGCTCTTTCGGGGAGAGAAATTAATCGTCACTCGTTGTTTAGTAGTCTAATGAAAGTAAATAAAGGTTATCCATTATAATAAATCCAACACTTTTAACACGAAATTGTACATAAAGGGTTTCATATGGTGCTGTTTGTGTGTGCGTGTGTGTGTTAATTGCTAACATTGTTCTTTTGTGAGTGTTTTGCCACCTTTAGATTTTGTAAACAGCTCTGAAGGAACCTTACAGGAAATGACATCATTTCTCATGTGCTCGTGTTGTCTGTGGTCAGCGAGTGGGTGGTAGCTCATCTCATGTTGTTCTTCCTAAGAATGTATTTTTATTTCCATCAGAAAATCAATGAACGGAGGGAGTTCTGCTCTTTTGATCCTCAATGCATCACTGCAACGCGAACAGTTTACTGATAAACAACACATATTTATACACACTCACACACAGCCAGACATAAAAGAAAACCATTGGGAGAATCCCTAAAATACTGTACTGGGCTTGACCTTAACTTTGCTCACCAGCTGCTGTGGATAGTGGTTTTCCAAAGTTACTAGCCACTCAGCATTTTCGCTGACCAAAATTTTGATGTCAATACCATGGGGAAAAACTGCTATATAGATATTTTTAATATTATCTCATAATTCGGCAACCTCCCCCAGTATCTCTTGAAGCCAATACGAAAGTGACTTCAATTCATCGACTGGAGACCGGCTCCAGAAGGGAGCAGAATCTCATTGAGCGCCATGTTAAAATGCCCAACTTTACAGCAGAAAAACACATGATCACAGTCTGGTACAAATTGTGGTTTTGGTCTATACGGCTAATTTCGCCCTTCGTGACAACTGTGAAGGGGGGGTAATTGTTTTGTAACTCATTCGTTTACATTATATAAAGCCTTATGTGGCGTTCACACCGGACGCGATTCGCGCATGAAATTCGCGTGTGACAAAACAACACAACTACACAACAGACGCAAATTCGCGTCATGGGAGGCGCTTCTGCCCTATATGAGCCTATATGAGCCAGCTCATCTCGGTCACTTGACGTCTTTTTTGTAAAAAATACTACAATTAATGTGTGACAAAACGTAGTTTAAAGACTTTTTCAGCCGATAATATAGTTGTTTAAAGCTCAAATCTGTGGTTAATTTATAAAAAGTGCCTATTTGAGCATTTTATCTGGCGTTTTCGGAGTTGTTAGATCCAGGGGATCAGTGACATTCCGCACTCGTTTACCCGGCAAGACCCGCCTTTCCTCGGCTAGTCCTTCTCACATTTGCCGCTGGCTCTGGCTCTTTTTTTCTGCTCCAGTCTCGTTGTGAAATGGCTGACATAGATTTTGTTGAGAGGGTAACTCACTTTCTTTCAAGCAAGATCCTTTTTATTCCTGTTCCTGTAGTGATAGGATGATGTATCATACAGCTCCGGGTATCCACATACGGCCACGATTATCTTGTCCTCCATTGTTGTTCGGATTTCTGCCTCCGCTTGTAAATGCGTCACTACTAGAGCAAGCTCGTGATTGGTTACCGCGGCGCGAAATATCTGCCAAAGTTCAGATTTTTCAACTTGAGCGTTCTAAACGCTCAATTCGCGTCATTCGCGCCGCCTCAATCGCGCAAATTGCGCAAATCTTGCCGCCTCATTCGCGCGAATCTGGCGAATCGCGCCCGGTGTGAACACACCATTAAAGTTCTGCATAATTAAGGGCGTGGCCACTTTGAGTGACAGGTGGATTGCCGTTTGTCTGCTGTCTGTTAGTCATGACATCACCTCAGCTCTGCCCCCACGTCCCGCCTCTTTGCCCATGTTCAGTTATCTGGGAGTGACGCGCTGCCAAGATGGCAACGGCCAGCTCGACCCTACTTTACGCTTCAAAACTGCTCTTCAGAATTCTATGGGTGACGTGGTATGACTGTTACACATGTGCTTTCTTTCTCAACTTTTTACGTTCACTTAAAACTGACTGTGTTTTGGTTAATACTTGCCAAGACCGGCATTTTGATATTGTTTTGTGTGAATTTGACTGTTTAAGTGCAATAAGAAGTGAAAAAGAGCTCAATTTAGTGCTGAGAGGTGGCTTTATGTGTGCATACTTTGGGTGTGAGCACAAAATCTATACACAAAGTAAAATTATACACAATACACACAACCCCACACCGAAATTCCAGCAATAGTATTCATCCGGAGCAAATGAAACGAGTGAGTGAGTGGAGGCGGGTTTGTGTGTCACGCGCTGTCGGAGAGATGTGAGAGAGAGTATTGGAAGCGTTTCAGATATTTCAGTATCGATGTGTATTGAAAAAAACCTACATTGCATTTAGTTTATTCATTCAGATGCCGTACAACACAACAATTTAAAAATGTATATTATAAATCAAATTCAACCCACTAAAATGGCTAGTAGGAGTGACTGCGTTACACGCCACTGCTGAAATACATGTTGGCCGGTGTTGATGTCAAGCCCATTATATCACGGTATTAGCATCTGATACCACCACTGTACTGTATTACAGCTACTGGTATTTTTTTGAAAGTATGAATAGGTCTAAATATCAATATGTTCAGTTGCAGCGGAAGGTAACGCCACTCACCTGCTCCGGTTTGACGTGTTCAGAAGTGGGAAAGATGTCGGGGAATGCCGGCCTCTCGAACACTCGGTCCAGGGCCTCTAGCTGCTGCTGGGTGAAGGCATCGGCTCGCAGGTGTTTCCTCAAGCTCTCCACGCTGCCCTGAGAATCACTGCTCTGCGCTGAACCCTCTGAACCATCTACAGACACCGGAAAAACAGCTTTCTTCTACTCTGGGCTGAGAGAGCAACATTCTACAACAACCACATGCTGTTCAGAACACTCTAGAACCATAACCTTCTGGAATCTATGAGGTAACATTTCATCTTGTTTGCGTTTTCTCCATACTAAAGCAAATGATCTGTCTTTCTGTGCTTTATTGTTTTGCTCAAGTAGATTGAACACAAGATGAGCTCTCATATTTGAACATCCCTCAGCAGATAAAACCAAAAAAATCATGTTTCTAGTAGTGCTGTCGAACGATTAATCGTGAATAATCGCATCCAAAATACATGTTTACATAATATATGTGTATGTAATATGTTTATAAATACGCACACACGCGCATGGATATATTTGAGAAAATATGTATATATAAAGTATTTATATTAGTGGTGGGCATAGATTAATTTTTTTTAATCTAGATTAATTCCACGATTAATTCCACGATTAATCTAGATTAAAATGGCTAATTTGAATTCTGCCGAAGGCATTCAGAATATGTGTGTTCGTAAGTGATCGTTTGTCTTTTTTATAGTTTGAATAATAAATAACTTCTGTCCCTTTAAGACCTGACGTACGCATGGATCCCAAACACTGTTCCTGTGAGCTGGTTACGACTGTGTTTACGTTAAAACTCACCAAGATGGGCATTGAGACATTTTTGAGTGTATTTGACCATTAATAAGCTGGAAAAAGGAGCTCATTTTTGCACTTGTATGTCAGAGGCGGCTTTATTACGGTATGTGTGTGAGCGCTTCAGATGCGAGCACGAAATCTGCGGGAATTAGTAGAATGAGTATTGTATCGTTTCAGATATTTCAGTATTGATACATAGCGAAATATGGATATTTTTGACAACACTAGTAGGCATACACACAGGTTCGAAGACTCGTTCTCTCGCCCCCTACAGTGCAATTCGGCTAGTTGTACATCCACGCTAAAATATCAAGGTGAAAGTCATCATAGCTTGCGCAGTATAGACCCAGCTCCCAACCCAACTTTGAGAATAGATTAACGGCGATATTTTTTTTATCGCCCGATAAGAGTCTCACGTTAACGCAGCACGTTAACGCCGAAAACGGCCCACCACTAATTTATATATATATAATGTACATGATGTATAAATGCAAATATTTCTTAAATATATACATGTATGTGTTTGTATTTAAATATACATAATAATTATACACAGTATTAATTATACACGATAAATAATTGTTTGACAGCTCTAGTTTCTAATAATGCACTTACAATGAATGTCAAAGGGGCAAAGACTTCTGGGAGGATAAAAAGCAGAAATGTGCAATTTATATTTTTGTTAAAGGACTTATATCCTTCTTCTCAATAACGTATTTGACCTTAGGTATGTTATGGACGTAAGACTGGAATTACTGACGACTAGTTCCGGCAGTTCAGAATCGATCCTTTCTTTTAGGAGACGATAACTTTATTTGTTGTGCACTTTGCTCGTTAAGACATTTTACATTCACTAACAGCTCTATTACACAATGCATGAAGGGTAATATTCGAAAAAGCACTTTAAATGGTCTTTTTAGCTCTGGAATCTGCCATCTTTGGTCATCGGAGTAAACAACATATTTTAGCATGTGTAATGCAGAAGTTTACTGGGTTTAGATGGTCATAACAGAAGTTAGATATAACTATATCTAGTCTAACAATGAGGCTATGCTTTCAAAATTGGCCTTCTAAATGCATGTTTTATTTGACTTATTTTTATAAACTTAGGGACAAGTCAAAATCAGCGTGTCTTAAATGATTAAATTCATTTAAATCTGCATTTAACCAGGAGTATTTCTGTAATATATAAAGTGACGTTTGAATAGGATAATATTTCTAGATCATAATCTGTTAAAAGGGAAATGGGTAAATATTAAAACTCAAGCTTCACATAATATGAAGATGTTTGTGCAGCGATGAAAGAGTTATTGATTTGTTAAGGACAATCTGATTTTATGTTTCAACTGGATTTAGCTGAAAAAATCAAGACATTTTTTTAGCCCACAAGATGGGATTTGAACATTGTTTGGGCCTAAAATTTAATTAATGGCTATATAGTAACACCAATGTATGTTTATTGTAGGTTTTTTGGCTGTATTAAAGTTTTTTTTTTAACCGTTTTTGGTCAATATTAGCATTTGCATCTAACTAGCTAGCATCTGCGATGGACTGTTTTAGCAGTAGAGACTCAAAATCAAGTGTTAAATTGAATAGAGTATGTGGAGTTATGTCACAATGTTTTCACTCCGCGTTGCATTTT
Source organism: Romanogobio albipinnatus (assembly GCA_023566225.1). Classification (NCBI taxonomy): domain Eukaryota; kingdom Metazoa; phylum Chordata; class Actinopteri; order Cypriniformes; family Gobionidae; genus Romanogobio; species Romanogobio albipinnatus. Next base: position 3,035,629 of record CM042257.1, on the reverse strand, counting down.
GGGAAGGCGCCGCCATGTTGGCAGGATAGGCTATCCGTTGCCATGGTTACTTCAACAGTGAGACAGAGAGAGCAGCTTGAGTTTTTTTTGTTGATATTTGCGATTCGGCAAGCGAAAGGAACAGTGCTCTATTGTGAGAGACTAAATAACACCACCAACATCGACCCATACGAGCTGCAACTACAGAATGGACGAAAAACCCAGAAGCACTGCCACCTCTCACACACCCTGAATTCGTCAATTAACTGGTTTATGGCATCAATGCCTACACAATGCAAGAGTTCAGAAGCTCTTACAGGTCGATGTTGTTGATGTCAAGCAGTTTCTCTTAGGGATGCACCGATACCGATACCAGTACTCGGGTGTCGGTCCAATACTGTTGTCAAGTAATCGTACTCGTAAAACTACCCCGATACAACCGCACCCGATACCACTTTATGGCAACGCATCTTCGGATGCGGAGCCGCGCGGAAAGTTACATAATTCGGCGTGCACACCCGCAGACCGCCGCGCCAAGTGCAAAGGGGTCTCGCGCTCTCAAAGCGCACGACTGCCATTGTATGGCGTCATTTTTGCCGCGCGCACCCGAGCGCTAGTGCGGACGCGGCGAGTATGAACCAAGCTTAACCGCTCGTGAGGCAGATACCGCTCGGTAGTGAGTGCTGAAAGTGAAGGGCTGTTTAGTATGGATGTGCGCAATGACTAGAATAACCCCGGTAATATAACAAGCCTAAGCAAGCTTAATTGTTATACTAGTTTGACATGACATGGAAGAAAATGGAAAAGTTTTGTGAAAGCTTTCAAAATCCTCCTTCACCCGAGTGGAGATTTATCTGAAGCCTCCGCGAGCGCCAGAGAAAACCAACGCATGCAAAACCTGAGGTAAAATTAAATGATTTTGTTTTGCTGCAGATATACACTTTTCAAAATAATATATTAATTTCAAGATATAACGTTTACACGACAGTAATTTAAACATAGCCTTTGTAAAAAAAAATATATATATTTAAAGCTAAACCTTAAATGTGCCAAAGAAAAGTAAACGACTAGTATTTTCCAAGTCGTCTTGCAGCAGCACTAACGTTTAATCGACTAGTCTTGCACATCCCTAGCTCAGTGTCACACATTGTAGATGAAAACAGAAACAGGCTCAGAGCTGATAATGCAGAGAAGCTTCTTTTCATCTCCGAAAAGGGCTGTATGGCTATGATAACGTATATTAATTGAATTCAGTGGTTCTGCTACTATGTTGTGTGGTACTGGAATCCACTGAATGTTACAGGTTACATTTCTGTGAAATGGGCAGCAGTGCCATGTTTGTTTAGGAAAACACCAAGTTGAATGTTAAAATGTCAGCAACAGCATCAGTTTGTGTATTTACTTTGTTACAGTCAGAAAGTGAAAAACATCTGATGAAAATAAAACATTGTTAGAAGAACTGTAATGGTATTAAGTACTTGTATCAGTACTCGGTATCGGCAAGTACCCAAATATAAGTACTTGTACTTGTACTTGGTCTGAAAAAAAGTGGTATCGGTGCATCCCTAGTTTCTCTGAATAACGCTGTTTGGTGGTGTTATTTAGTCTCACCGTTCCTTTCGCTTCCCAAGAAACTGCGGCGTATCGCAAAAATCCAAACACATCTCAAGCCGGATAGCGTATCCTGCCAATATGACGGCACCTTCCCGAAATGCGGAGTGAACATCGTGACATCACCTTCTCATTGTCTATCAAATTGCCTTATTTTCCGTTAAAAATAGGCTGAAACAGCCTATTGGGCGACCTGAATTTGCATATGCAAATCACTCCTCTAAAACAGCGTAAATCATTAAAATAGGTCATTTAATTATGATAAAAACGTAAGTACGCGTTGTAGTTGTCATGATACATGCAAACACTGGATGAACACAAAATAAGCAGTATCAGTACTCTTTCCATGATATCAATCTTACAATCCAGTAAATGAAATACTCTAAAAACGAAAGGCCCTTAATTCCAGTTGATTTTGCATGAGAAAATCTTTGGTCAAATCACACATTCTTGCATATTAGCTGTATTGCACTGCATTGCATGCTCATCTCTCCTGTTTTCTCCAGGCTGATTTGATTTCGCCCAAACCTCTTTACTCTGAGCCCGACAAACACACACCTGAAGCAAACCTCTGCTGTTATTGTTCAATCTCTTTACCGGTTAAACAACGCTCCACAAACACAGCACTTTCTCTTGGTTTTCCTCTGACCTGATTACCCTTGTGCTGAGTAAAAGACTCACTCGCACCTTCCTCTCTCTCTCTTTCTCTTCTCCCCTTCACCCTGCCAACCCGCTTTAGAGCTCCTTTAAATATCTTCACATCCTGCCTTCTCGGGAAAGTCGTGTCTCCCTTACAAATCTGTCACTCTGCATTCGCAGCATATTATGTTCTCTGTGCGGCCACAGGCAGCGTGATGTATGACATGCTCTGGCTGTATTGATTGACCCAACTTACAGAGAGAGTGGATGTAGAGTTAAGAGAGATGACCTGAGAAGAAGAAGAACTCATGGGATAAAAACACTGTTATATTTATAATAAAATACTAGTTAATAATATATCAGTTCCTGCACATCCCAAAAGGTGCTCTATTGGATTGAGATCTAGTGACTGTGGAGGCCGTTTGAGTTTAGCGAACTCACTGTCATGTTAAGAAACCAGTTTGAGATGATTTGAGCTTCGTGACATGTGTTACCCATCAGAAGATGGTCCACTGTGGTCATAAAGAGATGGACATGGTCAGCAACAAGACTCAGGTAGGCTGTAACGATGCACAATTCATACTAAAAGGCCCAAAGTGTGCCAAGCAAATACCCTTTACACCATTACAGCCTCAACCGTTGATACAAGGCAGGATGGATCCATGCTATGGCACATTCTGACCCTACAATCTGAAATCCAGATCAAATTGTTCAAAGTCACCTTTCTTCCCCATTCTGATGCTCAGTTTGAACTTCAGAAGATCATATTGACCATGGCTAAGTGCGCTGAGTCGCTGCCATGTGATTGGCTGATTAATAAACAGTTAACAGGTGTACCTAATAAAGTGGCCGGTGAGTGTATTCATTTTTTATATTGTCTGTCACAACTATTGCCTAGCCTGTCTACGCCCTCCAATTTTTATTTTCCTTCAGTACTCCGTCCTGGATTGCGGAATATTCTCTGGTTTTCTCCGGTCAAATTTTAACCGGTCCAATCAGCGAACAGAGGGAGTGGCTGAGAACGATGACGTTGATGTCATGCGCTAGTTTGAAGACATATGTCACGACCAAACGTTAGAGGTTATGGCAGATCCAATAGTTTTAAACTTCAACAGAGTACCCGCCTTCAAGGAAGTTAACGCTTGTCAATGGAGAGTGGCTCTCTGAACAAAAAAGACCATGCTAACTATTGCCTAATTTATAAAGAAAATGTTTGGTATTTTAGACAATTTTTCTCATTGTAATGCAGTCCTATGAGCCTGCAGAAAAACAGAAGTTTGCACCCAAACGAGTGAGTATCATTGAACATGTAAAAAAAAAAAAATGTTGTTTTATAGCCTGGTTTGCTCAAGAATCAGTGAGAAGAGAGATGAGGGGATAAATGCAGAGGGGATGAAAGCGAAAGAGAGAGGGATAGATGGATGGATGGAGTGATAGAGGCTCAGGCTGGAATGAAGTCTTGATGAGTATCCTGTCCCAGCTCATCGTGTCTGTAATACTCTTCTTGATCGCACATTTTTCACTGCCGCTGAATTCAATTGATCAATCATGTCTGTCTGATGGCACCATTTCAGCTGGTTATTACCACTGCGCTTGTCACGGTGACCTTTTCTTTCTGCACAGCATGGTTTTTCACACACACACACACACACACTGGACACTTGCTCTGTAGGTGTGTGTGTGTATCCAAGTAGATTTTCCTGAAGCTTGCAAAATTTGACACTACAATGCTAGAATTTTGTGAATGGTTGCTGATGTTATTAAGGTATTAAGTTTAGGTTATTCAGGAGTTCTGAGGGGGTTTTAGTACATTGCTCTGTTGTTGCTAGGGTGTTCTGAATAGTTGATAGGCCATTGTTATGCTGTTTGTAGAGTGTTCAGGGTAGATTTAACCTGATGCTATGTTATTGCTAGGGTATTTAGTAGGAAATGCATTGTTGTTTGATTGATTGGGTGATCTAAGTGGTTGTTAGGGTGTTACTATGCTGTTTCTAGGGTGTTCTGAATAGTTGCTAGGCCAGTGTTGTTTGTAGAGTGTTCAGGGTAGTTTTAATCTGATGCTATGTTATTGCTAGGGTATTTAGTAGGAAATGCATTGCTGTGTGATTGATTGGGTGATCTAAGTGGTTGTTAGGGCATTGCTATGCTGTTGTTAGGGTGTTCTGAATAGTTGCTGGGCCATTGTTATGCTGTTTGTAGAGTGTTCAGGGTAGATTTAACCTGATGCTATGTTATTGCTAGGGTATTTAGTAGGAAATGCATTGCTGTGTGATTGATTGGGTGATCTAAGTGGTTGTTAGGGTGTTGCTATGCTGTTGCTAGGGTGTTCTGAATAGTTGCTAGGCCATTGTTCTGCTATTTGTAGAGTGTTCAGGGTAGATTTAACCTGATGCTATGTTATTGCTAGGGTATTTAATAGGACATGCATTGCTGTGTGATTGATTGGGTGATCTAAGTAGTTGTAAGGGTGTTGCTATGCTGTTGCTAGGGTGTTCTGAATAGTTGCTAGGCCATTGTTATGCTGTTTGTAGAGTGTTCAATGTAGTTTTAACCGGATGCTATGTTATTGCTATGGTATTTAGTAGGAAATGCATTGCTGTGTGATTGATTGGGTGATCTAGGCGGTTGTTAGGGTGTTGCTAGGGTGTTCTGAATAGTTGCTAAGGTGTTATGTCGTTTATAGGGTATTCTGGGTGGTTGTTTACCTGTTGTTATGTGATTGCTAGGGTATTTAGTGGGCAATGCATTGCTATACGATTGATTAGGTGATCTAGGCGGTTGTTAGGGTGTTTCTATGATGTTGTTAGGGTGTTCTGAATAGTTGCTAGGGTATGTCGTTTATAAGGTGTTCTGGGTGGTTGTTTACATGTTTGTATTTTATTACTACGGTATTTAGTGGGCAATGCATTGCTATACAATTGATTAGGTGATCTAGGTGATTGTTATGGTGTTGCTAGGGAGTTATGAATAGTTTCTAAGGCGTTGTTGTGCCGTTTGTAGGGTGTTCTGGGTGGTTGATAACATTACCATGTGATTGGTATTTTGTGGTTAATGCATTGCTATGTATATGATTGATTGGGCGATCTAGGTGGTTGTTAGGGCATTGCTATACTGTTGCTAGCGTGTTTTTCTTGGTTGCTATAGTATTGCATTTTCTTTATAGATTGTTCCAGTTGCTAAGGTGTTCAGGATGAAAACTGAAAAAGTTTACCATCAATTCTCTGAGCAATAGTAATAGTGATGCTTTACTTAGCCATGTGTTTTTCCCACTTCAGCCTGTTAAAGCTGCATGTTTCTGAGCAGGCGCTCTGTTTGGATGGCTCCCATGGGGGTCCTTGAGGTGGAGTGGGTATTTGCTGTATCGGGCGCAGGGGCAAATGAAGTCATTAATTAGGTGCCATTAGGGAGCCTGGGCCACAAACCTGATCAATACGACTGCATTTGTCATTCACACCAGTGACAACAGCTTCCCACTCACTGGATGAGCAACACGCACATGTGTGCCCATTACCGGCCGGGCTTGCTGTGGTGTTTTGGCAGGAGCGATGAACGTAACGCTTCAACTGCTTAGAGAAAATCGACTACTAAATCCACACTGTGACCAGGAAACCATCATCATTACATCACAGCTAAATCTAAAGAACTGGGGCCAAAATGAGACATTCTAGGTCTGTATAAATATGTTTTTGTGCTCTGTTGTTTACACTTGTTGTTAGGCTAAATGTTCATGCTGCTCTTTTGCAAAGAATGAAATGGAGCTATTGAGCTCCAAGAAGGTTTTAAAAAGCACCATAAAAGTAGTTCACTATAAGTTATATGATGCCTTGAATCATACCCAACAAATATTGGCTGGAAATCTTACCTTCCACAACAGCTTTCAAATCTAATTTGTCCACAAATGCAGAAATGCAAATGAGATTTCATATGACTTTAGATTTAATGCATGCCATATTGGCTACTTTTAAGATACTCAGTCTTTATCATGGCATGCACATTTGCTACAAGTGATTTACTATTGCTTTACTCTCTCTACGTTTGCCCTATTTCTTCTGTCTGTTAGGTTACCAACGTAAAGTATGCAGTTGAGTTTCTTGCTTCTGTCACCAAATGAGACGGTGTTTTCTCCCATTGGTGCTTATGTAATGCCTTTCACCTGGAGCCTCGCTGGCTCCGGCTTTGAGGCGCTGCTGCATAGTTGCGATGTGTGCTGCCCTGCTGCTGTGGTATTGATCTGCGACTGAGTGGAGCGGATTCCTTTTGACGTGAGTCAGTATTAAGACTGAGGTAACGAGGGAGCCGCTCTATCAGAGCAGATAAGCAACTCCATAACACTGCAGGATTCACACCCACAGGGCCTGACCCCATGGGAAAGAGAGAGAGAAATACTGAGTCTGCACTAGAGATTTTCATGTTCTTAAAAATAAAGGTTCTTTATTGCATACATTTTTTTTTTTACCTGTTATGTGATTGCTAGGGTATTTACTGGGCAATGCATTGATTAGGTGATCTAGGCGGTTGTTAGGGTGTTGCTATGCAGTTGCTAGGTTGTTATGTTGTTTATATTGTAGGGTGTTCTGGGTGTTTGTTTACCTGTTGCTATGTTATTGCTAGGGTATTATTTAGTGGGCAGTGCATTGTTATACAATCAATTAGGTGATCTAGGCGGTTGTTAGGGTGTTGCTATGCAGTTGCTAGGTTGTTATGTTGTTTATATTGTAGGGTGTTCTGGGTGTTTGTTTACCTGTTGCTATGTTATTGCTAGGGTATTATTTAGTGGGCAATGCATTGTTATACAATCGATTAGGTGATCTAGGCGGTTGTTAGGGTGTTGCTATGCAGTTGCTAGGTTGTTATGTTGTTTATATTGTAGGGTGTTCTGGGTGTTTGTTTACCTGTTGCTATGTTATTGCTAGGGTATTATTTAGTGGGCAGTGCATTGTTATACAATCGATTAGGTGATCTAGGCGGTTGTTAGGGTGTTGCTATGCAGTTGCTAGGTTGTTATGTTGTTTATATTGTAGGGTGTTCTGGGTGTTTGTTTACCTGTTGCTATGTTATTGCTAGGGTATTATTTAGTGGGCTAGCATTGTTATACAATCGATTAGGTGATCTAGGTGGTTGTAAGGGTGTTGCTATGCGGTTGTTAGGGTGTTCTGAATCGTTGCTATGGTGTTATGTCGTTAATAGGGTGTTCTGTGTGGTTGTTCACCTGTTATGTGATTGCTAGTGTATTTAGTGGGCAATGCATTGCTTGATTAGGTTATCTAGGCGGATGTTAGGGTGTTGCTATGCTGTTGTTAGGGTGTTCTGAATAGTTGCTAGGGTGTTATTTCATATATAGGGTGTTCTGTGTGGTTGTTCACCTGTTATGTGATTGCTAGGGTATTTATTGGGCAATGCATTGATTAGGTGATCTAGGCGGTTGTTAGGGTGTTGCTATGCAGTTGCTAGGTTGTTATGTTGTTTATATTGTAGGGTGTTCTGGGTGTTTGTTTACCTGTTGCTATGTTATTGCTAGGGTATTATTTAGTGGGCAGTGCATTGTTATACAATCGATTAGGTGATCTAGGCGGTTGTTAGGGTGTTGCTATGCCGTTGTTAGGGTGTTCTGAATAGTTACCAGGGTGTTATGTCATGCATAGGGTGTTCTGTGTGGTTGTTTGCCTGTTATGTGATTGCTAGGGTATTAAGTAGGCAATGCATTGCTTTATTACGTGATCTAGGCGGTTGTTAGGGTGTTGCTAGGGTATTTTGAATAGTTGGTTATTTAAAGGTTATTTTTAAAGCATATTAAAAACACCACATAAGACATATAAACAAGCTCGATTTTCACCACAGGGGGACTTTAAACATCCAGGTTGATTGTACTGAATTAATTTTTACAGTGATATAACAGAATAATAGTGTAATTGGTAATATGGTAATATGTGTTTGCACAGTTATTGCTACTACAATTTGAAGGACATTATATTAATGCATTATGGTTTGTTTTAGTTCGTCAATATCTTATTTATAGGATTCTAGCCTCAACACTACAGTATGAAATCCAAGCCATGACAATAATCATTGTGAAGTGGGATTTTACAACTAAAAATTAAACATGCATTTTCCCCAGCATAAACGCAAGACAATCGGGTGCAAGTTAAAGCATAAGGCCAATTTAAGCATGAACTGCAGAGCTGCAGTGGCGTCTTGGGTTGGCCGGCGTAAAACTGCTCTCATCTTTTTAATGGCCTGCTCTTATGAGACAGCTGTAGAGGGGGAGCTGGGACGTGTGGATGTTAGATGTTAATTTGTGCCGTAATAGCTTTTCTCGGCGGAATTGCAAATTCTCTTAAATGTCACTTGCAGCTTCGTAGCTCAGACAGCCAGGGTCCGTGTGGATACTAGGGCTGTCTCTCCCTCTCTCTCTCTCTGTATCGTGCTACTTTTAATTTGCAGTAATACAGTAGCGCTGTCAGATTAATGGCTGGTGTGACACCTGTGTCCCCGCGGCCTGCTCTCTCAGCGCCGCCGTGTACATAACGCGTGTCACAGCGCATTATCTCTGTGCTCGGCTCGTAATGGGCCCTGCGTCTGAGGCCGCCGCTGACTCCAAACGTACTGTAAGAACTGCATACACTGTTGGCCTCACTTGGCATGCGTGTCGCAGCAACCGGGGCACAAAAACACACTCTTTATAGGCGCTAAGATCTATTGTGCTGCACCTGACAGCGCACCGTTTAAAATCTCTCAGCGGTTTTCTGAGGAAATAGCTGTTTGTGTTTGAGGAACCGTTCAAAGCACCCAGTGAAATCCAAAACGACTTTACTTTATAATGCACATTCATGCTTATGTTTTCCTGTTTGACTAGGAGAAAATACATCACTTTTTCAAGGTAAAATGCACTGATTTTTCACTTCAAAATGCCATGCTTAATTCAGTTTCTTTGTAATTATTTATGCCATTTCTAGCAGTAAATCTACAGTGCATTTTACTTCGAAAAAATACATCACATTATGGAAGTAAAATGCACTGTAAAAAAAAAAAAGATTATTGGAGTATATAATATTTCAGTTTTTCTACGGTTCCATGTTTAATTCAATATCACTGTCCATCAGTGTTGGGTTACATGTAACTAGATTATCATTTAATTACAATTTTGAAATAAAAAGTATAATGAAATATATTTCATTACATTTCCAAAGTAACCTTCCCAACACTGCTTTCCGTTTCTTTAATTATTTACTCAGAAATGCATTTTCTCATTTGTCAACGGTTTTCAACTTCCGTAATGTGATGTATTTTGCCTACGCTAAATTCATTTCAGTGTGTTTGGAAAGAAATGCAGTCTAAAAAATGCTGGGTTAAAAATAACCCAAGTTGGGTTGAAAATGGACTAACCCAGCAATTGGGTTGTTTTAAGCAAACATTTAACCCAACCGCTGGGTTAAAAGGACCAATTTCACAAATGATTACGAAGAAACGGCAAGTAACACATTTGAATTAAACCCTGACATTTTTGAGTAGAAATACTGAAATCATTTTTGATCATTTTGTGGATATTTTACGTTTCTATATTTACTGGATTCTGCTGCAGGGAAGACATTGTTTTAAAAGCATCGTTAGCAGGCAACCGTGTGTGTGTGTGTGTGTGTGTGTGTGTGTGTGTGTGTGGCTGCTGGTTCATCTGGCAAAGATAAAGTACACCTATTCTGGATTCCAGGTGTCTACAGTCCGTGAGCTATGTGTGTGTGCGTGTGTGTGCGTGTGTGTGTGTGTGTGTGTGTGTGTGTGTGTGTGTGTGTGTGTGCGCGCATGCATCACATGACCGTTTGTGAAGTTATACATAACATACACTGCCCTCCTCCTCTCCTCTTTCTCTCTCCTCCACCTCTTCATCCCCAACGCTTAAATCAAGAAAATGGCCACACATCAAGAGGATCATTTGGGCCTGAGAACAACCCTCAAAACAGTCAATCATCTTAAAGACACACACACACACACACACACACCAGCAGATCTGAAGTCTCCCATGATCATTTCTGCCGCCGCTGATGTCACCCCTGCGCCCTTGCAGCGTCTGACAGCAAAACCAATGACCCCCGATGCAACACAAATGACTGCAAGTGTAACGCGCTCTAATCACGAGAACGGCTCTTTCTATGAGCAGCGGGTCACGTGACCTCTGAATGCCAAACTCTGCATCAGTTACACAGGAAAAGGACGTCCTGACAAACACAAGAATGCGTACGGCACACACAACCCTCACCGGTGGAGATGGTGAGCTGTGACGTCAAACTCGGCAGACGGGGAAACATGCGAGTGCATTCATCTCATTCACTTTTCATAGGACAGAGCGATGGTCTCAGTCTCACACGCCACTCCAAATGAACACAAACTCAAGCTGATAACCGATTGGTTTGGCTTAAACAACTTCTGTAAGGAAGGGCACAACGATTTTTAGCAGTTATTTTATTGGGCTGCACAATTAATCGAATTTGTAATCGTGATTACGGATGCCACAATTATGTAATCGCTCAATAATAAAAAGTTCACTTATATTATTCGGTGTACTTAATGTGTGTTTTTTTTCTTTCTACTGGTTATCTTAAGTTTTTTCCCCATTGTTTTTAGTTTTAGTATAACATTATAATACCAGACATATTTTTACTTTTTTTATTTAAAGAAACCAAACCAATGTATATTTGACTTTTGAGGCTTAATAGAAAATCAATAAAAGTTTTTCAAATAAAAGCTTTCAGCTTGTTTATTTTGATATAACAATATGGCATGCAGTCGCTTCAAACATTGGCATAAAGCTATTCAAAACAATTCGACCTATAATCGACAATTATGATTTTTGTCATAATCGTGCAGCCCTAATAGCAGTTATATATGTTTACCAAAATTAGTGCTTTTGAGAGAAAACTAGTCACTGGATTTGCCAGGCAGCAAAAAAAAAAAAAAAAAAAAAAATATATATATATATATATATATATACACACTAAAAATGCTGGGTTAAAAACAACCCAAGTTGGGTTGAAAATGGACTACAATTGGGTTGTTTTAAGCAAACATTTAACCCAACCGCCAGGTTAAAACAACCCATTCACTGGGTTAAAACAACCCAATTGCTGGGTTAGTCCATTTTCAACCCAACTTGGGTTGTTTTTAACCCAGTATTTTTTAGAGTGTATATATATATATACGCTACTGTTCAAAAGTTTGGGATCTGTAATATTTTTTCAAATGTTTTTTTAAAGGAAGTCTCCTCTGCTCACCAAGGATGCATTTATTTAATCAAAAATACAATAGTAATATTGTGAAATATTATTAGAATTCAAAATAACTGGCTTCAATTGGGATATATACACTCTAAAAAATGCTGGGTTAAAAATAACCCAAGTTGGGTTGAAAATTGGACTAACCCAGCAATTGGGTTGTTTTAACCCAGCGATTGGGCTGTTTTAACCCAGCAATTGGGTTGTTTTAACCCAGCGATTGGGCTGTTTTAACCCAGCAATTGGGTTGTTTTAACCCAGCGATTGGGCTGTTTTAACCCAGCGATGGGGCTGTTTTAACCCAGCGATTGGGCTGTTTTAACCCAGTTATTGGGCTGTTTTAACCCAGCGATTGGGCTGTTTTAACCCAGCGATTGGGCTGTTTTAACCCAGCGATTGGGCTGTTTTAACCCAGCGATTGGGCTGTTTTAACCCAGCAATTGGGTTGTTTTAACCCAGCGATTGGGCTGTTTTAACCCAGCGATTGGGCTGTTTTAACCCAGCTATTGGGTTGTTTTAACCCAGCGATTGGGCTGTTTTAACCCAGCGATGGGGCTGTTTTAACCCAGCGATTGGGCTGTTTTAACCCAGTTATTGGGCTGTTTTAACCCAGCGATTGGGCTGTTTTAACCCAGCGATTGGGCTGTTTTAACCCAGCGATTGGGCTGTTTTAACCCAGCGATTGGGCTGTTTTAACCCAGCGATTGGGCTGTTTTAACCCAGCGATTGGGCTGTTTTAACCCAGCGATTGGGCTGTTTTAACCCAGCGATTGGGCTGTTTTAACCAAGCGATTGGGCTGTTTTAACCCAGCGATTGGGCTATTTTAACCCAGCGATTGGGCTATTTTAACCCAGCGATTGGGCTATTTTAACCCAGCGATTGGGCTGTTTTAACCCAGCGATTGGGCTATTTTAACCCAGCGATTGGGCTGTTTTAACGGTTAAAACAAACCAATTGCTGGGTTAGTCCATTTTCAACCCAACTTGGGTTATTTTTAACCCAGCATTTTTTAGAGTGTAGTAAAGTGTAATTTATTCCTGTGATCATAAGCTGAATTTATCATCATTACTCCAGTCTTCAGTGTCACATGATCCTTCAGAAATCATTCTAATATGCTGATTTGCTGTTCAGCGAACATTTATGATTATTATCAATGTTGAAAACAGTTGTGCTTTTCAGGATTTTTTGGTGAATAGAAGGTTTTAAAAAGAATAAAATCATTTGAACAGTAGTAATGATAGAAAGTGTATTCTATAAAATAGTATTTATACTCTTGGATGGACAGAACTTCTTCCCCATCAAACGAAACAAACTGTTGGTTGCTCTGGTCAGAATAAGCTGCGGAGGAGGAGGAGGAGGAGGAGGAGGAGGAGGTCCTTGAGCTAAATGTCCTCTTGACACTGTCGCTCCTGTTTGACTGAGTTTGTTAGTTGGCTACATCATCTTGACATGTAATTACTGAAGCTCTCTTAATCACTGCAGTGCAGATTAATAACGGCTCCTGTGGGGTCACATGACCACATCAAACCTTCTCTGCAACCAATCATTACGCATTCAAGGGCAATCTGCTCGGGATATTGTGTGCAAAAATAAACAGAAAACTGACTGTGAATGCATAATTCAAAAGCACACGGACAGTGTGTGTCATACCAGGTCAATTCAGAAATATCTTGCATGCCCCCCCCAAAAAAAGGAGAAACCGCAGACTCACCAGCATCTCTTTTCCTCTTTTCTCCATTGGAGCGAGGGATTCCCAGAATGCCGTTGATGGAGTAGGAGCCCACGGGGTCATTGGATGAACTGGAGACGGGAGGAGACGCTGTACTGGAGACTAGAGAGAGAGAGAGACGGTCAACTCTTCACATCAAAGTCTGATCACACCAGGGAATAAAGGTTTACAGCGCCTCACTTGCATTTGGTCTGATTTCCAAGATACACAAAAGTTTGAGAGCACCCGCGAAAATGTTATTGAATGTTTTTTCATTAGAAATGACGCTAAAACATAAATGAACGTGTGTAATAAGTGTGAAAATGAACATGAAGCCTCGTTTGCATTAATGTCCTGCATGATTTTAGAGCATCTTAAGCTTCAATGGAAGCAAGAAAATGTGCATGCATCTGATTAGTCACTTAAAATCTTTCATATTCCTTCATTTAATGTCATGTGTTTATGAGGTAAATTGAGCATCAATTTTTTAGGTAAAACTATTACTTCAAATCTTACAAGATGCAAAACAGCCAACAGTGTATATTTCAGTTTGTTTTAAATGAAGACTATTATAAATCAATATAGAAAAGTCTATATTTATGTATGCATACTGATCAGCAAGATCAAGTTTAATGTTTTTAAAGAGGCCTCTTATGCTCACCGACGCTGCATGGATTGGATCAAAGATACAGAATAATATTGTGAAATAATATTGCCATATATAATAGACATTTTCTATGTGAATATGTTGTATAATGTATTTTGTTCCTGTGATCAAACTGAATTTTTAGCATCATTACTCTAGTCTTCAGTGTCACAATGTCCTTCAGAAATCATTGTAATAATATTTATTTTGTATTATATACAGTAAATATAAAATAATTAAATAACAAATTATATATAATATTTGTTATTAATTATGATTTAATTATTTATTATTATTTTTTATAATAATATTTTCATTATATAGGCCTATGATTTCTGAAGAATCATGTGACACTGAAGTATATATATATAATAAAAAATATTTTATATATATTAGGGCTGTCAAAAGATTAATCACGATTAATCACATCCAAAATAAAAGTTTGTGTTTACATAATATATTTGTGTGTACTCTGTATAATTATTATGTTTATATAAATATTCATGTATATATTTAAGAAATATTTGCATGTATATACTGTATACATTTATATAATTTATATTATATATATATATAAATATTTTATATATAAATATAATACATTTTTCTTAAATATATACATGCTTGTGTGTGTTTTTATATATAAATAATAATTATACACAGTTCACACACATATATTTTGTAAACACAAACTTTTATTTTGGATGTGATTAATCGTGATTAATCTTTTGACAGCCCTAATATATATATATATATATATATATATATATATATATATATATATATATATATATATATATATATATATATATATATATATATGATTCTTCAGAAATGATTCTAATAATATTTTTTCTATTTATTAATTATTAAGTTAATATTATTATATATGATTTCTGAAGGATCATGTGACACTGAAGTACATAAAATGTTATATATACATATATAAAATAAAAAGGTTTTATTTTTATCTATATCTATAATAAAATCTTTTTTTATATATGTATTTTATTAATATTAGTCATATTTTATTTGATAAGAAATTACCTTTTTAATGTTTTTAACCTTTTCTTTCACAGGTTTAAAGTAGTTTTTGGATTTGACTGTGGTCTCAGACGTTCACCCCACTGTATATGATCCAGGTATGATTTATAATGATTAGTAGAGAAATAGTGTGGATTGTGTGTTGTTTTGTTGTTGTTGGGTTTTTTTCCCCCTCCAGTTGCAGATAATATCCATCTCGGAGCAGAAAGGTTTGGCCCTTGATTTGATTTGGAGGGATGACCTTGTCCAGAAAGGTCCAAAAATGTCCCCTGGAGTTAATGAAGTGATCTTACCTATAGTGTGCCCTGGGGTGGAGAGAGATGTCCCATCTGGCGAGGGGTGAAACGGTTGCTGAACCTTGGTCCGGATGATCCTGCACAGTAAATACAGTACATTTACTCACATGGAACTCCACAGCCAATGCAGTGTGTGTCTGATAATCTCAGATTTACTTTATAAATCTCAGAGCAGGGGATCTGACAGAAGGGATAACTGCAGACGTTCAGATCCTGTTGTACACTCGCTGTACCTTTAAGCTGAGAAGCTCCCGGAGCTCTTTTGCCTTGAGTGATCTCGCAAACAAAGCATGAAATCACGACAATTCACCTCGATAATCGTCCTCACGCCGCTCTGTGTGTGTGTGTGTGTGTTCGGGAGAGCCTCGGGCTCGGTTCTAGTGTGGATGAGGTTCTATCGATCGAGACTCCGGGATAAAAAGTTCGGAATTAGCCACACGGGTGCCGGGATGCAAATGGAAAGCTATAAATTATATGTGACAGGAAAGCAATAGTTGCTCAGTGCGGTGTACAAGCTTACGCCAGCATTTGATTCTGTTAATCTGAACGGCACTTTGGGAAAAGGGCCCGCCGTCATGCTCATTTGTAAACTTTAGATCTATTCATCACCGATGGCACTGCTTCTGTTTCAGCAGACATACTGTACGCAAACAAATGCATCACGCCGCATGCGAAAACCATGCCATATTTTTCATTTCATGCCCCATGAAGATTATTGATTGTAAAAATATTTAGAATATACATCGTGAGCGCGGACACCGTTCAAAGAGCATATATATATTTCCATTAAAACGAGCGCGCTGCTAATATTGATATCTGCTGAAATAAACATCAGCTTTAGGGACGTGTCCTCGGGGCTTTGAAATAGAGAAAGGAAGTGACAACATATCGATATTCTTTTTCATTTCTCTCCTTAAAACCATAGTTTGACCTGGGGAGAATAAATCTGCAGCTTTTATCCAGAATCTATGTTTCTGTTATTGAATAAGTCATTTGGAAGAGGGAATTAATGTCCGGGTTGTGTGCGAAAATCCTCTTAAGAAATATTAAAAATGCTTTACATGTCAATCAATAATATTGAGTGGCGTCGGGGTCACTTGTTGGCTGGAGAGACACTTCAGTGCAACAGGAACTCGGTAACCCTTAATAATGTATGCTAAAGAACGTCCTCTCACTGTCAACAGACCCGGGCTCGGTTTGCACACACCGCTTTATTCTTTCATGCAACATTTTGCTTTAGTAAATAAACAAGCACAAGCGGTCACGGGTGAAACTGGTTCTCTTCTCGCGCACCAGCAACTCTTTCTTTTCGAGTTGCGAGCTTTAAGAACTGACTTAGATCCCTATTCCCAAATGATTGGATCCAGAGAGTATCGACATACACTGTTAAATAAAAACGCACAGCGAATTGTGTTCATCAAAGTTCCTAATAGGGCTCACATTTGCTCGCATTCATATTTTAATTCTCCTCATAAACAAAGACCTGCTTCCTGTTTCAAAACACCCAGACTGAATTCAATTAGATATTAGAGACGTTTAAGGGCTTCGGTAATTACATTAACGCACATTTTGCAGTTATCTCACAAGTTCATGTCAAAAGACATTCAAATGGCCCTTTTTAGCTGACCACGAGGCATGAAATGAATTTTTTTCCAGCCTTCTCTCGTCTGTTGTGTGAGGCGCTCTATTCTTCGCCATCGACTCATTAAAATGTAATGCAGAGTCTGGTTTTATGGAAGAGTGAATCTTAACCAAAGTTCAGCGCCTCACTGCTTCTTTTTACCGGTTTGATTTTCCACACAGGTCTGACATACCACCCTAAAACGCCAATTTAAGGATGTAAATAGGATCATATTGGATTATGGATTATGCAAACTGCAGATTTCCCATATTGTAGCCTATAAAGTGGATGATATCGATCATTCCAGTTGGAAAAACAACTGTTAAAAATAAAACGGAGTTCTTTTCACTCAAATGAAAAGTGTATTCATTAAGAATTTATTTGCTAGGCTATTAATTCTGTTAATACAAATAAGCATGACCTTACATCCTTCGGCCCACATATCTAGGTTATTTCCAAATGACTGTCTTCTTCTTTGGAAAATAGAAGGGACCGATAAATAGCAGCATGAACTCTGATCGAGCAGCTCTGTGTCTCTTTTACCAGGTCTGATCACCCGTTCATTGATCGGTTTCCACTCGGTCAGATGAGATTTGAGAGCTTCAGTCTGTCATTGTTGAGGTGGTTTGGAGCAGAGGGTTAAATTACACCCATAAGACCACCGGCAAAGACTGACCAAACCTCTATACTGCCTCAACAGACAGCCTAATATTAACCCGAAACTGCTTTAATGAAATACAGAACATGTTCATTTCAAAATTAGCCTACTTCAGTCTAAAAAAAAACGAACAAAAAAACTGTTGGGTTGTTTCAACCCATGTTTGGGTCAAATATTTGAATGTATATTCATATATATTTGAATATAATATTTGAATATACATAATATTTGGGTCAAACGTGGTTTGAAACAACCCAGCATTTTTAAGAGTGTTGAAAGCAGCAAATTTAGTTAAACATTATGGTAATAATAATAATAATAATAATAATAAAAAAAAAAAAAACAATTCTCAATGAATGGTGATCAGCTGCTGGAATAAAGTTTGTACTGTTACGTTTTTCTTTTTTGCCCCACACTCTAATAAAACGCTGTTTCACAACCCATGTTTGGGTCAAATATGGACAAATAAAACCGTTGGTTAAAATTTTAAGATTAAAATGTTAAACCCAAGCGTTTGTTTTGTCCATATTTGAACCACAGTAATAAACAGCAAACCCAACCATTAGCTTAAAATGTCAACCGTTGGTTTAAATGTTTAAATTAAACGTTTAAACCCAACGTTTTTTTTTTCTTTCTCCATATTTGAACCCAAACAAATACACATTATGGACGAATCCGACCGTTGGTTTAAAATTGTAACCGTTGGTTTACATTTTTAAATTCAAATTTCAAACCCAACGGTTGGTTTTGTCCCAAACAAATAAATATTATGGACGAATCAAAACGTTGGTTTCATTTTTTGAATTAAAAATGTAAACCCAACGGTTGATTTTGTCCATATTTGACCCAAACAAGGAATTGAACAACCCAGCCTTTTTAGAGTGTCTAAGTGGAGGGGTGTTAAATGTTAAATTAATTCGTTTTTCATTTAAATATAGGTACGTTTCAAACGTCTGCGTTTTATTTGCCATTTAAAGGTTTAAAACCACGATTACGGGTTAGTCAAGGTGCGCTAAACAAACGCTCGCGATGACGCGTTCACCTGGTAACCATAGCAACCGCTCGAGCACTCGTGACAGAACACAAATGCTTATCGTAAAATCATTTTAGTGCAGATTTACACAACAAAAGAATATGACATGAATCTTTTGTTTTATTAAACATGCCTAAGACCGTCGGCCCTCACTGAATGCTTGAGCGGACACTGGTTCTGACCTGTTTATGGAGGAGACGCTCGGGACGGTGTCGTTATCACAGATCCCCTCCGCCAGCAGCCTGTCCCGGATCTCCCAGGCGAACATGGTGGGGTTCTGTCTTTTATAGTCCGCTATTTTATCCACCACCTTCGGCGTGGCGACTTTGGGTTTGGATCCTCCGATGACTCCGGGCTTTATGCTGCCAGTCTCGTAATATCTGCAGAAACCAGTGTAAATCTGACTCTCATAACCTGACCAAACCTAATGACAATAAACAACAGATGCGCGCTAACAAAGCCATGAAAATGTTTTATCTAAGCTACTTAACACGGCCCGTAGCGGTACTAGTAGGAAATTATCATATGATTAGAATACTAATTTCAAATTTTGCGCAGCAGGACATTAAGCAGCCCATCTGTTTTGCTTACTCACTTATTAATCTCAGATAAAAAATAAAAAAAAATGCTTGAAACGAATTTCACTTCGTTAAAAATGTCTGACATTTCAATTCATTATTAAATCCATTATTGAATATTGACAAGCGATGGCTGAACAAACTCATTAGCATTCATACTTCTGCTTTTGACCTTGTTGAAATAGCCTTACAAATTCATTTTAATAATTAATTGCATCATTTTAAAGCATTCAGATAACTTTTCCAGCAGGTGCACCAATCTGATTCGGACTAAAAGCAAATGAATGGGTCTTTTTAATAAGAGAACAGCGATATTTGTGTGGACATAATAATCACACATCTCATAACGCTGAGTTTTCAAAGCTCACTGGTTTTTGTTTATCTCAAAATGAGGTTTAATAACCGGGGGGAAATGCACACTTTCGTGATTCTCAATTCTGTGCTGTCAAAAGATGTTTAATTCCCTTACCTTGATGACATCGCGTGCGTCTTGTTCTCAGTCTAACACTATTGCAGCAGTTTGCTCGTGCTTTCTTATGCACCCAGTGTTTTATTTTATTGAGAGATAGGAATATTTTAAAATTGGATTGTAATTTAGTGACGATTAAAAACTAGAGGTGACGAGTCAGACACAGCACGAGCTCACCCGAGGCTCGTGTTTGACTGAGTAAATCTGCCGTTCAGGGTCTCACCTGCCCAGGATCTTGCTGACGCAGCCGTGACTGACCCTCAGCTGTCTCGAGATGTCACAGGGTCTGACCCCTTGATGCGCGAGCTCCACGATTCTCTGGCGCACGACGTCAGGTAAAGGCCTTCCGTTGACGAACACCCCGCCCAGCTGGTTCACTCCCCCGTGCCCTATACCGGAGACAACAGCAACAAGCACCCAAAACATAACATTACATACAGGCCGTCGGTGACGCGCGTCAGAAGTCCGTCACATTCATCCAATTAACAAGCGCCGCGTTCTAGAAGGCCACGCGCGAGTTATAAACCAGCATAAAGGTTAATTGCAATCTAACGCAGTTTGTGATAATTAATTCCCGTCTCTGTTAGAGCAAAGCAATAGAAAGTAATTCCGCAAAAACAATCTACACAGCGAAAACATGCACACAAGTATTTTCTATTATTTTAAAATATATATATTTTTTACTGTGGCTAAATCCACCGGAGGCTTATATGAAACACATATTTGTAAGCGTTTCTCATATATGAAGATAAAAATTAATTAATTTTTTGTTGATGTATATTAATCTCCTATTCTGGCTGCATGTTCTTGTTGAAACAATACTGGGGTTTGTTACTCGATGAGCGATTAAATTACACGAGCGTTTATTGAATTATTAAACAGTTTGGTTTGATCAAATTACATATTGTTATTTTCAACAACAACAACAAAAACATTCTAATGAAATAAAAGAAACATTATGCATGTGCATGCATTTTCTTAAAAATATAAATAATCAATACAATTTTATACTGTACAGCGAAATTGAATTATCATAATATTCTCGCAATTTTTTTTTTTGCATTCGTTTATTTTTGTAAATAATAACCGTACACATAGTGATATTTTTTTTTTCCATCACACACAGGCACACTTATTTGAATTATTAACCGAGTTATGTTTCTGGCTGTTTTATATTTGGAGCCTAATGATTTATTTTGTATATTTTGGCTTGAATTCGTTTATTTTCTTTCTAAATAATAATCATATATGCACATGTATTTTTCTCAACATTTATTTTGATTATTAACCGAGTTATTTATTGTTTCTGTTTATTATCTTATTTCTCCTGAAATGCAATAAGAGTGCAGTTTTAGAGCCTAATACTTTCTTATATATTTAAAAAAAAATCTTTGTAATAATAGGCTAGTGATACGCACATTTAATTTCCTCCTCACATTTATTTTGATAATTAACCGAGTTCTTTATTCTATTGTATATACTAATCTAACGTTTATCCTGAAGTGCAATATAAGAAGAGTGTTTTGTTTTTGTTTTTTTAATCCAGGAGCCTAATCATTTGTGATTCCAGTGCGGATCTTAAGTGTGAGGTGTGAGCGCATTATTCTCCGGATGAACTCCAGTGTAACTCACGGTGCATGGCGGAGAAGGGGTCTGCCTTACAGTGAATATCCATCGGATAACCGAGAAAAGACAGATAATCAACTGAAGTCGCCGTCTCGTCTTTCTTACACGGGGAGCAACTGAAAGAAACGAAGATGGAGCGCGAATCCAGCCGAGGAGAGGGGAACTTCGGAAAGTTGCAAATGGACGCAGGATTTGTCAGGTGTCAGACATGACCGTGTGTTCTAGGTCAGAACAAAGTGCTCTCAAAGCCAGGAATGTTTAAATGTTTTCAGCGTGCATGCTTTCCCCAGAACTCATTTCCCAGCGTTCGTCCCATCCATCCGCGTGTTATATCCCGGTGGTCTCGGTTAGCAGGTGCTGTGTGTCTTCTCTGCGCATGGATGACAGACAGCAGAACCATCGGAGACTGCGGGTTTCCTGTGGCCACCTTTCCCTCAATAACAACGCGATGCGTTTGCGTGCGCGCACGGCCCGGGACTGAAGGACTTGGGTCGCTTGTGTTGGTTTGTAAAAGCTCCAGCCCCCTCCTTTACGCGGACCCCTTCGCCACTGTGGGTGAGTGTATCAGACAAAGGCAGTAGATTCCAGCACTTTGTGATTCGCTCAGATGAAGCTCCATCCGCCTGTCACTCCAAAAGGGGAGGGAGAAACTCTGCCTCCGACTGAATGAGAGTTTAGAGGAAATTGAGCGAGGATGAGAGCAAATCGTTTGCTTTTCTTTGTGATAATAGTTGGAGACCTATATGAAGCGAATGTTATCGGCGAATTACATCAATAACGAGGTTGGTATGGTAAAAGATAATTGAATGCGTAAAATGAGCATTTGTATTAATGCTCACCTTCAGCCCTTAAACATCTCACAGTGACACTCGGAGTAAAAGCTCGAGGAATAGAATGGCAAATGTAGGCCCAAGCATCTGGCTGGAAAAGCACAGCTCTGATGTCATTAATGGAGAGGTCGATGGGGTGATTATGGTTTGATTTAAACAGCATCTTGTTTTGATTTGCTGCTCGTGTCTCAGCTTTGGGTCGGGTCAGAGAGACTGGATCTGACCATAGGTGGCGCTATATCGTCTCCAAACCCTCCTGAGACAGCAAAACACGGGTTACGGGTGTGTGTGTGTGTGTGTATACTTGGATGTTTAAGCCATTTGAATTACATCCATTCATTTTTACAGTTTCATGATTTATCAAAAAAGTCAAATCAACTTAAATAATGAATGTTTCAGATGATAATATTTTGAGTTTCTGTTGATTAAAACAACTTTTTTCGTTGTTTTAACTAAATTTTATACTTTCAATGAACTCAAAATTAAGGTTTCTTTTTTCCAGTGTACACACACACACACACACAGTTACAGTTTTGAATTTATATATGCGATATATATATATATATATATATATATATATATATATATATATATATATATATATATATATATATATATATATATATATATATGCACTCTAAAAAATGCTGAGTTAAAAACAACACAAGTTGGGTTGAAAATGGACTAACCCAGCAATTGGGTTGTTTTAACCCAGTGGTTGGGTTAAATGTTTGCTTAAAACAACCCAATTGCTGGGTTAGTCCATTTTCAACCCAACTTGGGTTGTTTTTAACCCAGCATTCTTTTTTGAGAGAGAGAGAGTGTGTGTGTGTGTGTGTGTGTGTGTGTGTGTGTGTGTGTGTGTGTGTGTGTGTGTGTGTGTGTGTGTGTGTGTACACTGGAAAAAATGCAACCTTAATTTTGAGTTCATTGAAAGTATAAAATTGAGTTAATACAACGAAGAAGATTGGTTTAATCAACAGAAACTCAAATTATTATCATCTGAAACATTAATTATTTAAGTTGATTTGACAAAAGAAAAAAAAAGTTGTTATAAATCATGAAACTGTAACTTTGCATCATATATATATATATATATATATATATATATATATATATATATATATATATATATATATATATATATATATATATATATATATATATATATTTCTTGATTGCAGACGGCTCTGTGTTGATGTTCATCAGTCTAAATTTAGAGTTTCCTCTCTTCATTCAGACTTTAGTTTTTCAGTTTTAGGAGCAATCTATTTTTTTTTTTTTCATGGAAATATTATTATAATGATTCTGCTACAATTACATGTCCTTTAATAAATGCACATGTGTGCAGATTGTATCATATTAACATCACAATATCTGTTTGGCCACAGATACACCTGGACCGAAAAAATAAATGGAAAGTAAAAGAATCATTAGTTGCTGCAATTCATAGGAGAGCGCTTTATTTCTGATCTGCAATACATTTCCTTTATGAGTGCTAATATAGTGAACTAAAGTGCAGATGTTTTTGGTGTCATTCTTCAATAAATACAAATAATTACACATTTAATAAAAATGTAATTTCAAGATTAGGAAGGGTTAAGCTGAAATGTATCGGAAAATATAATTTTATTTAAAATATTAATGCACACAAAATGACCTCATACAATATTTAAATACATTTTATGTTTACTTTTTAATAAACGACGCATGCAGTGCAGGGACTGGAGAACGCGTCAGTGAAGTGGAGTGTTGTGGACGGAACTCGGAGGGGCAGGTCGGCTATAGTCCGCCTCCTAGTTAGGTTAGAGGATGATTTTTCTTTCTCCTGGTGTTTTTGGAGGAGCTTCTGGTACAATATGTAGCACTGCGGGCTCTAATTTCACCCTCCGTTGCACACCTTCCCCAAAGCTAGGGCTTTTTCTCCGAGAGACCCCCTCCCAGCCTTCCCCTGCCCTCGTGCTCTCTGCGCTTTTTTGCTTTTTTTTTTTTTTTTTTTTTGTAGACTTCTAAAATTAAGTGTTAGTGTTTTTGTCACCCTTGGAGAAATTTCACACTGAATTTGAGCAGACGTTGTAAATCATAGCAGGCGTTATGTATTTGAGTCCGTCAGGGTTTTAGAGACAAACAAATGTTCATTCAAACAGCCATTATTAATACATCTATTACAAACAAACTCAAAATAAAGCAAGTAAGCCTATTTGACATTTTAATATCACTCATTTATGAAATCTCTGATAATCCCACCTTAAAAGTTTACGCGCGATGCGAAGTAAAATGTAAAAAAAATCAAACATGTTTGGTCTTGATTTCATTAGGGCCTCGCGAGCTGACAGTGGGTAATCCATCTTCTCTCCGGCGCTGTTCGGAACACAAACCGAACCGAACCACACACACGCGCGCGCGCGCATTCACGGGCGCGCACGCATCCCGAAGATGAATCTCTCCGTTCCGGCTCTCCTCTGTTCTTCCGCGTCGTTCTGTGAGCATTGAGGAAGCGCGTTTTGCCAGAGGTGAAGATGTTTCCTCCTTCCCTCAGCCTCCCGTTCTCATGGTAACGTCACTGATCGATCAGAGCGCGAGCACTTCATTACGGAGCATCAGAAGTGAGTCCGACTCCAAACCAGCGACGCGCCTGAAGCTCTGTTGAGCTATAGACATGTTTATGAATGCCATCGGATGTGTTTCATGGCGAACAGTTACTATTCGTTCATTCTGTTTTGTCGTTTTCAGTGCACGACGTGACTCTGTTCGCTATGACATAACCGTACACCAAAAATAATTATTAAAATATTATATTTTACGATATTTTCGAGTTGTATTCCCTTTGTAATGTGTGATAATTCGTTAATTTGCTTATTTTATGAACGCTTGTCTTTTATAAAATATCCCAGTGACGGTTTATTTGTCACATGAACACTTTTTTTTTTTTTTTTTGGCTAAACAAAGATCCTTTTAAACTTTTAAGTGCATTACTATCTTTGAACAAACGAAACCCCCCATTTCTATACAATAAAACGCTTGGCACAAAAACATAGCCCATAATAATACCCATAAGCTCAGAGAGGAAAGTGTCGAATGAAGGGATTTGGCCCTTGAGCTTGTGTTGTGAGGGGACAGATGGAGGCTTCACGCGAGAGATTGATTCTGCGCGCGCTTTTAATTTCGACATAATTAATTAGATCATTACAAGAGTTTTCCATTGATCGTGCCATTTAGGCCCAAAATTAAAAGGTGAATCGGTTAGCCGTTAGATATATGTTGTCTATTAAAAAAGGCATATTAGTAAGCAAATGGAAAGAAGCACGCACGCGCGCGCGCGCACACACACACCAGGCGCACGCGATGCGTGTGTAGACCTAAAGCAGAGCTATGCATATAGCAGAACATATTAATGTGTCAAATAATGCCACACTTCATTTATTCATTCATTCCCTAAATTGTGAAAATGTAATTCAGCGGAATTTGCAAACTTGCAACTTTGTAAAGGAATAAGGAAATGTACATACAAGTATGTGAAAATGTAAATAAATAAATAATAATAATACTTATTATTATTATTATTATTATTATTATTATTATTATTATTATTATTATTATTATTATTAAGATGGTCAATAAAAAGTTGATCTCGTTGCAACACTTTATGATGAAATAAATGTATTACTCCATCCATATATATATATATATATATATATATATAAAAGATTAATCACGATTAATCACATCCAAAATAAAAGTTTGTGTTTACATAATATATGTGTGTGTGAACTGTGTATAATTATTATTTATATATAAAAACACACACAAGCATGTATATATTTAAGAAAAATGTATTATATTTATATATAAAATATTTAAATTTATATATAATATAAATTATATAAATGTATACAGTATATACATGCAAATATTTCTTAAATATATACATGAATATTTATATAAACATAATACATATACAGAGTACACACAAATATATTATGTAAACACACTTTTATTTTGGATGTGATTAATCGTGATTAATCTTTTGACAGCCCTAATATATATATATATATATATAATGGCCTGGTGTAATCAGTGTTTTTGGCGCGAGGCGCGTCTGTGTTCCGCGTGCGTCGACTTCCATTCACAGGCTATTGAGAGTTACTGCCTCCCATCAAAAGCATCAAAAATTACGCCACGAAATGAAAGTTCAATATTTAACTTTACTACTGTTCAGCCCTCGTTTTAGATCATAAACCTGATTTCGCAGAAATATGCCTTTTAGAGCCCAGTCGTAAAACGCAAAACGCTGAAAAGATAAATTAGGAAACGAAATGAGAAAATCTTCACACATGAAACAACAGCAGGGCGACGATTTCGGTCTCTGGCCCTCCTTCTCGCTCTCTTTTTCAAAGTAGCCTACATAAAACCTGGTAAAATTATTCTATGAATAAATAATATAATATATAAATCTATGCATGTGCTTATTTTCCTATTTTGTCACATGTTGGGCATAGGTCGAAGAACTTTAAAAACCTTTTATTAATAATAATAATAATAATAATAACGAAAGAAAACAAAATCTATCTAGTGTGATTTCCAGCTCATGCTGAAGTGTCCCACAGGTTAATAATCAGTTCATCTGTCTGATGTGAAACACACAAGGGAGGCGCAATCCAGCACACGAGAGTCAGCGGTTCATACAAAATGCAGATTTAGAAAGAATTCCTAAATGTGCCCTGAAGTGTTTAAATATAAATAGTGTTGGGGTTATGCCTGGGTTTTTCATTGCGGCTGTCAAGGGAAAATGGAAAATGATAAGTCCTTAAACCGTTCACGCTTTACTGGTCAAATTTGTCTCTCATCTCAACTAAAAAAGCCTTCTCGTAAAATGAGCAGATCTGTTCTTTGCGCGTCTCAAATTAATCGGCTCTGTTTTAGTCACTAGCTAATGATCTCAAGTTTGAAGATGGACAGAGCAGTTTTCCCAGTGGATGCCCTAAAGCAGGTCCATAGTCACTGTGTGTGTGTGTGTGTGTGTGTGTGTGTGTGTGTGTGTGTGTGTGTGTGTGTGTGTGTGTGTGTGTGTGTGTGTGTGTGTCACACAGCTGCGTTGTTCGGAAGCGACAAAAAACAGCTTTTTTGCACCCCGGTGCAATATGGGAACCAGCCCGTCTGTCCAAGTCGGCCCTTGGGCATAATCTCTCATCCCTGCGGCCCGTGGCATCAGACGCGGTCTCTTCTAGAGCTAGTTATGCTAATACTCTCATCATTTATCCGGACACACACATTCCACTGTTGCGCGAATCGTTTACAGTTCATTCTTTGAAAGGGGGATGTGGAAGAGTGTCCCCTAACTGAGAGATTAGGCTTTGACAGGTAAATTAATGCATTGTTTTTCACTGAGAATTAATAATTGGGCTAATCTTTCTCCCTGTTTCTCATGTAGTTTCTCATACACCGAACAGGCATAACATTATGACCACCTTCCTAATATTGTGTTGGTCCCCTTTTGGCAGTTCTGATGCTCACGTGCCCACTGTTGGCACTTTCAGCGGCGGACAGGGGTGACTGGTTTGCGGCTATGCAACAAAATGTGATGCGCTGTGTATTCTGACACCTTTCTATCAGAACTAGCATTAACTTCTTGAGCAATTTGAGCTCCAGTAGCTCGTCTGTTTGCTCGGGTCAGCCTTCGCTCCCCACGTGCATCAATGAGCTTTGGCCGCCCATGACCCTGTGGCCGGTTCTCCACTGTTCCTTCCTTGGAGCACTTTTGATAGAGGCTGACCACTGCAGACCGGGAACACCCCACAAGAGCTGCAGTGTTGGAGATGCTCTGACCCAGTCGTCTAGCATCACAATTCGGCCCTTGTTAAACTAAAAAATGTTCACTTGCTGTCTAATATACCCCACCCACTAACAGGTGCTGTGATGAAGAGATCATCGGTGTTATTCACCTGTCAGTGGTCATAATGTTATGCCTAATCGGTGTATATTTGCACACAACATATGCTCTGCATAGGCAAGAAAAAATTTGTTTTATATAATAAAATATAATAATATTAAAAAAATGTTCTGCATGTCAAAGCATTACCCTCAATGTTGACTTTTTTAAACTTCTCCAATTTAGTCTCCTCTAGTGTTTCGGAAGAGATCTCCACAATATGCTCAGATGTGAAATTCATCGTTTTATAGTATTTGATACAATTCCTACATATGTTAACAATTGTCTCACTTGTGTCTGTTTTTATTTCTTCTTTTGAAAGAAGTCTCTTCTGCTCACAGAGGCTGCATTTATTTGATCAGAATACAGTAAAAAACTGTATTATTAAGAAATAGTATTACAATTTAAAATGACTGTCTTCTATTTAAATATATTTTAAAATGTAATTTATTCCTGTGATCAAAGCTGAATTTTCAGCATCATTACTCCAGTCTTCAGTGTCACACGATCCTTCAGAAATCATGCTAATATGATAATTAGACTATTTTATGAATAAACATTTTGACTTAAAAGATTAACTTAACTCGTCATATATTACAACATAAGAATTTGGTTTAAAGGTTTCTTAGAAGGCAGCTTAATATGCTGCCTACACTCTAAAAAAAAAAGTTCTATATGGCACCAAAAATGGTTCTTCGTCGTAATCATAGAGGAACCACTTTTGGTGCTATATAACACTATATCTTAACATGTTCTGTATATGGTAGTGGTGCTATATAGCACCTTAGTCAAAGAACCGGTGAAGAACCACTGAAGCACCAAAATTGGTGCTATATAGCACTTAAAAAGGTTCCCCTATGATTACGAGCCAAGAACCATTTTTGGTGCCATATAGAACCTTTTTTTTTTAGAGTGTACCTTTTGAAATAGCCTTAATGCCAGGAGTGTGCAAGACATGTACTACCTTAAAATCCTGCCTACATAGACAGCTCACTAGGGTTTGAAACAGAGCCACACTGTCTCCACTGCACTGACGTCAGTGTTTCAATTGAATCTAGTTCATTTCGCAATACTTACTTAAAGTCATCATGAAATAGAAGTTGCGGTAGTCTTTTATTCCCTATCGTGACGTATGTCCGAGTGAAACGCTTCTGGAACAAGAACAAATGTAGGGCGGGGCTTGATTTCATTCGAGGGGACTTGATTGGATGATTGTGGTTTGTTATTGGTGGATCTCATGTGAGTGACAGGTGGCCCCGCCCTCGTCATCAGAGAAGAGATGTCACTGCAAGAGGGAGGGGAAGTTATTTTGATGCCACACTCTAAGAAATTCTGGGTTAAAAACAACCCAAGCTGGGTTGAAAATGGACTTACCCAGCAATTGGGTTGTTTTAACCCAGCGGTTGGGTTAAATGTGTTTGCTTAAAACAACCCAATCGCTGGGTTAGTCCATTTTCAACCCAACTTGGGTTATTTTTAACACAGAGTGTACATGCATAATAAAATTATGATGTGCATGGGTAAATCATCTATAGTAAACACTGCAATATTCCATAACCTACACTCTAAAAAATGATGGGTTAAAAACAACGCAAGTTGGGTTGAAAATGGACTTACCCAGCAACCGCTGGGTTAAAACAACCCATTCACTGAGTTAAAACAACCCAATTGCTGGGTTAGTCCCTTTTCAACCCAACTTGGTGAGATGGTGGTCCAGTGGATTAAACCATGGAGCTGATATGCAGAAGGTTGCTGGTTCGATCCCAGCGGTCACCACCAGTGTGTCCTTGAGCAAGGCACTTTACTCCATGTTGCTCCAGGGGGATTGTCCCTGTAATAAGGGCACTGTAAGCCGCTTTGGATAAAAGCGTCTGCCAAATGTAGAAATGTAAATGTAACCTGGGTTGTTTTCAACCCAGCATTTTTTAGAGTGTAGATAGCAATATTCTGAGATCACAGAGTTAAACCGCCAAGATCAATTCCAATTAGACTCTGCGCATTTGTTACCCATAAGTCTGTAGTGTGAATCTAACCTGTGAACCGCAGAGCGGGCGGCCCAATATGGCTGCCATGGGGCGGCACTCTGTGGCGCAATCAGTCCATCACGAGTAATTAACTGCCCCCTCCATCGGCGTGACGCAACGGGCTCGCCGCTCTCATCCATCCTGTGACACGGAGGCCGTCGGAGGAAACGAGCTCTCGTTTATCATTCCTCCCTCACTCCCAAACAAACAAACAAACAAATAAACACATAAACAGCCCATTACGGCGAGTCTCAGGCCTCAGCGGGCTCACGTGCACTGCTTTTTTCCTCTCCAAACGTGTCTCTTTTCTAAAGAAATTCTGGTATTGTGTGTAAATCTGTTCAGCGCTGTATACGGCTCAGTGCGCAGTCTGACAGGCATCTCAGCACAGCTGTATTCTGCTCCTGTTGCCGTGTCTTAGTGTGTGTGTGTGTGTGTAGGCTGTACACATGCTTTAACACTTGTTTGCTGTTCTCGTCTCATCTCAGGGTCTCACCTGTGCCAGGTAAACATCTGCCACGCTGCTGCCGGGCTCCCAGCAGGCACTGCTCTGGGTGAGGGCGTGGCGTGCTCGTCTTGTGTGGCGGGACTGCAGGTGGGCACCGGCGGGCATGAGGGACTGATAGAGTTATTAACAGGTAAACAGGGCAGGGATGGCATCAACCCTGCCAGCCTGAAGAAAGAGAAAAATTGATGTCATTAGGCTCCACCCACTGATATTATTATCCAATAGAAAAACTGCAGCCAAAGCCAAACTGGCATGTCCAAAAGTTTAAAGAATTGACTATTTTAGGCAAGGATGCATTAAATTGATCAAATGTGACGGTCAAGGCATTTTTCTATTTAAAATAAAAGCTCTGAAAAAGTCCTGGGGGGATAAAGTCATGTTTCACAAAAATATGAAGCAACAAAACTGTTTCTGTGTTTATTGAGTTGATGTTAAATCAGCATATTAGAATGATTTATGAAAGAAATAATCAAAACAGTTATTTTAAATTGTAATTTAATTTCTTTTTTTTTACAATATTACTGTTTTTACTGTATTTTAATGAAATAAAAGCAGTATTTGTGAGCGTAAAAATTGCATTAATTAAGAAAATATCACGTTATTGGACAAAAAGGAAAGCATTTCAGAAAAAGAAGCCTAACAGATTAAAATAATAAAATTACCTAAAAAAAACACATGCACACTGACACAGAAACTAGGAGAGGTGTGGTATGTGTTAGGTATGTGTCATTATTTCATTGTTGTTGTTATTATGGTTGTTTTTAATGTTATTATATTATTATTGATATTATTATTGCAATTGTACTGTCAATACAAAATATTATCCTCATCACCACCATATTTAGTATTATTATTATTACTGTTATTACTGTTGCTATTATTATTGATACAAATATTATTATTATTATTATTGATTTGACTTTTTTCTGTCAAATATTATCATCACCCTTTTTATCATTAGTACCACTACTGTTATTATCATCATTATTATCAATTTTATCTATTATTATTATTATTGATATTACTATTGCCGTCAACACAACTTATCACCATCTTTAGTATCATTATTGTTATTATTACTGTTATTATTATTACTGATATTACTGCTGCCGTCATCACAAATTATTATCATTATTATTATACATGCTATTACTATTTAAATACTTCTAATATTACTACTATTATTTGTAATTTCTGCTTATTTTTCATTGCTGTTACTATTACTGCTGTTTTATTGTTGTTGTTGTGTTCTGTGTTCACCCTATTTTGTAAGTTTCGCACTCCTAATAAAAAATAAAATGATAATAAAAATTATAATAAAATGACCAAAAGACCAAAATATGATGAGAAACTTTCACATGTAGTTAATGCATTGTAAAAAATGGTATGATCATTAAGTTATGACAACATATGCTTTTGTATTGCTTTAATTCATCAATATAAGTTAAGCAATCTTCAACTTTTTTTCGTTTATGTTTTTATAATATATAATATGTATAAGATTCAATTATTTTCTTATGTCAGTTTAATGCAATTTAAGTTGAAATGACTTAAACATCCAAGTTGAATGTACTTAAATATATATATACACTCACCTAAAGGATTTTTAGGATCACCTGTTCAATTTCTCATTAATGCAATTATCTAATCAACCAATCACATGGCAGTTGCTTCAATGCATTTAGGGGTGTGGTCCTGGTCAAGACAATCTCCTGAACTCCAAACTGAATGTCAGAATGGGAAAGAAAGGTGATTTAAGCAATTTTGAGCGTGGCATGGTTGTTGGTGCCCGACGGGCCGGTCTGAGTATTTCACAATCTGCTCAGTTACTGGGATTTTCACGCACAACCATTTCTAGGGTTTACAAAGAATGGTGTGAAAAGGAAAAACATACAGTATGCGGCAGTCCTGTGGGCGAAAATGCCTTGTTGATGCTAGAGGTCAGAGGAGAATGGGCCGACTGATTCAAGCTGATAGAAGAGCAACTTTGACTGAAATAACCACTCGTTACAACCGAGGTCTGCAGCAAAGCATTTGTGAAGCCACAACACGCTCAACCTTGAGGCGGATGGGCTACAACAGCAGAAGACCCCACCGGGTATCACTCATCTCCACTACAAATAGGAAAAAGAGGCTACAATTTGCACAAGCTCACCAAAATTGGACAGTTGAAGACTGGAAAAATGTTGCCTGGTCTGATGAGTCTGGATTTCTGTTGAGACATTCAGATGGTAGAGTCAGAATTTGGCGTAAACAGAATGAGAACATGGATCCATCATGCCTTGTTACCACTGTGCAGGCTGGTGGTGGTGGTGTAATGGTGTGGGGGATGTTTTCTTGGCACACTTTAGGCCCCTTAGTGCCAATTGGGCATCGTTTAAATGCCACGGCCTACCTGAGCATTGTTTCTGAACATGTCCATCCCTTTATGACCACCATGTACCCATCCTCTGATGGCTACTTCCAGCAGGATAATGCACCATGTCACAAAGCTCGAATCATTTCAAATTGGTTTCTTGAACATGACAATGAGTTTACTGTACTAAAATGGCCCCCACAGTCACCAGATCTCAACCCAATAGAGCATCTTTGGGATGTGGTGGAACGGGAGCTTCGTGCCCTGGATGTGCATCCCACAAATCTCCATCAACTGCAAGATGCTATCCTATCAATATGGGACAACATTTCTAAAGAATGCTTTCAGCACCTTGTTGAATCAATGCTACGTAGAATTAAGGCAGTTCTGAAGGTGAAAGGGGGTCAAACACAGTATTAGTATGGTGTTCCTAATAATCCTTTAGGTGAGTGTATATACACAATAAAAATAAAAGAATATATATATATATATATATTTACAGTGATTTTATGTGAGTTAGCTTGTGTTGTCCATGTTTATGAATATTTATAGACCTTTATAGGGACATTTTTAGTGAGGAAAACAGCTTATTAGTCAAACTAAGTGATGTTTTTGAAAAATGTTAAACTGCAGAATGTTTTCTGTGATGGTTTTAGTGTTAGGTGATAAAATATACAGTTTGTACCGTATTAATCATTATGTCGTTAGAATGTCCCCTTTAAACATGGGATGTTGGGAACCCGTGTGTGTGTGTGTGTGTGTGTGTGTGTGTGTGTGTGTGTGTGTGTGTGTGTGTGTGTGTGTGTGTGTGTGTGTGTGTGTGTGTGTGTGTGTGTGTGTGTGTGTGAAAGAGGACTCCACAAAATGTTTAAACCAGAACCCCACAAGTGACTATAAAAATCAATTTTGTTTTAAATCTGTTATTAGTTGTCTTGCTTGATTTTTTTATAAGGGCGTTGAACCGCTGGAAATGGTGGACCCCGCAATTTGGCAAAAAAGGTGGACCCCCTTATGGGAGGAAAACAACTCTGTGTGTGTTTACCAACACTATTGATTGCAGGTGATGTGCTGGACATAGTCCATCTGACCCCACAGAGCCTTAAATACATCACTGTCCAACAGGGACCTCCAGAGATGATGCCTCGCTTTGTGTGTGTGTGTGTGTGTGTGTGTGTGTTTATCCATGACTGTTTGCCTGTAACATTAATAGGTTTTCCTTGTGGAAACACTTACTTAACACTTGATTTAATTTTTTTAAAGAACTTTGCAACATGTCAACTAAATCTCAATTGTCTGTCTTAAAACTCTTTATTTTGATGCTCCCCAACAAACATCCTATACTGAAGTAACTTTGCAACTACATTCTACTAACCCTAACAACTAACACTTAACCTAACAGCATTAATACTCTAATGAGGGTTAACACATAGTTGTAAAGTTACTTATGTCTAAAGTGAACCATCAAAATAAAGTGTAACCCTTCCTTGTATTAAATTATTTATGTATGCACAGAACATCACTGTAAGATGTGTTTCTGGAACATCTTTTGCAAGCCTACCTCAGCCATATATAAATGATAATTAAATCACAATGGTGTAGAAGCACCTAAGCCTTGTTGTAAACCTAAACTTGACATTAATTGTAAACCTATCCCTCATGTGATTGGTTGACTGAAATGATGGATCAACAAGGAAATCCCGTTCCCCGTTCCACTCATCCCATTTGTTTTTATCATGACAGACACGTTCCATTGACTTCTATTGTTTTTACACTATGGTATTTTCTGCCCCCTGTCACTACGGCTAAAATCATTGCGTTACTTACTCATTTTACATGTTGTATATAAATCCATAAGTTGAAACGAAACTTGAGTAATTAGGATTTTCCCTCCGTCAGTTTTTAACCTAAACATGTTTACTCTGTGTCAGTTTACTCATGTCAGGGCTGAAGGGTAAATTAATTGTGGAGTTGTTGACTAAAAGAGCATTTACTTGAAATTACATAAAAATGCTAATTAGCCCGGGGTTATGAACTCCCATTTAACCTTGTGAATGTGTGTGTGTGTGTGTGTGTGTGTGTGTGTGTGTGTGTGTCTGCACGGCAGCCGAGAGCTCTGGGTCCCTGAAATCGTCACCTAATGGCTTTTACGGGACACACACTCACTGCGTCTGTGCTTCTTTTGTCTTCATTCAGATTGAAATGGACCGCTTGCAGCTCACGTGTATCCATCTCACAGAACCCCCAGCTGTTCTGGTGTCTGCGGCCCAGCTTCCACGGGCCGCTTTACAAATCGTCTGTGAATAGTGTGAATAAGCCCCCCCACACCACGCCATTATCGCCGTGTCCTGACAAATGGTCCATGTTGCTCTGAGCGTGCACGTGTGTTTGCTGATTCCATCGGCTGTTCTGTTGAAATCAACACTAAAATATCAAAATATCACAGCCTGACTCGAGGAAGCAATCTTTGCAATATTCTTGACAGTTTATGGTGACCAAACGGCATGAAAGCACTATCCCAACTAAGAAATGTATGTTCTGAGAATGTGGGAGCAGTGATTTAAGATGTTTCTAAATTGGGACGTTATTTAAAAGGTTATAATAATGTTAGTAAAACATTCTCCTGACCTTATTTTTACTCACAATATAACATTCTTTGAACATTTATTTGTAATATTCCAAGAACGTTGACATTCAGCATACATCAATATTAATCACATTATAAGGACGTTCCGGAAATGTTGTTCTAAGGGCATTTTCTGTCAACATTTTTAGAAAATTCATTAAGTAAAAATAACATAAGGATGTTCCGAAAATGTTGTCCTCAGAACGTTCTCTCAACGTTATTAGAAGGTTCATGTAAAACATCATAAAGACATTCCAAGAATGTTTTCTCTCAACATCCTGAGATCGCATATTAAATATTATGTTTTACTATATTATAAGGCACAATCTGCAATTGTTTCAACCCAAATTTGAGTCAAATATGGACAAACTCAGCCATTGGGTTACATTTTTTAATTAAAAATTATCCATATTTGACCCAAAATGCAATTAACAATTCAGCCCAACGGTTGGGTTTATCCATATTTGACCCAAAATTCAATTACAAACTCAGCCCAATGGTTGGGTTTATCCATATTTTACCCAAAATTGTATTTAAAATTTTGCCCAACGGTTGATTTAGTCCATATTTGACCCAAAATTGAATAAAAAATTCAGCCAACGGTTGGGTTTATCCATATTTGACCCAAAATGTAATGAACAATTTAGCCCAACGGTTGGGTTTGTCAATATTTGGCCCAAAATGTAATGAACAATTTAGCCCAACGGTTGGGTTTATCCATATTTGGCCCAAAATGTAATGAACAATTTAGCCCAACGGTTGGGTTTGTCCATATTTGGCCCAAAATGTAATGAACAATTTAGCCCAACGGTTGGGTTTGTCAATATTTGGCCCAAAATGTAATGAACAATTTAGCCCAACGGTTAGGTTTGTCAATATTTGGCCCAAAATGTAATTAACAATTTAGCCCAATGGTTGGGTTTGTCCATATTTGACCCAAAATTAAATTAACAATTTAGCCCTATGGTTGGGTTTGTCCATATTTGACCCAAAATATAATGAACAATTTAGCCCTATGGTTGGGTTTGTCCATATTTGACCCAAAATGTAATTAACAATTTAGCCCAACGGTTGGGTTTGTCCACATTTGACCCAAAATTGTATTAAAAATTTAGCCCAACGGTTGGGTTTGTCCATATTTGACCCAAAATTGTATTAAAAATTTAGCCCAACGGATAGGTTTGTCCATATTTGACTCAAATTGTAATTAATAATTTAGCCCAACAGTTGGGTTTGTCCATATTTGACCCAAAATGTAATTAAAAATGTAGCCCAACAGTTCGGTTTGTCCATATTTGACCCAAAATGTAATTCACAATTTAGCCCAACAGTCTGGTTTGTCCATATTTGACCCAAAATTTAATTTAAAATTTGGCCCAACGGTTGGGTTTGTCCATATTTGACCCAAAATGTTATAAAACTTTTTGCCCAATGGTTGGGTTTGTCCATATTTGACCCAAAATGTAATTAAAAATTTGCCCAACGGTTGGGTTTGTCCATATTTGACCCAAAATGTAATTAACAATTTAGCCCAATGGTTGGGTTTGTCCATATTTGACCCAAAATGTAATTAACAAGTTAGCCCAATGGTTGGGTTTGTCCATATTTGACCCAAAATATAATTAACAATTTAGCCCAATGGTTGGGTTTGTCCATATTTGACCCAAAATTTTATTTAAAATTTTGCCCAACGGTTGGGTCTGTCCATATTTGACCCAAAATGTAATTAAAAACTTTGCCCAACGGTTGGGTTTGTCCATATTTGACCCAAAATGTAATTAACAATTCAGCCCAATGGTTGGGTTTGTCCATTTTTGACCCAAAATGTAATTAACAATTTAGCCCAATGGTTGGGTTTGTCCATATTTGACCCAAAATGTAATAAAAAAAATTGCCCAACTGTTGGGTTTGTCCATATTTGACCCAAAATGTAATTAAAAATTTAGCCCAACGGTTGGGTTTGTCCATATTTGACCCAAAATGTAATTAACAATTTAGCCCAACAGTTGGGTTTGTCCATATTTGACCGAAAATGTAATTCAAAATTTTGCCCAACGGTTGGGTTTGTCCATATTTGACCCAAAATGTAATTAAAAATTTTGCCCAACTGTTGGGTTTGTCCATATTTGACCCAGAATGTAATGAACAATTTAGCCCTATGGTTGGGTTTGTCCATATTTGACCCAAAATGTAATAAAAAATTTAGCCCAATGGTTGGGTTTGTCCATATTTGACCCAAAATGTAATGAACAATTTAGCCCAACAGTTGGGTTTGTCCATATTTGACCCAAAATGTAATTAACAATTTAGCCCAACAGTTGGGTTTGTCCATATTTGACCCAAAATGTAATTAAAAATTTAGCCCAACGGTTGGGTTTGTCCATATTTGACCCAAAATTAAATTAACAATTTAGCCCAACGGTTGGGTTTGTCCATATTTGACCCAACATTTAATTACAATTTTTACCCAACGGTTGAGTTTGTCCACATTTGACCCAAAATTAAATTAGAAATTTACCCAAATGGTTGGATTTGTCCATATTTGACCTAAAATTGGGTTGAAACAACCCAACATTTTTTAGAGTGTAAATGCTTATTTACTCTAGTTGTGCCTTATTCATATTATTGGCTGTTTTTTAAGGCACATATTAATGCTTTATTATGCATGACCATATTCTACATGCCTTAATTCTACCCAAACTTAATATCTACCTTTCTATCTGTAATTGTGAGTCTATTGAGGCAAAAGTGTTAGTTTATA
The DNA here is from genome assembly GCA_023566225.1 of Romanogobio albipinnatus. Classification (NCBI taxonomy): domain Eukaryota; kingdom Metazoa; phylum Chordata; class Actinopteri; order Cypriniformes; family Gobionidae; genus Romanogobio; species Romanogobio albipinnatus. The sequence goes on along the minus strand of CM042257.1, from coordinate 2,997,426 downwards.
GTGAGAATTGGACCCTATAATCTAAAGTGTGACCATTTAAATAATTCCATATTTAAATTAGTGCATCAATGGCCAATGGCTTTTGGAATCAATGACATCAGTGGAACCAATGGCAAATATGCATCAGTGACATCACACCTGGAATTCCCAAATATTTGGACTGTTCCTTTGGATGTTCTCAGATGATTATATCAGAGCTCAGGCCGTTGAGTCTGTATTGGATGTTATACTTCACATATGTCCATTATTTCATGTGTCATCAGCCCTCCTGGATTGTAAGAACTGCATCTTTAAAAAAGAAAAGAAAAAAAGATCGAGTTTGATGGAATGGAAAGGAAACAGATTATAGAAAAACTGCAACTGCGAGGCAAACAAATTGTCCTGCTTCCCTTTGTGAGAGTTTCAGAGGAAATAATTCAGACGGATGGGAAGATGAACGACCCGTCAGCTGAGGTCACATGCTGATTAGCCTTTTTCTCTGCTATTTCACTCTTCGCAAACCATTATCCCTGACACACACTCCTGTTCTATCCATCCATAAAAATGAGGGAGGGCAGAAAGAGAGCAAGAGAGAAAGAAAGTGAGAGATGGATGCATCTGGTGACTTGAAGTAACATCAGATGGTGTGCAGGTCTACTATTTTAAATATACTAATTGTACAATTAAACAATTCTATGATAATAGATCATCTCAGCTGGTGGAAATTGAAAATCTGATCCCTTAGTAAAGTAAAATCACACCTCTCCTCAACAACACGCATGATTTAATGCTTCTTTCATTTCACTAACTGTAAGCATTAAATGGTGCTGTCGTCCTTACATCTCATGCTAAATTCCCTGTGTTAAGTGAGTTAAGGAATGGCAGGAAAAGAGCACGACACATGCCGTCTGTTATTTTGTTTTCTGACTCATAATATCTGAATGCAGTTCAGTAATGGGAGCTGTAGAAAATGACTCAGGCTCATTATGATCTCCATTTCTCTCCACATTTGCTCTGATGAATGATCCGGGCCGCTGTTTTCTGTGACCTACCTGTGCTTTCATTCCCCTGTGCACTGACTGAAACAAGCAGAAGAATCAACCAAAAACTACACTTTATTTTCATTATTGATAAAGCCAGATTACATCAGATGATTTATCATCCGAGGACTCATTTTGTGTACAATGCAAGACAAGAATACAGTACGTTTAATAAAGGATACTTAATCATTTTTCTTTATTAAATTGATATTTATTAGAAAAAGCACACTTATCATTGCAGTCCCTAATTTAACACAAATGAGCAGAGATGGGAGGTAATGAAGTACAAATACTTCATCTACTTAAAGGGATAGTTCACCCAAAAATGATTGAATCTTCTTTCAGACAAACACAATCTGAGTTATATTTAAAAATATCATTGCTCTTCAAAGCTTTATAACGGTCCTGATTTTGAAGTCCAAAAAAGTGCGTCCATCCATTATAAAAGTAATCCATATGTGTAAAAGTAATGCATTTGTGTAAGAAAAATATCCATATTTAAAACTTTAGAGCAGGGGTCTCAAACTTGCGGCCCGCAGGATGATATTTTGTGGCCCCCTTCTTGACATCAAAGTTTAGTGTTAATGCGGCCGGCGCGTTGCTCTGGAAAAGTACCTTTTTGCTGAATCGTTGCGTGTGCAGCGCTTGCCGCGCTTGCCACGCTTGCTGCCTCCTTTGTGTGTGTGTGAGAGAGAGAGAGAGTTGGCTCGCCCCTCCCTCGTGCAGTATAATTGGTTGACACCGCGTGATTGACAGGAACAGACGAACGAAGCTGATCAGACAGTTGAAACGAATGTGGTCTAACAGCGCTCGTCAATGTCAAAATGATTGAGATGGCCAATCAAATCAAAGTAGGCGGGGTTTACGTTCTCTTTTGGCTCGTGCACACTGCTCAGTCTTCACACACAGACGAGCGCGTCAATCTATCGCTTCATGCCGTTGCTGAGAGAGACTCTATTCTTTCCGGTAAAATCACAAAACAAAATGCAAACGTGTCCATGGTATTAATATAAAATCATTGATGAGCATCTTTGATTTTAATGAAGAAAAACTACACACGAGCGGATTAGAACCCAGGACCTTTGACACGGTTGACAAAAATTCTACCACCAGCCCACTAGAGAATTCAAAAATTCATTATGGATCTATGTATTTATTCACTCACTCATGCAAAGAATATCGGGACTAATAATATATTTGACGCAAATTAATGCAAATATTGTTTACAAATAGTCCCAAAAAGATTATTTCCCAACTAGAATTAGACCTAGAATTTCGCTCACTGTTCTGTTTGACCTGGTTACGGCCTTGCTGTGAATTAGTCTATTATTTAAAATAAAATTAAAATCATTCATTATTTCATATTACATGATTTAATTTCTATAGGCTATATTTAGTTCAAATTCAGAGGAACAGTTCATGTTCAGAAGAAACATTCATGTTAATAATAAAGATTGGATCAGTTATGCTACTTTTTATGTGGAATACTTGATGCGGCCCAGCCTGACCCAGAGTCTACCTCCAGCGGCCCCCAGGTAAAATGAGTCTGAGACCCCTGCTTTAGAGACTAAAATAGCCTAACTAGCTTCCGACAGACGGCCTGCGCAAGTCGACTTACGACATAAGAGTAACTCCTGACGTGATGTACAACGTATAGCGTGGACTTTGACGCCTCTAGTAGTTAAGAAAAATAAAACTCAAGCCCCTCTTCTCTCAAAATCCTCCAACATTTCTCTTAAAAAATGTCTGTTTTAGACTTCTAATTCATGACCGGTGTTTACTCTACCCTAAATTCATGTGTTGGGCCAAGGGTTACTCTTTCGCCATAATGCGTACGCTCATCTGTTGGAAGCATGTTATTTTAGTGGATATATGGATATTTTCCTACACAATTACTTTTATGATGGATGTATCCTCCATTCACTGTATTATAAAGCTTGGAAGAGCCGGGATATTTTTTTTAATATAACTCCAATTGTATTTGTCTGAAAGAGGAAAGTCATATAATACACCTAGGATGGCTTGAGGGTGAGTAAATCATGTGGTCATTTTCGTTTTTGGGTGAACTATCCCTTTAAGTAGATTTTTCTCACTTTATGTATTTTTTTCTGACAACTTTCACTCCTTCCTTACAATTTTACAATATCTGTACTTTCTACTTCTTACATTTTCAAACCAGACACGTAACTTTAGTTACTTTTTTCATCTGTATTTGGTGGCATCTCTAATAAATCATGAATCGGTTAACGTTAACTGGCAAACGCTCCGCCAAACGGTTTCTTTCGATCAGAGTAATCAATGCGAGAGACTCGAGAACGGAGTGAAAGCGCCCAGATGGAGCAGAGACACAAAACTACTGATTTGTCCAGAACTTCAAGTGCAGGTCAGTGTCCTCTGTAAATAGGCTATTGTAGTTTTGTCTAGTTAAACCGCTAGCAACTGTGTTAGGAGTAGCGCGCGAGCACTCAAAATATGGACATGTTACTATCTATTGGAAAGTTACAGTAGTAATTTAGCAGGCAAATATATTCACATGGTTTTATAATAATTTTAGTAGGAGCTAGGGCAGACAAAAACACAATCCTTTACGAAAAGTCAGTTTTACTGTAGATTACATTAGGATAAAACCTTACTTAACCACGGTAACGATACTCGGTTACTTAACGTAACCTCGGTTCTCTCTAGAAGAGGGAACGAGTATTGCGTAAGTTCCTTACGCTACGGGAAAGTATTCTTTCTTCGAGATTTCTGAAAAACCCAAAATTATCCTTAATTTTGTAACATTGTCAACGCAGTGCGGCAGCCTGGCAGACCATAGCAGGCTATTCCAGCGTGCTATTGGCTGCTCTGCTGGCAACTGCAGCAGCCTATCGGTGAGCCCGCGTGACGTGGCGACCAATGAGGGCGCTTCGCGCCCACCTGGCTTCATTTGCCTACAGGTGGGGCGTGGCCACGTGTATATAAGCAGGGCTCACGGGCTGCATATTCGGTTTTCGTAGTTCTGAAGCGTAAAAGCCCGCGGGGCGCACGGCAAGGAACGCAATACTCGTTCCCTCTTCTAGAGAGAACCGAGGTTACGTTAAGTAACCGAGTATCGTTCTCTTACGAGAGGTTCTCTCGTATTGCGTAAGTTCCTTACGCTACGGGAACATATTGTCAACGCCGTGCGCGCCTCGCGTACAGCATATGTATCCCAGGGAACCGGGGACCATAACACTGCTCGGGCAGGGTGGCCGGTAAGGAAAACGGGCCACCACATCTACAGACACTTCATTCGAACTGACGGGTGGTTACAACGGGTGGTTACAACACCCTGTCCCATGAATGAGGGAACGGCACCTGCCGGTCTCCTTCAAATTCACCACACCTTGTCTCATGAATGAGGGAACGGCAATGCCGGTCGCCTTCAAATTCACAATATTTTGTTATATGAGTGAGGTAACGGCACCGCCGGTCACCTTCAAACTCACAACAGCTCGTCTCGTAAATGAGGAAACGGCACCGCCGGTCTCCTTCAAATTCACATGAGCCTAGTACCGAACTTACTACCAGTATGTGAGCTATGTCTGCGCAGAATCACTGGGCAGGACCAACAGCCCTATTGAACTGGTAACACTTTCGCCTGTAAGGCAGGAACTTCCAGATTGTAAAATCTCACGAACGTAGACGGGGAGGCCCAGCCTGCCGCCATACAGATATCGTGGATGGAAATCCCTCTGGCCCAAGCCCACGAAGAGGCCATGCCTCTGGTGGAGTGTGCTCTGACACCTAGCGGGCACTGCAGGTGTTTGGAAGCGTATGCAGTTGCAATCGCGTCCACTATCCACCTGGAAAGGGTCCGTTTCGAGGAGGCGAGACCTTTAGTGCGCCCACCAAACGAAACAAATAGCTGCTCAGAACGCCTGAAGGCGGCGGAGCGTGTGACATAAACCCTCAATGCCCTGACAGGGCAGAGGATATTGCCACCGTCCCCCTCGTCGGATGCTGGCAGAGCCGAGAGGGAGATAATCTGCGCCCTGAAGGGAGTGCCAATCGCTTTGGGGACATAACCATGCCTCGGTCTGAGAATGACCTTAGAGTCATTAGGACCGAACTCCATACACGTCGGGCTCACCGAGAGCGCGTGTAGATCCCCCACGCGTTTCACTGAAGCCAGAGCTATCAGGAACGCGGTTTTTAGCGAAAGGAACCTTGGTTCCACAGTCTCGAGCGGTTCAAAAGGATGGGCCTTCAGGGCCTCTAGGACCAAGGCCAGATCCCATATAGGAACCGATGGGGGCCGCGGGGGATTCATCCGTCTGGCTCCTCTGAGGAAACGGATGATGAGCTCGTTCCTTCCTAGCGTGCTACCTAGCGTCGTCTGAGCGAACGCTGCTATAGCCGCCACATACACTTTGAGCGTGGAAGGGGACCTGCCCAGTTCCAAAAGCTCTTGGAGGAAGGAGAGCACCCGCTGGACCCCACATTGCTGTGGGTCCAATCCCTTGGAAACACACCACTCAGTGAACACCGACCACTTAGAACTATATAACCGCCTCGTCGAGGGGGCTCTAGAGTGTGAAATCGTGTTCATAACCCCTTCGGGCAGGTCAACGGGTATCCGTTGGTCACCCATACATGCAGAGACCAACGCTCTGGATGGGGATGCCAAACTGACCCTCCTGCTTGAGAGAGGAGGTCTGCTCTCAGCGGAACTGGCCAGGGGGGTGAGTGCGACAGCTTCACCAGCTCAGGGTACCAAATCTGGTTCTCCCAGCGCGGCGCTATAAGGAGCACCAGGCGGCGCGTCTCCCTGATTTTCGCTATGACCTGGGGCAATAGGGAAATCGGCGGGAAAGCATACAGCGGGAGGCTGGGCCAAGGTTGGGACAGCGCATCCTCGCTTTTGGACAGAAACCTCGGGCAGCGGGCGTTCTCTTTTGTTGCAAAGAGGTCGAGCTCCGCTCTGCCGAATAGGCGCCATACCAGCTGGACTGTCTGAGGGTGCAGGGACCATTCTCCTGGGAGAATGAGGCCCCTGGACAGCTTGTCCGGGCCCACATTGAGGTGGCCCGGTACGTGCGCAGCTCTCAGCGAGCGCAGCGAGCTGTGTGCCCACACGAGCAGGCGTTCTGTCAGATTGCCCAGACACCTGGACCTGACACCGCCCTGCCGGTTCACATAGGGCACCACTGTGGTATTGTCCGACCGGACCAACACGTGGTGTCCTCGTATAAGCGGGAGAAACTGCTTGAGCGCGTTCTCTACCGCTATCATCTCCAAACAGTTTATGTGTAGGAGCTTTTCCCCGCTCGACCAGAGGCCCGAGGCCGATCTGCCCTCGAAAACGGCGCCCCAACCCGTGGTGGAGGCGTCCGTCGAGATGACCTTGCGGTGTGAGATGGCTCCCATCGTCACTCCCCGCTGGTACCAGTCGGCTACTAACCAGGGCTCTAGGGCTGAAACGCAGCCCTGAGTCACTCTGATCCTGAAGCCTCCGGACGCCCAGGCTCTGTGAGGCACTCGGGCGTTTAACCAGCATTGCGGCGGGCGCATGCGCATTAAGCCCAGCTGGAGCACAGCTGCAGCTGAGGCCATACGTCCCAGCATCCTCTGAAAGAGCTTGAGAGGTGCGATTTTGCCCGGCCGGAAGTACGCATCCATGCGCCGAACTTGGCGCGCGCGTTGGGGTGACAGGCGGGCTGACATTGCCACAGTGTCCAGATTCAAACCCAGAAATGAGGTTGATTGCGTGGGCACTAATGAGCTCTTGGTCCAATTGACCGTGAGCCCCAGGCTGTCCAGATGGCTGAGCAGCATTGCCCTGTGGGCGAGGAGCTCGGCCTCTGACTGCGCCAGGATGAGCCAATCGTCCAGATAGTTCAACACTCGCATCCCTCGACCTCTCAGGGGAGCGAGGCCCGCGTCCATGCACTTCGTAAATGTACGGGGTGCTAGTGACAGGCCGAACGGAAGGACGGTGTATTGATAAGCCTGGCCGTCGAAGGCGAATCGTAAGAATGGCCTGTGACGCGGCGTTATCTTGATTTGAAAATATGCGTCTTTCAAATCTAGGGAGATTAGCCAGTCTCTCGGGCGAATATGCGCGAGGATCTGCTTGGTCGTGAGCATCTTGAACGATCTTCTCATAAGAGCTTTGTTCAGACGCCTCAGATCCAGAATCGGTCTGAGCGACCCAACCCTTTTTGGCACGAGAAAATACCGGCTGTAAAAGCCTGACTCGCTCATAGAATGGGGAACCGGTTCTATAGCCCCTTCGCACAGCAGTGTGGCTATCTCCGCTCGAAGTAGATGTGCTACTTCCTCGCTCACTCTCGTCTCCGTACGCGCACAGAAGCGCGGAGGGCGGCGAGCAAACTGCAGAGTGTAGCCGTGCTTCACTGTTTTCAGCACCCATTCTGATACACCTGGAATGGCTTCCCACGCTCTCGCGTGTGCCACACGGGATAGAACGGCCTCCGGGCTCGAAACGCCGCGCTTTGCGGGTTCGACGGCCTGTATAGGAGGGGCGGGCGCAGTGCGCGCGCTCTCTGTGCTGTGGGCCAGCCGATCGCTCGCGATGGCTGGCCGCCCTACACACTGTATCTCTGCCGCTTCGAGCAGGGAGTGGCTTGTGTGTGGCCTTACACTCGTCGTTCCGGCCACCTTGGGCTGAGAACAAATGGTGTGTGGCGCGGCGCATGGCGCCGGGGGCAGAATGTTCGCGAAAATGTGTGAGCGCGTTTGAGCGGGCACAACTCTTACGCGTGGAACATGACCGGTTAAGAGTGGCTGTGTGACAGCGCGTGTGGTGATTAGGCGTGGGCGCAAATAAGCGGACACGTGACCTAACTCTAGCACTCGAGCGGCCGGTGGCCGCTTTATGTGAGTGAGAGACACGGGATTTGTGGTGCTTGGGTGCAGGGGTGAACACAAAAGTGGGCACGTTTACTGCATTTGAAAACACATACGGCGTGAGCCGTGCAACCAGAAAAAAGGCAACTTCGTGATTTCTCTGGTTCGTCATAAAAACGGCGGTTGTAGACAGGCGAGAGGGCAGTTTTGCCGGCTCGTTTGCTGCGTGAGAGCCATCTGCAGCAGCCACAGGAGTGGGGGCTGACAGGAAGAAGAGTTTTGACTGTGGTCCGACCACGGCGGGACTTAACCGTCGCTTCCCCCCTCTGCTAGGAGGACTTTGGAGGGGCTACAGTTGGAAACAGGCGAGAGGGCGAGTTCGCCGGCTCGTAGGCTGCGTGGAAAACATCTGCAGTAGCCACAGGAGTGGGGACTGACAGGAAAAACAGAGTTTTAACGGTGGTCCGGCCGCAGCGGGACTTAACCGTCTTTTCTCTCCTTATGTATAGACGTCCAAAAATACTCGAGCACCACGTGGTGCGAGTTAGCTTTCTGTATGTAAGAAAAGCTGGCCGCGAGCCCGGGGAAGCGGACAGTAAAACATTTTTATCTTCCGCGAGAGCTGGGCTCGAACTCGGGTCTCCGGCGTTTCAGCCGCTGATTTTGCCACTGTGCTACCGGGAGGGACACAATAGCGTTCAGTTAGCGCGAGCATACAGCAGTACGTCCTCGTGCTTGTTGGCAGTCGTGCGTGCATAAAAGACAGGCTCGTTACTGCAATAGTAATATTTCCAGCCGCCTGAACTAGAGAGGGGGCTGAGAAATGCTAGAGAATGGCGGTTCGTCCGGCCACAGCGGGACGAAAACACCCTCTGTTAATTTCCCGGTGAGTGCGGCGCGCGCACGTGCGCGCGCGCTGAACGTGCTCGTGACCGAGCGCATTCACATTCCTTGTGAACGGCGCAATCTGCGCGGTCCAAGAGGGGGGAGTGCGGGTTCGTTGGAGAGCATATGTCAGCGTCATGTCTTATGACGGCGTATGTTTGCTGGCGTGCGTGTCTTAACAGGCTCGTGTACAGCAATATGAACAATTCCAGTCGCCTGAACTCATGAGGGGACTGAAAAATGTGCGCGAGGGTGGAACAGCTCTCTTGTAACGTAAAGAGAGCTGCAGGATCGTGCATTTCTGCCATCCCTTGTATATAAGCGGCGCATCAGCGCGGCATGAACAGAGGGGGGAGGAGGCTCGCTCCGAGACCGTTCATTTCTACCATCCCTTGCAAGCGGCGCGGTGGCGCGGCTTGAACAGAGGGGGAGGAGGCTCGCTCCGAGACCGTTCATTCCTACCATCCCTTGAAAGCGGCGCGGTGGCGCGGCTTGAATAGAGGGGGAGAAGGCTCGCTCCGAGACCGTTGATTCCTACCATCCCTTGTAAGCGGCGCGGCTTGAACAGAGGGGGAGGAGGCTCGCTCCGAGACCGTTCATTTCAACCATCTCTTGTAAGCGGCGCGGTGGCGCGGCTTGAACAGAGGGGGGGAACAGCGGAGCGATGTCGTCATAAAACTGCTCGAGTCGAGCCCGCAGGGTCGACATAGAGAGTTCCTCACACTCGGGGCATTCGCCCGCGAGGAGTGCGGTGGCGGCGTGGTCACGGCCCAGACAGAGAGCGCAGACACATGGCGGTCTCTGGTGCTGAGCTGCACGTGGCACGAGCCGCAGGTGGAACGAGGCGTTTTGATAAAAACGCTCGTGCTCTTTTATGAAACGTGTGACGCAACGGCGAGAACACGTGCAATGAAAGGATATAATGCTGCCGGATAGCAGAGCAGGCACGGATGGCTGAAGGTGGCGCGATGCTGCCGGCTTCTCCAGGCGCTGTCCTCTGCTTGCTCGTCTGCACGTTCAACGGCGGCGGGTTCCAGATCCAGCGATGCGAAGGGCTTCGCTGAAGAAAAGAAAATCGAATATGCAGCCCGTGAGCCCTGCTTATATACACGTGGCCACGCCCCACCTGTAGGCAAATGAAGCCAGGTGGGCGCGAAGCGCCCTCATTGGTCGCCACGTCACGCGGGCTCACCGATAGGCTGCTGCAGTTGCCAGCAGAGCAGCCAATAGCACGCTGGAATAGCCTGCTATGGTCTGCCAGGCTGCCGCACTGCGTTGACAATGTTACAAAATTAAGGATAATTTTGGGTTTTTCAGAAATCTCGAAGAAAGAATACTTTCCCGTAGCGTAAGGAACTTACGCAATACGAGAGAACCTCTCGTAAGAGAACCACAAATTAACCTTGTTTTTGCTACACTAACCATAGCTTAACCATGAAATTTGTAGTAAAACTATGGTTTTGCTGATGAAAAAGTGATCGGTACAAGACAATTAGCGAAAAAAGTAAACTCACACACACCAAGTGAGAGGCAGAGATATACCAGGGAAAATTAAGAGACTGAAAAGGAAAATGCAAGTTCAAGAGAGAACTTTTAATCATTTTGCATGGCCTCGGCTCAGCCTACGGATTTAAACCTTTTTATCTGATGGCCATACAAATAATAGAGTTGTCCGTTGTTTCAGAATTTGTTGTAGGTGTATGGGATGGCCTGGAGGAGTGTGAGATTTCCAGCCTGAAAATTTGTCCCAGTCCGGCCCTGTTCTACATGGTGGTTGTTCAGCCTGGATACATTCATCATTCAAATTTGAAATGTAAGTTATTTTATATTAATGTATAATATGATGTGATGTCCAGTTACCAGCGTGACACTAAAACAGCTCGTAGTAATGGATACTTTAAACTTTTGGTACTAGTCCGTACCAAAGTCTAGTCTCTTTTAACACGAGTATCTGTACTTTCACTTGAGTGAAAGATGTGTGTGCTTTTTCCATCTCTGCCAGTTACTGCCGCATTAGGAAGGAGTTTCAGTTTTTGTTGATTCATATCAACAAAACGTATGTATTTCATATCAGGCATATTCATGTAAATTATATCAATAGAAGATAAGACATTGTAGTTAGTTTGCCCACCGAATGCTTTACCAACATCCAGACCGTGGCTTGTCAGATCAACTGTATATAAAGACAAATTATGTTGAATGCCACTTAATTTCAAATTAAAATGTTCAGAACATGGTCATTTTCTAGCTAGCGAATCAAGTGTAAGGAGCTAATTAGGAGCATTTCATTGGGAAAAATAGCTCCTCATTTTCAAGGATAATGAAAGTGAAGCACTCTGGATTAATGGCACTATTTATCTTTTTTAAATTTCTATCTTTCTCTGCTGATGCCTGCCACCCCTAAGGAAAATATTCATAAAGCGAAATGGAAGTTGCAGCTTGATAGCATATTAAAATATTCTGAGTGCACATCACTTCTGCTTTGCACCGGCTGTAAACTAAAAATATTCTTGATGTAGGTTTGAGTGGGCTTGCATACAGATCATGCAGAATATTTAGCATATAGCGCACAAGTTGCCCTTTTTTGGAGTTTGACAGACATGGTCACTTGTTCACTTATACACTCACCTAAAGGATTATTAGGAACACCTGTTCAATTTCTCATTAATGCAATTATCTAATCAACCAATCGCATGGCAGCTGCTTCAATGCATTTAGGGGTGTGGTCCTGGTCAAGACAATCTCCTGAACTCCAAACTGAATGTCAGAATGGGAAAGAAAGGTGATTTAAGCAATTTTGAGCGTGGCATGGTTGTTGGTGCAAGACGGGTCGGTCTGAGTATTTCACAATCTGCTCAGTTACTGGGATTTTCACGCACAACCATTTCTAGGGTTTACAAAGAATGGTGTGAAAAGGGAAAAACATCCAGTATGCGGCAGTCCTGTGGGCGAAAATGCCTTGTTGATGCTAGAGGTCAGAGGAGAATGGGCCGACTGATTCAAGCTGATAGAAGAGCAACTTTGACTGAAATAACCACTCGTTACAACCGAGGTATGCAGCAAAACATTTGTGAAGCCACAACACGCACAACCTTGAGGCAGATGGGCTACAACAGCAGAAGACCCCACCGGGTGCCACTCATCTCCACTACAAATAGGAAAAAGAGGCTTCAATTTGCACGAGCTCACCAAAATTGGAGAGTTGAAGACTGGAAAAATGTTGCCTGGTCTGATGAGTCTGGATTTCTGTTGAGACATTCAGATGGTAGAGTCAGAATTTGGCGTAAACAGAATGAGAACATGGATCCATCATGCCTTGTTACCACTGTGCAGGCTGGTGGTGGTGGTGTAATGGTGTGGGGGATGTTTTCTTTCCCCACTTTTGGCCCCTTAGTGCTAATTGGGCATCGTTTAAATGCCACGGCCTACCTGAGCATTGTTTCTGACCATGTCCATCCCTTTATGACCACCATGTCCCCATCCTCCGATGGCTACTTCCAGCAGGATAATGCACCATGTCACAAAGCTCGAATCATTTCAAATTGGTTTCTTGAACATGACAATGAGTTCACTGTACTAAAATGGCCCCCACAGTCACCAGATCTCAACCCAATAGAGCATCTTTGGGATGTGGTGGAACGGGAGCTTCGTGCCCTGGATGTGCATCCCACAAATCTCCATCAACTGCAAGATGCTATCCTATCAATATGGGACAACATTTCTAAAGAATGCTTTCAGCACCTTGTTGAATCAATGCCATGTAGAATTAAGGCAGTTCTGAAGGCGAAAGGGGGTCAAACACAGTATTAGTATGGTGTTCCTAATAATCATTTAGGTGAGTGTATGGTCGCCATACAAAATAGAGCTCTCGCTTTGAGTTCCACTGGCAAAACCGGTTCTGACAAAAAGAGAGTAAATGATGCCAGTGTTTTCACAAAATTTTGTGTGCTGTCTGACATCTAGAGTTTCTGCCTGATATTATTCTGCTTTATGAGAGTCTGAACTCATCTGGTAGCGAACCTGCTAACTGAGAAGGCTTCAGAGAGAGAGAGAGAGAGAGAGAGAGAGAGAGAGAGAGAGAGAGAGAGAGAGAGAGAGAGAGAGAGAGAGAGAGAGAGAGAGAGAGAGGAGAGAGAGAGAGAGAGAGAGAGAGAGAGAGAGAGAGAGAGAGAGAGAGAGAGAGAGAGAGAGAGAGAGAGAGAGAGAGAGAGAGAGAGAGAGAGAGAACCTGTTTCAAGGTCAGGGAGGCAAATCTGTTCCTCTGAAACTCATGGCGAGGTGTTTTTACGAAGCGTCCTGTGCTTACGACGAGCTCCGGAAGCCTGCCGTAAAGTTGCAGCCGTTATTTAGCATCAACGATGAAACAATGTTTTATTTGGCCTGCAAGGACAAACTGGCACGTATCAGTTTACAAGCAGGGTCGTATTAAATATGACATGATTATCTCACTGCATTTAGAAAACAACAGGGAGATAAAAGCATTTATTGTCCTAAAGAAATTACACAACTGTCAGCCGCAGTGCATTTGGGTGTGTAAGCGATCACTTTGCGAGGATAAACTTCAGGATAAACTTTTTTGTGTCTGTTAAGGATAAAGGGCTGTCAGCTTCTTAAAAGATACATACAAATTATTACAAAATATAAATATATATAGGCATATTGCTTCAGATAAATTCTCATGTCTGTGTTGACACACAACTACCACACTGACGCTTCGAAGCGTTTGAGATCATAAAACTAATCCATATGCATCGAGCGGTTTAGTCCAAATTTTCTGAAGAGACACGATCGCTTTATATGATGAACAGATTGAATTTAGGCTTTTATTCACGTATAAACATTCATCAACTCACGGAAGCTCCAGCGTGTTCGCTCGTTGTTCGAGAACCAATGAGGTTCATTCTCGTGTTACGCATCACGTTTGAGCTTCAGCAAGAACCAATGAGGTTCATTCTCGTGTTACGCATCACGTTTGAGCTTCAGCAAGAACCAATGAGGTTCATTATTGTGTTACGCAACATGTTCGAGTTTCAGCAAAAACCAATGAGGTTAATTCTCGTGTTACGCAGCACGTTTGAGCTTCTGCAAGAACCAATGAGGTTCATTCTCATGTTACGCATCACGTTTGAGCTTCAGCGAGAACCAATGAGGTTCATTCTCGTGTTACGCATCACGTTTGAGCTTCAGCAAAAACCAATGAGGTTCATTCTCATGTTACGCATCACGTTTGAGCTTCAGCGAGAACCAATGAGGTTCATTCTCGTGTTATGCATCACGTTTGAGCTTCAGCAAAAACCAATGAGGTTCATTCTCGTGTTACGCATCACGTTTGAGCTTCAGCAAGAACCAATGAGGTTCATTCTCGTGTTACGCATCACGTTTGAGCTTCAGCAAAAACCAATGAGGTTCATTCTCATGTTACGCATCACGTTTGAGCTTCAGCAAGAACCAATGAGGTTCATTCTTGTGTTACGCATCACGTTTGAGCTTCAGCAAGAGCCAATGAGGTTCATTCTCATGTTACGCAGCACGTTTAAAGGAACACACCAACTTTTTGGGACTTTAGCTTATTAACGTATCCCCCAGAGATAGATAAGTCCATACATATCATTCTCATCTCTGTGCGTGCCATAACTCTGTCTGACACACTCACTGCTAGCCTAGCTTAGCACAAAGACTGGAGGTAAATGGCTCCAGCTAGCCTGCTGCTCAATAAGTGACAAAATAACGCCAACATTTTCCTATTTACATGTTGTGATGTGTATAGTTACATTGTGTAGTAAGACCGACGGAAAATGAAAAATTGCAATTTTCTAGACTGATATGGCTAGGAACTATTTTTTCATTCCTGTGTAATGATCAAGGAACTTTGAGCTGTCCCATGAGTGTAGCGGCGCAATGATATTATGCAGCACCTGATAGTCCCTAGCGCTCTCTGTGCAAGCAGATTGTCAAGTTGTGTAGCGGACCCTGTCCGAAATATGGCCAGACTTTACTGATGTTTCATGGAGTTTATTGAAACCGTTTGATCTCCAAAAAAATCACTGTAAGAGCTGAGCAAATAAAGCAAAGAAGTGCGCATTAACACCTCATACACAAAATCTCTCTCTTCATAGCATTATCATTAACATACAGCGAAATACACAAAAATGCTCATTACAGATGACAGTAAACAAGAACATACACACCTTATGCCTTTTCGGGGGTGCTTAACAAACTGCAAACTTTAAATCTGCCTAACCACTCCGATGAACCGCGAGCTCTCACTATCTTCGTAGACTACAACATCCGTCAAAATAAAAGTCCCTACTTATTAAGACGGATAATGCAGACCTTAAACCTATTTGAACAAACAGAAATTTTAAAAATGTACACAAAAAAACTAATTATAATATAAATCACAATGAAGTCTGTTACACGTTGGTTATGTTGATGGAAGTTAGCCTATTTTCAGGTGCTGCATAATATCATTGCGCCGCTGCACTTATGGTACAGCAGTAAAATTTCTTGATCATTACGCAGGAATGATAGTATAGTTCCTAGTCATATCGGTCTAGAAAATCACAACTTTTTAGTACTTAGTACACAACTTAGTACACAATGTAACTATACACATCACAACATGTAAATAGGAAAATGTTGGCATTATTTTGACAATTATTGAGCAGCAGGCTAGCTGGAGCCATTTACCTCCAGTCTTTGTGCTAAGCTAGGCTAGTGGTGGGTGCGTCAGACAGAGTTATGGCATGCACGGAGATGAGAATGGTATGTATGGACTTATCTAACTCTGGGGGATATGGGGAATAAGATAAAGTCCCAAAAAGTCGGCGTGTTCCTTTAAGCTTCAGCAAGAACCAATGAGGTTCATTCTCGTGTTACGCATCACGTTTGAGCTTCAGCAAAAACCAATGAGGTTCATTCTCATGTTACGCATCACGTTTGAGCTTCAGCAAGAACCAATGAGGTTCATTCTTGTGTTACGCATCACGTTTGAGCTTCAGCAAGAGCCAATGAGGTTCATTCTCATGTTACGCAGCACGTTTAAAGGAACACACCAACTTTTTGGGACTTTAGCTTATTAACGTATCCCCCAGAGATAGATAAGTCCATACATATCATTCTCATCTCTGTGCGTGCCATAACTCTGTCTGACACACTCACTGCTAGCCTAGCTTAGCACAAAGACTGGAGGTAAATGGCTCCAGCTAGCCTGCTGCTCAATAAGTGACAAAATAACGCCAACATTTTCCTATTTACATGTTGTGATGTGTATAGTTACATTGTGTAGTAAGACCGACGGAAAATGAAAAATTGCAATTTTCTAGACTGATATGGCTAGGAACTATTTTTTCATTCCTGTGTAATGATCAAGGAACTTTGAGCTGTCCCATGAGTGTAGCGGCGCAATGATATTATGCAGCACCTGATAGTCCCTAGCGCTCTCTGTGCAAGCAGATTGTCAAGTTGTGTAGCGGACCCTGTCCGAAATATGGCCAGACTTTACTGATGTTTCATGGAGTTTATTGAAACCGTTTGATCTCCAAAAAAATCACTGTAAGAGCTGAGCAAATAAAGCAAAGAAGTGCGCATTAACACCTCATACACAAAATCTCTCTCTTCATAGCATTATCATTAACATACAGCGAAATACACAAAAATGCTCATTACAGATGACAGTAAACAAGAACATACACACCTTATGCCTTTTCGGGGGTGCTTAACAAACTGCAAACTTTAAATCTGCCTAACCACTCCGATGAACCGCGAGCTCTCACTATCTTCGTAGACTACAACATCCGTCAAAATAAAAGTCCCTACTTATTAAGACGGATAATGCAGACCTTAAACCTATTTGAACAAACAGAAATTTTAAAAATGTACACAAAAAAACTAATTATAATATAAATCACAATGAAGTCTGTTACACGTTGGTTATGTTGATGGAAGTTAGCCTATTTTCAGGTGCTGCATAATATCATTGCGCCGCTGCACTTATGGTACAGCAGTAAAATTTCTTGATCATTACGCAGGAATGATAGTATAGTTCCTAGTCATATCGGTCTAGAAAATCACAACTTTTTAGTACTTAGTACACAACTTAGTACACAATGTAACTATACACATCACAACATGTAAATAGGAAAATGTTGGCATTATTTTGACAATTATTGAGCAGCAGGCTAGCTGGAGCCATTTACCTCCAGTCTTTGTGCTAAGCTAGGCTAGTGGTGGGTGCGTCAGACAGAGTTATGGCATGCACGGAGATGAGAATGGTATGTATGGACTTATCTAACTCTGGGGGATATGGGGAATAAGATAAAGTCCCAAAAAGTCGGCGTGTTCCTTTAAGCTTCAGCAAGAACCAATGAGGTTCATTCTCGTGTTACGCAGCACGTTTGAGCTTCTGGAAGAAGCGAGTCAAACAGGTTCGATTGAGCTTCTGTTCGCTGATCAATTTTTAAATGTGAACAAAGAGCCTAAAGTTCAATCTGATTAGTTTTACCATCTCTTTATGAACTTTTGGAAGCATCAAAGTGGTAGTTGCGTAGATGTCAATGGAGGGACAAAAATCTCTAAAATTTCATAAAAAGAAATGTTTTTAAAATGAATGAAAGTCTTATGGGTTTGCAACGACATTAGGGTGAGTAATTAATGACAGAATTTTCATTTTTGGGTGAACTATATACATAAATAAAGATATGAATTTCTGAATTAATTGTGATCAGTGCTTGACATGAGGGAGGGGACGACTATAACCTTTATCTCTGTGGTTAGTTTGTACACAGGGTTAAGTTAGTCTTGCAAACTGTCTTCATACTGAACAGAAGATGCCACACAAGAGCTGACACATACTGTAGAGAAATAGCCACTGTCAGTCACCTTCTTCTGACAGGAATATTACTTACAGTCTGGGATAGTGTTATACGCTGCCCTGCCATCAGTTTGTAAATTAATAACATTTTGTTCGCCCATTTCAAGAACGGATGGCGTGCAAATTTATCATTTCGGAGCCCCACCACCTTATTCCCCCAAGGTTTGTCCGCTCGGTCTCTACTTAGAAATTCTGCATGCTGAAAACCTTCAAGTAGAACATATTGAAGTGCTCAGACAAACCGGCCCTGTTTATGCGGGAGGAAGCAGATAGGCTGTCGGACCCCCAGCGGGCAGGTCCTGAATGGAGAGGAACGATCCTTTAAACTGCCGAGGTGATACCGCCGGATAATGTAGCAAATAAATCAGACAATAGGGTTGAATATTTCATTTCACATCCATATTCCTCATGGGCAGAAATGATGGTGAAATGTAAAAACAGCGATTGCGGCCCCTCTGGAGAGGGAGCGTGTGAGATGCTGTTTTCTTGTTTGAGGATAGAGGAGGTTTGATGGCCCTGCCTGAATCACATCCATCTCTCAGGCAGCTGGAATCGCATCTTTTAATGCAATTGCATGTGATCCCTGTGTCTCCACAGCCCTGAGAGATTTGCTATGCATTCAATTTTACAGGTTAAACCTTTTTGTTTTAAAGAAAGGAATAGCAGTAATATCCAATACAGTGGCCCTTAAACCAGTCTTAAAAATAGTTGAATTTCACAGCATTAGACAACAAAACATCAAACAACAATTATGAGATGATGCTGCTTGCTTTGATATAGTCTAATACAGGTCTGAATCGCCCCCTATACCCTTAAATAGGGCACTATTTGAGAGGACAGCCATTTGTAGTGCTGTCCGAAACCATAGTGGACATTATTGAGTACACCCATTCTCTCCCACATTGCACTGCAATAACAAGTGTACAGCCGATGTACACTCAACAGCTGTCCGAATTCACTCACTTGTTTTCATTCACTCCTCAAGTGAACTGTATTAGTCGACTAAAGTAGGGAATAGAGATTGAGGGTTTAGGGGGAAATTTCGGATTCAGCCAATGATTAGCTGGTTCAGGTGTGTTTAATTGGTGTTTGAGCTAAACTCTGCAGGACAGTGGCCCTCCAGGACTGAGTTTGGAGACCCCTGGGGCCAGTTGCATAAACTTAGCCATTATGTCTAGACTGTGTCTTAAGAACTAATTTGACACACTAGCAATTAGTCAAGAGGTAATCAGTCTTACTTTTCTGATTCAAATTAGACCAATCTAACTTTTTATGTAACGGACTTTAAAAAGTTAAGAACAGTCTTGAAGAAAAAAAGAAACCACTAACTTTTAAGACTAGTCTAAGCAGTTTCTGCAACCGGCCCCTGGTCTAATACAATGTTCTTCAGACCATTTTAAGGTTTATTAAGCGTCCTAATGTTTTTGGGGCTACTTTTTGGACATTACGGTTTACAGAAAATATTATATTGTTATGGCCTGTAACATCTTGTGATCCATGACAATGAGTAACAAATTATTAAAAATTAGGGATGCAACAATACAGTTAGTCCACGGTTCAATACATACCTCGTTTTTTTAACCACAGTTTTCGGTTCGGTTCGGTTCTGATGGCTTGTCACATCAGTTTTTTACTATTCTATTCTTAAGCGACAGGAACAGCAAGAGGTTAAGGAGAAAAAAATATTTTTTTTTTATTGCAATACTCTTTTTTTATTTTACTTAAAAGAATTGAAAAACCCTTACTTAAACTTAACTTTACTTTAAAAAACCCTTGTACACATTCCTAGTGTATTGTATAATATAAAATAAATATATATAAAAATGTACACTGGCAGCTCAGAGCTATACAGCAGCATTTAAGTATGAGATTGAATGAATAAATGTAAAAATAAAACACTACATAGACTTCACTATAAAATATACATTGATTCTTATTAAAGCTACTGTATTAATGTTTTTTAGTCAAGAGCAGTGTGATTTTCTCTTTGTCTTTTGTTGTTGTATTAACATTAAAGGGATAGTTCATTCAAAAATGAAAATTCTATCATCGAGAAATGAATACAGGTTTGGAACAACATTAGAGTGAGTAAATAATGACATCATTTTCGAGGTGAACTGTCCCTTTAAGGACAGCGTGTTCACTAGGCTGCGCTGCTGTCAATTTAAGACCTGCGCATCTAATATACAGACACACGCCAATTTTACTTTCACTTTAGACATAACCGACTGTGTTTATGTTAACCTTGTGTGTATTTGTTCGACTAAAACTAGACTAAAACTAAAAACAATTCAGGTGACTAAAATATGACTAAAACTAAATGGCATTTTAGTCAAAAGACTATGACTAAAACTAAAACTAAATTTGCTTTCAAAATTAACACTGGTATTGAACCGTGAATGCCGTACCGAGCGGTTACCCAAAGATGTACCCAAATGTACCTGGCTGCAGCCTGCAAATCGGGGTGTGGCTTCACGTGTTGCCACACCCCATTCCTACATTTACATTTACATTTCTGCATTTGGCAGACGCTTTTATCCAAAGCGACTTACAGTGCCCTTATTACAGGGACAATCCCCCTGGAGCAACATGGAGTAAAGTGCCTTGCTCAAGGACACACTGGTGGTGACCACTGGGATCGAACCAGCAACCTTCTGCATATCAGTTCTATGGTTTAACCCACTGGACCACCATCTCACCATTCCTATTCCGATTGGCTCGATCGTCTTTCATAGGCATACATGATAGAAAATTTGTTTGTAGTCGGTGTAGGAAGGAAGCTATTTCATTTAGTGTATGTCATCTAAAAAACTGGAAAGACTGTACAGTTTCACAAAGCCTTCATAATCACAGAAGGAAAAAAACATTAGCCTGTAAATGTCCCTGAAATGACTGTTTTGCTAAATGAAGCTTGTCTTTTGACTATACGCTCGAACGACCCCACAATATTTCACAAAATGAAAGTTGATTATCAACAGCAGGAAGGTCAGACTTTTTGATGCACTTATTTCAGAAAAAAACAATGTGTTCCTCTTTATTTTAAAAGTGACAAAATCAAACTTTTTATCTGTACCTGATTCTGAAAGAACGCGCCTGGATTCTGTTGCTATAGTAATGAATGCAACTTTCACTCTGACTGACATAAACACGTTTTTAATTCAGTGCTGTTGTTAATGTTTATTTTAAATAGTTTCGTAAATTAGTTAAATGTTTATTTATCATTCAACAGAACTGTGCGCACGTATTTTAGACAGTTATGTTTTGCTAAGTCCATGCACGTCCTTGAATAAGTGAGGTTTCCGTTTCAGGTGCGGCCAAAATTAGATTGGAAAACATCACATTTTGACAAATTTTTAGCTCAAATTTTATCCGAAATTCTCACAGTCAAATATTTAAATATTGTGATTCACTTTATGAAGTCCTATATTAAAATCGAGAGATCTCCGAGTCTGGTTTCGTGACTGAACCTTTTGAAAAGATATTTTTAAATCGACTGGTTCACATAACATTGAATGATTCATTTGTGAAATCGACGGACATTGCGAGTTGTTAACAAAAACACCTGAATTTGTCTCAGATTCTCAGATTCATGCTCTCGCTCAACATTTCAAGCTCTATCTTATTTGTCTGGCATTATACACCTCTCTTTTACAGTTTTCTAACTGGATTGATGGCATTCGCTCATCAATCCATCTGCCTACACCGAGTACGAACACATTTTCTATCATGTATGCCTATGAAAGACGATCGAGCCAATAGGAATGGGTATGGGGCGGAGCGACACGTGGAGCCCCGCCCCAGGTGCAGCCCCGCCCCGATCTGCAGGCTGCAGCCAGGTGTACTTGTGAATGTACCGTCTCGGTTACGTATGTTAACCCTCGTTCCCTGAAGGATGGAACGGAGACGTACGTCGGTTATACCGACGAATTGGGATCACTTCAGAGAGCCCCTATCAGCTTCGAGATTTAGAGAACAGGCCAATGGGCCATTGGTGTGCAAGATTTGCATCGCCATTGTAATTTGCATTGCCATGCAGTGATGGTAAGGAACTGTGGCGACGGGACGTACGTCTCCGTTCCCTCCTTCAGGGAACGAGGGTTACCATACGTAACCGGGACGTTCCCTTTCAGTCGGTCACTACGACGTACGTCGGTTATACCGACGAATTGGGATCCCTTTGGAAAACGCCACAGTTACTACCACTTCCAGTGCCCAGCGAGAGCCCACAGACCCCGTTCTGATGCGGGCGGGGAAATTCATGCAGGGAGAGTCACACTGCTGTTCCGCAAGATCCACTCAGCAGACTTATTGGATAACGCTGGAAAAGCGTGCCCGGAGGGACGCTGCGGAAGCCACATCATGCCCGGAGGGAGTTACCATGTGGAGAATACACGTATGGACTGGCCTTGGGCAGTGCAACATACGGAAGTCCCAGGGGTGGCCCCGGCCTGTTGTAGGCGTGTCTGTGCAAGAAGGCTCACTGGGGGAAACGCATATTTGCGTAGGCCCCGGGGCCAGCTGTGTGCCAGGGCATCCATGCCAAGGGTTCCCTCAGTCAGGGAATAAAACAACTGGCAGTGGGTCGTGTCGGGGTCGACAAACAGGTCGATCTGTGCGGCCCCAAAGCGACTCCAGGTCAGCTGGACCACCTGGGCGTGGAGTCTCCACTCTCCGGGGAGCACCGGTAACCGTGACAGCTCGTCGGCCGCACGATTGAGCGGGCCCGGAATGTGAATAGCACGAAGGGACCTCAGATGCTTCTGACTCCACAGGAGGAGATGGCGGGCGAGTTGGGACATGTGGCGGGAGCGTAGACCACCCTGTTTGTTGATGTACGCAACGGCCGCAGTACTGTCCGGACCAGAACGTGCTTGTCTTTGAGCGGCATTTTGAAGCGGCTGAGAGCAAGACGAACTGCTAGCAACTCCAGGCAATTGATATGCCATTGCAGTTTGGGCCCCGTCCACAGACCCGAAACTGCAAGCCCGTTGTACGTGGCACCCCAGCCGGTGGATGAGGCATCCGTGGATACAACAGAATGCCTGGACACTTGTTCTAGAGGCACTCCTGCCCGTAGAAACGAAGGGTCCGACCACGGGCTGAAGGTTTGGCGGCATCTCGGCGTCACTTGGACACGGAGGGACCCGCTGTGCCACGCCCATCTCGGGACTCGGTCGTGAAGCCAGCATTGAAGCGGTCTCATATGGAGCAGCCCTAGCAGCGTTATTGCGGCTGCTGCTGCCATATGCCCCAGGAGCCTCTGAAATTGTTTCAGTGTGTACCGTTGTGCTGCGTTTGAATTAATTCAAACAGTTCAACACCGACTGGATGCGCTCCTCGGTGAGGCGCGCTGTCATGACGACCAAGTCGATCTCCATCCCGAGAAAAGAGATCCTCTGTACGGGACAGAGTTTGCTCTTCTCCCGGTTGACCCGAAGACCCAACTGGCTGAGGTGTCGAAGCACCATGTCCCTGTGTTCGCACAACTGACCCCACAACTGAGGAAGGATTAGCCAGTCGTCGAGGTAGTTGAGAAGGCGAACACCACACTCTCTCATGGGAGCAATGGCCGCCTCCGCGACTTTCGTGAAGACACGGGGCGACAGGGACAGCCCGACAAATCTTTGCAAAGCGTAGAAACGGTCTGTGTCGAGGGAGAATCGAGACATGAAAGTACGCGTCCTTCAGGTCGATCGCTGCAAACCAATCTTGGGGATGATGCACCTGAAGATGCGTTTCTGCGTCAACATTCGGAATGGCATCCTGTGTAAGGAGCGGTTCAAGTATCGTAGATCCAAGATCGGTCGTAACCCGCCACCTTTCTTGGGTACAATAAAGTACGGGCTGTAGAACCTGAACTTCATATCGGCTGGAGGGACTGGCTCTATCGCGTCCTTCGCCATTAGGACAGCGATCTCCGCCCGAAGTACAGGGGCCTTCTCTTTCGTCACAGACGTGAACTTGGGGGGACGCCGGGCGAACAGAATCGCATAGCCGAGTCTGATGATACGGATGAGCCAGCGAGACAGGCTGGGGAGCGCTAGCCAGGCCCCCAGTGACCGTGCAAGCGGGGTCATCAGGACCACAGACGTACCCGCAGTGGGGCAGCGTAGCGGAACGCAGGGACCCGTGGACGACATTGGAGTGGTCCGTGGAGGGGTCTGGGTGAGAGACACACGAACTTGCATCCGCTGGGGGGGCGGGCGAGTGTGAGGAGGCACATTGAGTGCGTCCCGACAGCCAACTCCCCGAAGGGAGAGGGGAACGAGGCATGGTAGCATCGCATACCACCAGACGCGCTCTCTTGGCACCCAGAGATGTTGGAAACTGTTCTTTTACTCACAATTTGGGTACCACTGGCACTGGGGCCAGTGGCGGAACAGAAACAACAGAACATAAAATTCTCCCCCGGCCCTCCTCTGGGGGAAGGAGTGGTGCAGCAGCCATCTCCTGAAGAGCAGTTTCCTCCATCTCTGGGTGGCCCATCTCAGGGTCTCTTACGACGGTGCTTGCCACCTGGCTTGGCAGCGGCCTGAGCGGGCTGGACGTCCTTCCCGCGGCCGGCTCCACGCCTCCATCTGGGTGGAGGCTGCTGCTGGGCTGAGGCGGGAGCGGCGGCAGGTGGACGTCCTCGGCGACTGGCAGACGGAGGTGCTGCGGCCGGCGGCAGGGTGGAGGCAGCAGCGGACCGCCGGGGCAGGATGTGCTTGATCGCCTCCGTCTGCTTCTGGGCGGCCGAGAACTGCTGGGCGAAGTTCTCGACCGTGTCGCCAAACAACCCGGCCGACGAAACGGGGGAGTCCAGGAACCGGTTCTTGTTGGTCTCCCTCATATCGGCCAGGTTTAACCAGAGATGTCATTCCTGGACCACTAAGGTGGACATCGCCTGACCAACGGAACGGGAGGTGACTTTCCTCGCCCGGAGGAGCTCTGGGTCAGGCCTACCCTCGTGCATGTCCATGAGTGCTTGGGCTTGGTGCACCTGAAGCAGTGCCATGGCATGCAAGGCGGACGCGGCCTGTCCGCAGGACCTGTAGGCCTTCGCAGTCAGACTGGACGAAAACCTTCAGGATTTGGACGGGAGACGAGGGTCACCGCGCCAGTTGGAGGCGGTCGCCGGACACAGTTGCATCGTGACGGCCCGCTCAACTGGTGGGATCCCCTCGTACCCCTTGGCCTGCCCTCCGTCACGGGTAGTGAGGAGGGAGGAGCCACCAGGTCTGTTTCTGGCACTAAAGGGTGTCGTCCACGACCTGGTAAGCTCCTCATGCACTTCCGGGAAGAATGGTACTGTGGCATGACGCTGAGAACCAGCGCAACCCCCCCACCCAGAAACCAATCATCCAGCCTAGAAGGTTCGGGACGTGGTGGAGGGTTCCACGCAAGCCCGACCTTTTCGGTGGCCCAGGAAAGCATAGCTGTCAACTCGGGGTCTGACTCAACCACAGCCACTCTCCCAGAGTTTGCCCTGAACATGATCCTCAGGTCACCCCGGCCATCCGTCGAAGTAGGTCTATCCTGGGGGATAGCTCTAGATCGAGGTATGGGGAGGGGGACTCCGCCTTCCTGGAGGTAGGTGAGTCTCGACCTAAGCGCCGCGATAGTCATGTTCCCGCAGTGAGAACATGAACTATCCACAAACGCTGCCTCAGCGTGCAGTACGCCCAGGCACGTGAGACAGCGATTGTGACCGTCAGCGGGCGAGAGGGAACGACCGCATCCAGAAACGCACGGTTTGAATGACATCTTGAAAAAGACGCAGGGTCAAACCGTGTTGCTCTTTTTGTGAGGAAACGCTCTTTAACAGAAGTGCTGAAGCACCCAGGGAAGACCGCGGCAACACACAGGAGATAGTGCAGCCTGTGTTTGCACTCAATGGAAACGCCCACCGAACCGACAGGTTGCTGTGAGAACAGCAGTTGTTTCTCTTGAAGGCAGCTGAGTCTCGCGGTCGCGCTGGATAATGCCGTCAAACCAGCACAGCGTCTCTCTCTCTCTCTCTGTTATCTCTGAATTCGCTGAATACAGGAAGCAGTCTGCAACTCTTCATCAACGCCGTTCAGCTCCGAAGTGAATGACGTCAGTGCATTGCTCTCGCTTCCTATTTATACCCGCGATGCGGGGCGGAGCGCGAGATGCAAATCTCGCACGCCAATGGCCCATTGGCCCGTTCTCTAAATCTCGAAGCTGATAGGGGCTCTCTGAAGTGATCCCAATTCGTCGGTTATAACCGACGTACGTCATAGTGACCGACTGAAAGGGAACTGCAATTATAGAATCACATATATCACATATAAAAATCATGATTTCTTGTTGTCCGAATTAGTGCATTTCTTTCCCCATCATGTAATATTGTGTAATCAAAATATTTAATTTTACTTTTCTTTTGGCAATATTTCATTTATTTTATTTATAAAAGCCCTAAATAGTAATTTTCCTAATCCTAAAACATTAAATTGTTTAAAAATAACTTTTATCTTATAAAAACATATGTCAATTCTGTTACCGTACCATACTTTGCCTTCAAATTGGTGGAATTATCTCCCACAACTATGTAAGATAGGAAATGATGTCACTTTCTCTTACTGATAAGACCTGAAGCACTGAAAGATGTGTGTGTGCTCTCTCTGAGAAAATATTTTAATCTAAAAAGTTCTTACACCGAGAGTTATTTTGTAAAACGTCAAAATTGCTACAACAATATCAAAAGAAAAACAGGTCTTTAATCATTTTAAAAGTCTTTTTAATCTTGATTTCATTAGTGACATGTGCTCTTAGCATTTATGCTAACAAGTAGAGTTTTTGGCTAAAAAGTTTAAAATTGTTACCATTACCTAATTTGTCCTTAACAGAGTTGACAAACAATGCTATAAAGAAATCTTTTTTCGTTAAAAGTTAAAAAAGGAAGTAATTTGTGTTTAAGC
This sequence comes from Romanogobio albipinnatus, assembly GCA_023566225.1. Taxonomy (NCBI): domain Eukaryota; kingdom Metazoa; phylum Chordata; class Actinopteri; order Cypriniformes; family Gobionidae; genus Romanogobio; species Romanogobio albipinnatus. Next base: position 2,970,892 of record CM042257.1, on the reverse strand, counting down.
ACTGAATTATTAAAATTGAATACGTTTTCAATAAGATACTGGAAATAATTTCTGTTAGTGAACAGTTTTTTCCCCCTTAACTTTTTAAAATGCAAAATGTATCTCCAATTATAGAAAAAAAAGATTATATTTTAGATGTTTATATTTTTCCTTTATAATCAACTCTTTGATTTCAATAATTCATTTCAATAGTAATTTCTCTTGACATTGTTCTGTATTTCACAGTTCATGAAGAATAATAGTTGCCACATATTATTTATAACTGGCCAAATATTAATAGACAATTTGAAAAAAGTATTTTATGCCAAATGACGACAAAATAAGATATGAATATGATAGGATGAAGAATGATTATCCTTTTTTTTAATCGTTAACTGCCCATTAAACACTGATTTCTTTCCGAAATCTACACATAGAGGCTTAAAGTGAGCAGTTCTGCAGATGATGACATCATTTCCTCTGAACTCCAAGAGCCCCGATTCTTTCGCTTTTCTCCGATTCACCTTCCCAGCTGCCCTCCTGCAATCTCTCACCTCCTCCTCATAAACTTTCAGCTCATTTTCCGCCATCTGCTTCAGCATCTGCTTAGGGGGCAGATAGAGGCATGAAGAAATGATCATGAAACAGTCTTCTTTCTTTCTTCTGGATCCTTCTATTATTTCCTCGTCTCTCGTTCTTTCTCTCTGGCCTGTCTCGGGAGGGTGGGGGCTCGATGTACCCTCTGTTCTTAAGCCTCCTTTAAAGTTTAATTCAACGTTTAAACCTGAGCCCCCCTCCAGCAAGGGGCGACTTACAAACAAGAAAGGGATTTTTGCTTTTTCATTTGCTTGGGAGGGTCACTTCCTTTCCATGTCCAGTCCGTTTGGTCAGTAGGCACAGTCAACAGAAGGCACAATAGATCAAAAAAAAGTGTTATTGTAATATTTGGACAAAAGCTTGGGGTTTTTTCAGAGACGAGGCCAGTAGAACAGACCGTGTGGGCTTCCCAATCCAAAGCTTCCTCCCACTTTTCCCTTTGAGGGCGGCAGACAATGGGACAGAGCGCTTCAATGGTGAGGGGGGAAAGGGCCCGTGAGGATTACACATTCTTGCGGCGGCCCTGGGTATCACTAATACCTCAGCTGTTTTTGGTAAACACACACTGAAAAGTTTTGGAAGTTGCGCACTTTTTGTGGAAGTTTGATGCCACCCTCCTTCTCAGGTCTGTTTTCATGCTGTGGTTCAGAACCCAAGATATTGTTGGCTCATATACAATACATCGTTTAAAAGTTAGAAATACTGTTAAACTGTGAAATATAATTTAAGGTGAGACACTACAGGCAAAAACACATTTTTCATGCATCTGTCAATTTTGAGATTTTGGGCTTTTTTTCATACCAGTGGAAAGAAAACATCCAACATACATGTTTAAGTGCATCTTTTATCTACTTGCGTCTGTAGATTTCAATTACACGTCATATCTTTAAAGGCCGTTTCTCAAAAAGAGTTTTTTCTTCAGCTCCGAAATCTCCACTTCATTAGCACTTACTTACAGCAAACTTTACAGTTTTATTCATATCTATATTCTGACGGTTTTGTTCCTATATAATTCGGCTGATTTTATACATTTTATTCCTAAAAAAATTGTGATTAAAAATATCATTTTTTTGGTTACACTTCATATTAAGGGGATAGTAGTTACATTACTTGCTCAAATGAGTGATATTAATGAACTACATCTATTCAGTTGTTATGTCTGACGTCACGTGGCAGCGCTTCTGGGTCCAAACGCTCTATCTCATACCACAAGAAAAACAACAAACGGTGCTAATATACACAATTTGGTCTAATACTACAAAAAAAATTATAATCATACCAAAATTCCAGATGGCCAGACGGTGATTCATCTTTTATAAATCGTTAAAATATTAATGTCTGTGACGCTGTGAGCACAGCGGTGTTAATTTTGACAGCAAATTTTGATTTAGTTTTAGTCATAGTCTTTTGAATAAAATGCCATTTAGTTTTATTCATATTTTAGTCACCTGAATTGTTTTTAGTTTTAGTCTAGTTTTAGTCGACTAAATATCATAAGATTTTAGTCGACTAAATCTACAGTAGATTTAGTCTCCTAAAATCTAATGAGTTTAGTTTAATTGTAATACATTAAGCATTTAAGTATTACATAACCGACTGTCACTTGAACTGACATTTTGACATCATTGTGTTTTTGACATTAAAAATACACAAAAGAGCTCAATTCACTTTTTTGTTTGTTTTAAAAACATCTATATAGTTTTTGTAACTTTGTATTTCTGTTTTAGTTAGTAGGCCATATCAGGTTAAGCTAAAGCTTCAAATAAGTGTTTTTTATTTTATTTCAGTTAACATTCCTTTAATTTCAAGTAATGAAGATTTTGTTAATGGTTTTAGTGAACTATTATAACCCTGATACTTTATTGAATATGTGTCAAATACTGGTCTTTCCTCCTGACTATGAATTAAATGGGAGTGAAATTAAATACAGTTTATTGTGTAACAAAAAACAAATAGATAATGCGTGACTTTTAATTATAAACAAGCTCGAAATACACCGGGACTCTTATTTTGAAATGCGCCTTACTATTGCAGTTGCAGGAGCTCATTCAAGTTCAGAGATGAGGAGATAAAATATGCATTGTTACAACCGTCTAAAACATATTACTATATAAACATGGTAAAGTAAACACTGTCATTGTTCATCAGCATTAGTTCATAAACAATTGCCTGGCATAAATGTGTGTTATTCATTGATTGTGAGCCGCTCTAGAGCGCTGGATTGGGGATGCGTGAGCCTGGAGAGCGCGCAACAGCGCCGTGTTTTCCAGCGGTTAGATCAGTTCAAATCAAATGTGCGCATCTGTTACACAGGACATCAGTTCTGACTGGATTTCTTCCCTAATCGTCCCTCCCTAACATTTTCGTCTCGTTTTTATTTGTTGACGAAAATGACAGTTGATTTTCGTCATAGTTTTTGTCATCCAACACTAGTTTTTATTTAGTTATCGTCTCGTTTTCGTCAGTGAAAAAAGGTTGTTGACGAAAATTACATTAAAGAGCCATATATATGTGTGCTACTGAGAATTATGTGATTTGTGTGCAGGTGCGATGGATCGCGTACAAACCAATAGGGTGTCGGAATGGTAATATGTTTATACTTTTCATCCAACCACAATCAAATTCACTCTATCCGGATGGCGCAATTTATCTGGATTTTTTTTTTTTTTTGGAACGATGAAAACAAGCCAGAATGAAATAGGAGTAACCAGGCTTTTTTTAAAATGTAAGGAGTAGAAGTAAAAAGTCGTCTGAAAAAGAATGACTCCATACCCCAAATTTCTACTTAGTATTTGTACTTTGTTACTTGACACCTCGGAGTGTTTGCAACATTGATAATAATCATAAATGTTTCTTGTGTAGGAAATTATATTAAAGCCTATTACGTGTGAAGGATCATGTGACTCTGAAGACTGGCGTAATGATGATGAAAATTCAGCTTTGATCACAGGAATAAATTACACTTTACAATATATTCACATAGAAAACAGCAATCCCCAGAAATCGGATTGTTTTAAGCAAACATTTAACCCACCCACTGGGTTAAAACAACCCAATTGCTGGGTTTGTCCATTTCCAACCCAACTTGGGTTGTTTTTAAACCAGCTTTTTTTTAGAGTGTGTACAGGTGGTTTTAAGGGAGTGAGTGATTAGAAGATGAAATTAAATTGTATGTTTGCGTCAAGCTGAAATATTGCTATTTTAAAGCTAATGGCATATATGCGTTTTCTATCAGTGTAAGTTTAGCGTTGAGTAAAGTAATGAATCCTCGGAAACCAGAGTGACGTTTTGGTGATGCTGGATAAAATTTGCATTGAACCAAAGTACTTGTTTAGCAAGTCTGCTAAGTTTCAGTTCTTTCTTTGCAGTCTCTCTCTCTCTCTCTCTCTCTCTCTCTCTCTCTCTCTCTCTCTCTCTCTCTCTCTCTCTCTCTCTCTCTCTCTCTCTCTCTCTCTCTCTCTCTCTCTCTCTCTCTCTCTCTCTCTCTCTCTCTCTCTCTCTCCCAGGGCCAGCTTCATAATTGTGATGAGGAGGAGATGCCTTTGGCGATTCCTGTGCAAATAAATAAAAGCTGACATAGTCCTTTCCGCAGATCCTCTCTCTGCCTCTGTGCCCCCTCGTGAGATTACCCTGCAACAACAATTATTCCAAATGTCAGTGATTCGTGCCCGGAGGGCCTCAGGCAAATGAGGATTAAATCTTTAACACAGTGAGGAATTAAAATATGCTGCTCCAGACGAGGTGACACGAGGCGGTCTTCGCCATCAGAGGCGCTTTTGGCTGAGTGGTGTTTTCCTTTCCTAAGTCGGACACTATGAGCACTGTGTTACTCCCCCTGATGGCTGTTAACCCCGCCGTAAGAGGGCCAGAGTGTTGGATCGTGAGCGGAGACAGTCATGCGGTCAGAGGAGAGAAGAAAGACTGTGGCCTGCTTTGACGTGTAGGCATCACATGACCAAAGTTTGTGCAGTTTAGTTCAAACCAGTAAACATAATTGTAATTCAACACAGTGAATGCCTTCTAGGAAATGAAGTGTTCTTCCATCCTGATCCACAAAAGTTTACTGCAGTTCAAAGTTTATGCAAATGTTGAAATGTTACATTTCTATAGGTGTAATCTCATCTGCAAGTCCTATAAATCTTCAAGGGCTCAATCTTCAATTCTGAATGGGCACACAACCCAAGGTGATTATTTCATACAAGTAAGTAAATGCATAAAGGTGGTACTATACACATGACATTCACACTAAACTGAATCAACATTGAGTATAATTGAGCTGAATAATGACACTATTGTCTTCTTTTTCAGCTAAAATTTGTATTGTTTCATAATTTAAGAGCTTTGCAACCTTAATAGGCCTACTGGTATTTTCCTGTTCCCTTTCAAGGGAACGAGACGCTGCGTCACCACTTTGGGAACGCCCCTGCGTGATTGCGTTGTGAAGCACGTTTGTAATCAGTCCAATAGAGAGACGGAATGTCATGGGCGGGTGACGTCATAGACCCGGAACTATAAAGCATACCGGCAAACACACGCCTACAGCTTCTGTTGTCTTCAACAAGCTCGCTATGTAACATTGTCCTTGTCAGCTCTATGTTTGTCTCTGGGTTCAGACTTTTTTGTTTTCATATAACAAGTTTGCAACACATACTAACACATAAAAGAGAGACACTATGGCGAGTAAGAACAGCAGTACAGAAAGTGTGTTCCTCCCTGCTCTAGCTACATTATGAATGGGGATACACACTTGATGTGCATTGTTGTTTGTTTGGTAGCAGCACACTCAGTCGGCTCTCGTGGGGGGCGGTTGTAAGCATTGTGAGGGGGCTGCGATGCTGCAGTTATCTAGCTCTAACAGTAATATAGGAGGTTGCGGTATCAATGCAGGTGGATGTGAAGATTCGCCACTTCAATCCTGACTTTGCCTACCAAGCCATTAAGAGCATCTTAATTTACTGCATATACGGTTTGTAAGCAGTCCTGGTGGGCATGGCGCACTCGGCTTCTTGGCTTCGTGCATGCTAAGCTGACCTGCCGGAAGACCGGGGTGCGTAACGCCAGGTCTCATCTGTTGTGGTGCGGGAGCAGCAGACACCGAGTACGAGCTCCTCACACCGGGCGCAGCGAAACAGAGTGTCGCCACCTGTACTCCCCCTCAAGGGGTGGGGCGGTGGGTGGCGTCCTCAGGCGCAGCTTCCCAAGATTAAGACGGATCTGAGGGCCGTCATTATTTCAGGGAAGGCTGTGTCCAAGAAGCCCTGACGCCAGTGGGCCCAGGGCAGGCGGAGCTCACCTCAGCATACGGTGACCGTCTGCTTTTGGTGCCCTCACAGGGTTAATCCACCAACCCTGCCCGAGTGCCGGGGCGTGGAGAGCCCTCACGGGTCATCCGAGGATGGCTCGCGCCCTCTGAGGAGGAAGGTGGCGCTGTCGAGGCAGTTGTTCCCTGCACTCGCGGTGCAGAGTACATCAGAGGCCAGTCTCGAGAGGCTGGTACACTTACTAGATTTCTGTCAGAGTGGGAGAATCTGCCAGATATATCTTAGTGGGTCCTACAGATTATAAATTTGTTGGCTCTGGGTATGTCTCGTGCCAAAGAAGGATGGAGGGCTGCGCCCTAAACTAGATCTGTGTGTTCTATATATTAGGATGCTTACACTCATACATTGTGTCTCAATCAGGTCCGAGGACTGGCTGTCACGGTAGATCTGCTTATATCATGTTTCTATCCTTCCGCAGCAGGGCGTGGGGTTGGGATCCAGTCTCAAAGCAGAGGATGAGCAAGTGGGTAGTCGAGGCTATCTCACTTGCTTATGTGGCGGCTGGGCAGCCTTCTCCTTTGGCTGTCCGGGCCCACTCCACCAGGAGTATGGCTGCCTCTTGGGCATTTTTGGTGGGGGTTCCCTGCAGGATGTTTGTGATGTGGCAGGATGTTCCTCTCCGTTCACTTTCGTCAGGTTCTTCGAGCTCGACATCTGTGCTACTCCTGGGGCTCGCCCTGACTATGTCACAAGCGGGCATCCGGCTCCTATGGGGGCGTGGGTATAGTCTCGTTCCCAAAGCGGTGACGCAGCTCGAGTTCCCTTGAAAGGGAACGTCTCGGTTACAACTGTAACCTTAGTTCCCTGAATAGGGAATGAGACGCCGCGTCACCCTGCCATACTCCCTGCCTTGTTTCATCCTATTTCAGAAGCTGTAGGCGTGTGTTTGCCGGTTTGCTTTATAGTTCTGGGTCTATGATGTCACCCGCCCATGACGTTCCGTCTCTCTTTTGGACTGATTACATACGTGCTTCACGACACAATCACGCAGAGGCGTTCCCAAAGCGGTGACGCAGCGTCTCGTTCCCTATTCAGGGAACTAAGGTTACAGTCGTAACCGAGACGTTTATTACTGTGTTGATGCTTTATGCCCGGTTCAGACTGTGCGATTTGGGAAAATCACACTGTATGACATGGATCTAATAAACTTGTATGTAGACTGTACGATGAGGACACCTGTTGAATCGTAGGCTACGACGCAAGTTAGTATAGAAGAATAAACCATCATCAGCATGCGCTACTGGTGAACAATTAGAGCAAGATGAATCGCACTTTGGCAATTGTGGTTTTTACGGGCACTTAAAAAAAGTGCATTTTTCTACACAAGCATTTTTCACGGTGTTACAACACACCACACCTGCGCAACTGGGATGTAAATTGCTGCTCGTGTCTTCTGCTGGTTAGATCAGCATTAAAGAACCATCTCAACTGTTAAATAACAGATATAAGATTACAATAATATAGTATTGTCTTATTTTAAATAAACACAAAAAACAGAGATGAAAACTAAACTTAAGTAAGAAATTGACTTTCTTTGGTTGCTATGGTTAAATAAATGTTCAGTAATATCTTCCAGAGATTTTTTTAATTTTGGCGCTATTTTTTCTCTAAATAATGTTGATATGGCAACTAGTAAATACACTAAGTGTCATTCTGGCATGTGTGGAAAGGGTTTGCTTGTGCCCCGCGCTCCCCTAGTAGTACTGATACTACAACTCTGTAAACTTGAATTTTTCCTCACACAGTAATTTTCATTTTGGGTGAACTGTAAACAATACGGATTGTCACTATCCACAATACATATTATTGCATTTTTGTATTGCGATATATTGTGACACGATATATCGTTCCACGCCCTAGAAGCAAATAGGGGTGTAACGGATCGCAGTTGATCCGTGATCCGTATGGATCACGTCCCACGGTTCGGCATGCACGTGACCCGCGGATTTATTGCGCATTTTTTTTAAACTTGTGGATTAATCCGAATTGTTTAGCGATCGCAGACTAAAAGACAGTTTTTCTGCCGATATTGCTTTATAAGTGAATCTCGTTCCTTTAAACTCCATGCTAAGTTTCAGAGAAACACGTGAACAGAGCATGTTAATCAGTGGCTAGCGGAGAAGTAGAAGAACTTGAAAAGCCTCCTGCATCATTCAAATCACGTGTATGGGAGCATTTTGGCTTCCCCGTAAAATATAATGATGACGGAAGAAGGGTGGTGGACAAAACTCTAACATTATGTAGGCATTGTGGCACGAGAAAGCCATATGAAGTGTCGCATACATCGAGCATGGCACCTGCTGACGCCCGTTTCACACATACTCCGTTTGCAGTGCGTATGCGGTGCGTATTTTTTTCCGTACCCATGACCCCCAATTTCCACCGGCTGCGTTACGGCTGCGGAACGGCTCCGCTGCGTGACAGCTCCATGTTCCGTCGTCCGTCAATACCCACCAGGTCCGGATTTGTTGCGGAACGGCTGCGGTCATGACTGACAGCTGACGTCACGAGGCCCCATGTAATCTCGCAAATTCTGGTGTGATCGCGCGATATGTAGTTTCTATAAACAGAACTACTAAACCAGGAACAGTTTTCCATCCGGAGGAGTATAGGATAGAACTCTTTTCTGAATTACCTACCGATCTCTCTTTTCTGTGGATTTTGATTCTACAATGGGTAAATAGCCTACAATATTCAAATAATTAACTTATAAAATGCTTTGTTTATTTATTTATTAAATTTTTTTTTCAGCATTTCTTCATCCATCGTGTCAACAGGGTTAAAACTTAAACAAGCCTGTCTCCGCCCATTATGACGTTTTCAAGGTGTAGTGTAGGGAAATATGAGCGCGGTGTATTTTATTTTGAAAATTAAACGGATCTTTTATTTTGTTTCTGGCTGTTCTGTTTTGTCACTCGACTTCCTGTCCTGCGTACTCTGCCCTGTAGTGCTGCTCCGGCATCTGGCAAAAATAGAAGCTCTGCGTATCTGCTCCGGAGGGCTGCGGATCGCCGGAGTCGGAACGCAGCTGTACCGCATTCAGTGGAAATACACTCATTGACTTTAATGGAAACCTATTGACTCCGCCGCCGTGCCGGAGCCGTAACGCAGCCGGTGGAAATTGGGGGTGAACGGATACAGCTTTCACTGCACGCGGCTTCGGTCCGTCAGTGCGTTCCAGGAGCGCGTAGCCATACAGCTGTGCTGCGATCGTTTCCGCACAGAGTCTATTTTTTGGTGTGCTGGCTGAATTAAAGTGACAGCGCATCCGCATGAAAACAAACATGTATCGATTGTGAAAATCTAGTAATTCCACCACACATGCATATAATGTAAAGTCTACTCTGTTTCAAAGTCAACACATGGCTTTTTGACTCAAGTAAAGCAAGGGAAACGGCCTTTGAGTAAACAAGGAGAAATAATGGAGAGCACCTGTCCTTTCTTGGAATTGGAAATACAAAGTTCTTTATGACCTGCAGGATTTCTTGTAAAAAGATTTAAAAACGAAAGAAAAGACTAGAGTCGTTTTTTGTCTATCGTAAGTTTTAATTTCAAATGTTTGTTATTTTAACATAGTCTATAGCCTGTTTTGCAACTTGCATGAGCAACGTATATACATCTAAAGTAGGTACTAGGCTATATAAATATAAAGTAATGAATTGAATAAAACGTTGTTTAAGTGTAGTGCGTTTAAACATATATGTTAAAAATATATCTATCAAATAGTGTATAGGCCTACAAAGAGAATTGCAATGCTGACAAGTGTGAGAGGTCTACTCTCTCCCCTAGAATGTTGACATCCTAATCTTTAAAAAAAAAAAAAAGTCATTATAAGCTCAGGCCCATTTTCACATCTCAGCTTTTTTTTTACATGTTACACTTTAACAACTGAGTAAAATTTGATTTATTCAGATTAAAAAAAAAAAAAGGTTATTTTATTTTTTAGGTTATTTATTTATTTTATTTTTGTTAAAACCATATAGGTTATTTTTGTTAACACCAAAAGTTCCTTGTTAACCTATAAATCATATATGTTATGTTAACACCAAAAGTTTTCATGTAATAAATGGAAAGCAAATAAAAAGGGTCTCCTCCCCCTTTTATTCTGATCCGAAAAATGATCTGATCCGTGACTCATGATCCGTAGTGTGATCCGAACCGTGAGTTTTGTGATCCATTACACCACTAGAAGCAAATCTTTTCAAAGTGCACAAAAGGAAAAAGTAAAGTGAAGTGAATTAGGTGCATTTCCATCACGTTGTTTGAGTGGATGATGGTGGTATTGGTAGCCTAGTAACCAACAGTAAATAAAACAAGGCATGCAAAATGGAGACAGGACTGCAATTAGTTACGATTGGGCAAGTTAAAAATAAATGTACTTGCAGTGCAGCTTGCCAAATTGAATGCTATGCACAGGAGAAGAAATGCTGATTTTTTGATGAAGGCACTATCAGCAAGGGCATTACGATGGCGCCGAGCCCCATACATATGGGAAAGACAACGTCACCCAAAAATTACTCACAACCTTTGCCTGTGACATTTCAGGGTTAATGAGAGCTGAGCGCCCGGTGATCGACTGGATCTCACAACTCCGAAAAACGGCAGATTAAATGTTCAAATAGGCGTTCTCTTTATAAATAAACCACAGATTGGAGCTTTAAACAAGTACATTCTCACTTGAAAAAGTCTTAAAACTACATTTCGTGACACATTAACAGTCGTATTTTTAAATTACATAGGGTTTCTCATCCACTTTTGGCGCTTGCTGGTTGGTGCGAGATCCATTCTGGGATACCGGTCCGTCACAGGTCACCTCTCGATGCATCTTCGATAAAAGGCGGATCAAGGACACATCCAGGGCTGTACTAGGGCAGCAACAAACGATTATTTTAATAATCGATTAATCTAACGATTATTCGACTAATCATCAATTATTGTCATTGACATCAACGACTAATCAGTAAATTTTGAACGATTATTCAGCTTTTCCAATTAGTTAAAACATTGAGTTATACATATTCTAACTATAATATATAAAAAAGAAAGTCACTTCAGCTTTTGAAATGGTTGTTTTAATTAACTTTGAGCCAAGTTCTCAGAACTCAAATCACACACAAATGCTCTCTAAGCATTGTTTAAATATTCTGTTCTCTTTCAATTGAAAAAAATAAATAATAATAAACAAAAATTAGCTGCATTACAGACAAAAAAAAAAATTTTTTTTAATGTAAACATCTCTTGGCAGCTTCATTTGTAAAACAATAATAGGCCCACTGCTTTTCTTAGAACTGAAACAGAAAAAGAGGACATTTACTTCAGGACACAAAGAATGGTAAAAATATTAATCTGCAAATGACATCGCAGACAAAATGACAATATTAATCTCTTACATGACAATTGAGCTGACAGATTCTCATTCACCTTTTAATTAACAATATGAAAAAGTAACTGACATGATATTCTTCCTAACATCGCCTTTTGTAAGTCTTCATGCATACGGAACAAATTACAGGCAAGTGATGAGCCCTAATAGTGTTATAATAATAAAACAGTCCTGACTCCAAGCTCGATCAAACTTTATTCTATGCTAAATAAATCATCACATGACTGTAATTATATTATTATTGTTAATATTATTACAATTATTAGTAGTATTGCATTCTTTAATAAAGAGATTTACCGCTAGTTAGTTGTTTCCTCTTTAAGTGCTCCAACATGCACGTTGTGCTCCCGTGAAAAGTTTCTAGCAAGATGTGGGAAAGTTTCACAAAACTTCAAACTAAGGCTGCGTCTCAATCATCTCCTAGTTCAGTAGTCAAGGCACTGATCAGGACAAGAGTCAATGGGCTAACTCCCTGATCAGTGCCCTGACTACTGAACTAGGGAGCTGATTGAGACGCAGCCTTAGTTTGAAGTTTTGTGAAACTTTCCCACATCTTGCTAGTTCAGATCATAGATATCCATAATAAAGGCTAGATGTCTCGTCCGCGCTGCTGGCCAATGGAGGTCGACGTCCGCACCTGGCGGCCATCTTGTCACAGACAGCTCGCTCACTTGTAACATTGTTTTCATGGGTGCTTGCACTTTATAAATAACCATAACTTGCTAAATTTTCTACCGATTTTCAAACTTTTGGTTTGTTATAAACGTCAGAGATGTAGTTATGACACTGCATACTTATGAATAATTATTCATAATTTGTTCAAGCATCCATAATTATAGCCACGTTAATAACATTTGTAAGAAACCAAACCATTTGTAAATCCGTCAAGATTTCAGTGAGATAAGAGTATTTGTGTTCATGCAGATCATCAGGTACCACAGAGCCCTGCCTGTGACAAGATGGCCGCCAGTGATGATGTTAGATACTCCGCCGTAAGACATCTAGCCTTTATTATGGATATCTATGGTTCAGATTAGTTTGCACTCCGTCATTCGCGCTACTTTCTTCTACCGCAACATTTGTAAGGGCTGCATTACACTCTAGCGCTACAGCGCCGTAGCAGTCAAATCACGATATTGCAGGCCCTTACATTAGGTCACATGAGATCAAACAACTACTCGACAACAAAGATATTTTTCAACAATTTTTTATTGTCGACAATGTCGACTAATCGTTTCAGCCCTAAACTTTACTTGGCTAGATGTGAACTTTTAAATTGGAACAGTACATAGGCAGCGACTGATGACGTTTCACAAGTCCACGAGAACACAAGTACAGACAAGAACGCATATTGAGAAACGGCCCCAGATACTGTGAGATGATCATGCTAAATTTCCTGATACTGTCCGATAATTATCGCAGACTATCTTTAGGTAGGTGGTACCTTAAGAAGCCATGACCACAGAAATCGTCACGAATGGTCATCTTTCATCTGGGACAGCCTGAAATCGCACAGTGTGTACAATTCATCAAAACCAAAATCTGTTTTGTGTAAACTAAAGCACTATGCAAATAAATGTGACTTGATCTAACCTATAGGCCAGGTTTAAAATGCAAAACTCAATTTGATACTACAATTAACTCACTATCCACCATGGAATCATGCAAAAATGTCACATATGATCACACCTATGATTCTCACCACTTTAAATGTAAAGTAATGCAGACACGAAACCCATATAAATTATGAAATAATCTGTTGTTACCTGCAAATAATAATTCAATAATATCTCTCCCTTAATACATATATTCAAAGTGAGAAAATTATGATTTTTTTGCTAGTCAGCAAACTGTAAGGTTGAATGAATAAATGGGCAGTTTGCTCAGAAGTGCCCAGAAGTCATAAACATTCTTAATTACCTTGCTCAGCCAACCTCAGTGTGGACTTTGCTGTTTTAAAGAAATCAAGGCAAAGGTGCATATCCTTGTGAAATCATCCAACTAGTTTCGTAATGACCTAATCTTCCAACAAAATAGTACGTTCGCCATTATAATAATCATTTTATTATTAGCAAGTACTGGCTCCTGTTTGCACAGTAACATAACATCGTGGATGCGGGCCGTCCCAGATCCTCTTATCAAGAGACAATGAGAGTGTGTCAAGAGTTCAAGTGCTGTCAGAGGAGGTGGAACGCTCCGTATATTGAGAATAAGTGTGCGGAGAGGCCTGTTTTCCATTTTAATTGTAAAACAGATAAACGCTAAACACTCCTCAAGAATAAATGACTTCTGAGTAATTATTGTCTAATAGCTCTCCTCCCTCGGGAGCTGTTTACGTGGCCCAGATGGCTACCAAAATGGGATTTAGGGAGAAAATTGACAACATTATTCACCCAGGCATTATCAATTACCTGGGTATCAATTGTATGTAATCAAGTTGAATATGAGGAGGGATTCTAAGAGTCACCGTAATTAAACCTTTTTGAGACTGTGGACATTTGGGTGTCGTTCGTTATTGAGATTTATAAGGCAGCGCAGGACAGCCCTCCTTCTTTTGTGCGTAATGGATGAATGTTGAGCAGAAGACACGGATAGTCCATAAAGAACAAAGACAATGGCTTTTATGTGCCGTGTACGGGCTCCATTACCACGGACAGCCTCGGCAGGGCAAAACATAGCCGTCGCTATTAAACCAAAGTACCACAATCCCCCACGAGCATTGGCGAGAAGCTACATTAGATCCTGGTTTAGTAGCCTCATTAGAGAGGTTTAATTAACCTACTCAACTCAAGTGTGACTTTCATTTTCCAGAGAGCTAGGTGCGCTATTTGTGTTTTATGCCATACTGTAGCTCTGAATGATCGTGACGATAATTCTAACCTGTAATGGCTTTAGTATGATAATGTCTTATCTTCTGCGGCATTGAGACGGAAATCTCTCAGACCGACCGATTTAGCATTTGTGTGTTTTTGTTCTGTGTATTGTTGCCCCATTTCTGTTGAACTGCTCCTTTGAAAGCTCCTATTATGTCCTTTTACAAAGTCTTGATTTTGTTTTTTGCTTTCATTACACATTATTTTTCACATCTTTTACATTATTACAGCACCTCTTTCCCAGTCTGGCCAGAACGTGCCGTTTATTTCCTGTTTCGATGAAATGTGCTGTGATTGGTTAGCTGGCCCAGTGTGTTGTGATTGGCACCACTTAGTGCGTGTTCGGGAAATGTCACGCCCCTTACCAAAACCGCGAATTCAATCCAATTCAAGCCTGATTTAGACTTAAAGGGTTACTTCAGCAATTAGCATTAAGCTTTGTATCAGTAGAAACCTGGGTAGGGTTGCACTAGTCGTTCGTAAGTTCTTTCTTAAATTGGAACGTAAAGTCCACACTAGAGGCTTAGTAACTACTAGATAGTTTGTAACTAACTCTATACTTTTTTCGGTTGCACCATTTGTTCTTAAGGCAGAATGTAACTAGTAGGTCGTAAGCTCTCCGTAAAGTAATGCGTAGTCGCATAATATGACGTTTACCCTCAATGATCCAATAGCAGCCTTCAAATACGTGAGCAAAAGTTGTTGAAATACCGTGAATTTCCGTGTCCTTCATTATTATAACTTATTTTGCCTCATGTAACCAACGGTAAAAATAAGTTTCCATTAAACATACTTAATCATGAATAACATAAGTGCTTTTATATATAACTAACATTCAGAAGCATTCAGTATATGAAACAACATTAACAAGGATCAATAAATAAATACTGAAATAAAACAAAAAAACATAAGAAATTACATTTATTGATTATGACTGATTTTATTTGACATCATGACATGCACAACATGGACCGATTGGACAGATTCACGCAGCGGCGCGCACAGTTTTGGATGGTTTCGTGTTGTAGAGCTGCAAATAAAGCAATTTATTCACATAATGTTTTCTCTCTTAAAATGTAAGCGAGCGTAAATGTCAGCATTATCATACATGTGTAAAGAATTGAAGTCTGTCATGTAAAACCTTATTATGCAGTTCAGTCAGTCTGCTTTATTATTCCAACCATTACTCCTGATCGGAGGCTACCGTAAATATGTAGTTTATACGTAGAGTTACGCTTCAACTAAGTTTAATGGTGCAACGCAAAAATATTTAGTAGTGTGTAAGTTGTAACTTAGTGCCCATTTACGTCAAACCTAGGCTAAGTTGTAACTTACGCACAACTGGTGCAACTGGCCCCTGGTAGTATATTTGAATGACAGTGCTTCCCCCCCTCATATCCCCCTGAGACAAGAGATTTATGTATTTTATGTCTGGAAATAAGCCTCCGATGACGCAAATATCGTCATTTAGCATCATCTGCGGCTTTTTTGGCCAGAGGCTAGAGACTATAGCCAGTAGTAGGAGCTAGTTCCACATGTTTTCAACCTGCCCACAGGAATGTAAGACACAGGTGGCCGCACGGACATTGATAACAGTGCGATGCGGAGCAAAGAGAGTGTTCTCAATGAATTCCTAAGAAAGTTAAGCTTCCATAGGCATGAACTTAAAATGCGCCAGACTGGACAGGCACCGTGAATGAATGACAATGCGGCCATGAATGAATGCCGGTCGTCCGTGCTCATTTTTGTTTCGGTTTAAAATTAGTGCCAATTCGGGGGCGGGTTGCTTGAATTGTAGGTTCATGAAAACACAACAACAAAACGGTACAATGACAAACTCACTTGGGAGTGGCCTCGTGGGGCAGTGAAGCAAGTGCATTCTGGGAGTTGTTGTCTTTCATCCATATGAGCCAAAAATAAATTTTTTCATTTTTTCTCAGTCTAGAAGGCACCAACTTCTAAAATAATTTCACATTTCTACTACATACAGGTGCTGGTCATTATAATTAGAATATCATCAAAAAGTTTATTTATTTCACTAATTCCGTTCAAAAAGTGAAACTTGTATATTATATTCATTCATTACACACAGACTGATATATTTCAAATGTTTATTTCTTTTAATTTTGATGATTATAACTGACAACTAAGGAAAATCCCAAATTCAGTATCTCAGAAAATTAGAATATTGTGAAAAGGTTCAATATTGAAGACACCTGGTGCCACACTCTAATCAGCTAATGAACTCAAAACACCTGCAAAGGCCTGTAAACGGTTGTTGTAATGTTCGTGGGGTGGGAAGGAAGAAGACAAAGGGTTCGGCTGACTGAGAACTTGGAACGGGTTTTATTCTCTTTAACTCAGAACAAGGTGTACATCGCACAACTCAAACAAACTTGGAATCTCAAATATCAACGGTTTCACTTTGGCAGTTCCTCTCTGCACGTCCTCCTTATCCCGAGCTCTCAGTGTGTGTGTGGCTAAGCTTTCTCCAGCCTCTCTCTCTCCTTCTCTCTCAATTCCTTCCGGTTTATATTCTCTCTCCACGCCAATTACTGCAACAAGAGAAAGGTGTTCATCATTTGTGTTTGATCCACTTACGTGCCGCTCATCCTCCGACTCTCCTCCGTCACAGACTTCGCTAAACCATGCCCCCCTCGCCACATACCCCCCCATTCTTGGAAAGGAAGTCGGCCACAGCCATCTGCACCCCCGGCCTGTGGACCACCTTGAACTTAAACGGCTGTAAAGCTAGATACCAACGGTCCGAATAATTAGGAACAAATCTCCTATAGTATCCTGCCAGCCCCAAGAACTGCCTCACTTCCTTTTTGGTCTTGGGTCTCGGACAGGTCGCAACTGCAGCTGTCTTGTCAATTTGCGGACGCACCTGCCCATGGCCCAAGTGGAAACCCAGATACCTCACCTCCACACGCCCAATCGCACACTTCTTCGGGTTGGCCGTCAGCCGGCCACCCTCAGCGACCTCAGGATCGCGCGCACATGGTCCATATGCCGCTGCCAATCATTACTATAGATGATAATATCATCCAAGGAGGCAGCGGCATATGCCGCGTGCGGCCGAAGAATTTTATCCATGAGGCGCTGAAACGTGGCCGGAGCCCCGAACAACCCGAATGGAAGTGTAACAAATTGGTGTAAACCAAACGGCGTCGTGAAGGCTGTTTTTTCTTTAGATAGAGGCGTTAAGGGGATCTGCCAATATCCCTTCGTCAAATCCAGCGTCGAATAAAAGCAAGCTGACCCCTGCCGATCGAGCAACTCGTCAACCCTTGGCATTGGATATGTGTTGAACTTCGACACTGCGTTCACCTTGCGATAGTCTACACAGAACCGGACCGAGCCGTCCGTTTTCGGTACTAAAACTATCGGGCTGGCCCAGTCGCTGTACGACTCTTCTATTACTCCCATATCTAGCATTGCCTTTAATTCATCCTGAACCACCTTTTTTTGTGTTCCGGCAAACGATAGGGCCGACTGTGAACTACCACGCCCGGCTCTGTCTCGATATGGTGCTGAATGAGGTCGGTTCAGCCGGGTAGGGGCGAGAACACATCGGAAAAACTTCCCTGCAACTGGGCTATGTCAGTGAGCTGCAAGGGCGAGAGGTGATCTCTCCCCGGGGCCAGAGCGATAGATGTGCTTTTTGTGCTCGCCTCTGGCCCGAGATCATCCTCTCCACTCTCCAATCACTGACTCCGCCTCACTCCATTTTTTTAGGAGGTTAAGGTGGTATATTTGATGTGCTCCGCTCCTATTCGACCGAATTACCTCATAATCGAAATCCCCCACTCGCCGTGTGACCACAAACGGTCCTTGCCACTTGGCAAGTAATTTTGAGCTGGAAGTTGGGAGCAATATAAGCACTTTATCACCCGGTGCAAATTCGCGCAGTTTAGTTCCCCTGTCGTACAGCCGGCTTTGTCTGTCCTGAGCCTGTAGCAAATTCTCCATAGACAGCCACCCCAATGTGTGGAGTTTTGCTCTCAGGTCCATGACATACTGAATTAAATTTTTCGCTGGCGAAGGGCCGTCCTCCCAAGCCTCTCTGGGAACGTCTAAGACCCCGCAGGGCTGACGTCCGTAAAGAAGCTCGAAGGGGGAAAACCCCGTGGAGGCTTGCGGGACCTCGCGCACGGCAAACAACAGGGGATCCAACCATCTGTCCCAATTTTTGGCGTCTTCCTGTACGAACTTGCGAATCATTGTCTTCAACGTGCGATTAAATCGTTCCACCAAGCCATCCGTTTGTGGGTGATAGACGCTGGTGCGAATCGATTTAATGCCCAATATTTCATAAAGTTCGCGTAGTGTACGTGACATAAACGTCGTGCCTTGATCAGTGAGGATCCCTTTCGGGATCCCCACTCAGGAGATTGCGTAAAACAACACCTCCACAACACTTTTCGCCGAAATGCTGCGGAGGGCAATTGCTTCGTGATATTGTGTTGCATAATCCACCAGGGCTAATGCAAAACGATGTCCTTGTGCGGATCGCTCTAATGGTCCGATGAGGTCCATACCAATTCTCTCGAAAGGGACCTGCATCAACTGAAGAGGGCGCAATGGCGCTTTTGGTACGGCCGGCGGATTTACCAGCTGACATTCACGACATGACACGCACCACCTGCGCACATTCTCGTGAATGCCCGGCCAAAAGAACCGGACCATTAAGCGATTCAGTGTCGCCGCTTGACCTAAATGCCCTGCCATCGGATTAGAATGAGCCGCCTGGAAAAGCATTTCCAGACGGCTCCTCGGAACTAACAACTGAGTTGTATCCTGTTTTGTCTGAGTGTCTTGGACCAATCGATACAACCTGTCCTTTATTATGGCAAAATAAGGATAAGAGATCGATTGTGCAGGTTGAAGGAACTGACCGTCAATAGCTCGGACCTGAGCGAACGCATTTTTTAAGGTCTCATCCTGGGATTGTTCCAGAGGGAAGTCATCACGTTCGGTGAGGTTTAGCCTCTCCACAACGCTCGCACCCTCTGAAACAACCCCCGGGGCTCCCGGTTCCGTCTCCCCAGCTGCACAACCGCTCTCTCACCCCGCCCTGTTTCCCCCCAAGAAACATCCGCACATAAAACCCCCATTAACTCACTAAAAGCTGGCCAATTGGTTCCCAAAATCAGCGGATGTCGGAGGTGCACGTTAACCGCCACCTCTACGCTATGCTTTTGTCCCCGAAATTGAATGACGGCAGTCATCAGCGGATAATTCACCACATCCCCGTGCACACACCGTACCTTAACCATGCAGCTTTTATTCAATGCCAACGGTTGTATCAGGCTTGGATGGATGGAGGTTTGGTTACATCCTAAATCCACCAAAGCCGGATAGGTACCCCCCTGGATACTCACTGGTATCCGGTACAGCCCGTCTCGATCGAGGGCAGCCTGTGGCGCGTCGGGGACCCGGATCAACGTCCCCACCTCCATCACCGGACAACGATCTGTAAAGTGTCCGGGATCCCTGCAGCGTCAACAGGCCGGCCCAGGCTTTCCCGCCGCCTCGGTGGCCGTAAGCGGATCCAGCCATTGGCGTGGAGAGAGAGAGGAAACCGGAGCCGCCTATGGGAGCCGCTCCGTCGGCTCCCCGCCCCTGGGTGGCAGTCGCGTTCCCAGATACCGCTCTGGGAAACCTCCAGCCCTTCCCCGAGCTGCACCCCGGTGCTGGAAGCTCCCCCTCGTCCGGGGAGCCGGAACCGGCCTAAAGGGAGAAGGAGGAGAAACAGAAGGGGTGGGGAGAGAGAGAGAAGCCAGAAGGATCTCGCCGACCCCCGGGCACGCCACCAGCTGATCCTCCGCCAGTTCGATGGCCTTACTCAGCGACGCCGGCCGGTGGCACTGGACCCACTGCGTGGTTTTCCTGGGCAGCCGCGCAATGAACTGCTCCAGCACCACTCGATCCACGATCTGGTCGACGTCGCCCTGGTCGGCCATCAGCCATTGGCGGCAAGCATCCAGGAGCTGCTGGGCCATCACAAAGGGCCGGCCGCTCTCCCCCAAGGTCAGCGACCGGAACCGCTGATGATGTTGTTCAGGGGAGAGGCCGACCTGTTGGAGGATGGCCTGTCGAAGATCGTCATATACCAGGAGGTTCTGGACTGGCAGTTGCTGGGCGGCGATCTGTGCCTCCCCCAACAGCAGCGGGATGAGGCGAACTGGCCAGTCCAACCGCGGCCACCCACACGCTTCCGCGGACCGCTCAAAGAGTTCCAGGAAAGCCTCTGGATCATCCTGCGGCCTCATTTTGCAGCCGCAGTAACGCCGTTGGGATTGCTTCATATGAGGACCGCTTCAACGCTGGCTACACGACCGAGTCCCGAGATGGGTGTGGCACAGCGGATCCCTCCACGTCCAAGTGACTCCGAGGTGCCGCCAAACCTTCAGCCCGTGGTCGGACCCTTCGTTTCTACGGACGGGAGTTCCCCTAGAACAAGTGTCCAGGCACTCCGTTGTCTCCACAGATGCCTCATCCACGGGCTGGGGTGCCACGTACAACGGGCTTGCAGTTTCGGGTCTGTGGATGGGGCCTCAACTGCAATGGCATATCAATTGCCTGGAGTTGTTAGCAGTTCCTCTTTCCCCGCCCGCATCAGATCGGGGTCTGAGGGGCTCATCACTGGGCGCTGGAAGTGGTAGTAACTATGGCGTTTTCCAAAGGGATCCCAATTCGTCGGTACGTCCGATGTACGTCGAACGTGACCGACTGAAAGGGAACGTCTCGGTTACGTATGGTAACCCTCGTTCCCTGAAGGAGGGAACGGAGACGTACGTCCCGTCGCCACCGTTGCTGTACCATCACTGCAGGGCCGAGCCACTCAGTTCGGCTCCTCAGTGAAAAACAGCGTGCATTCGCTCTCGCTTCCTGTTTATACCCGCGGCGCGGGGCGGAGCGTTAGATGCAAATCTCGCACGCCAATTGTTCATTGGCTGGTTCTAAATAGCTTGAAGCTAATAGGGGCTCCCAGAAGTGATCCCAATTCGTTGGTACGTCCGACGTACGTCTCCGTTCCCTCCTTCAGGGAACGAGGGTTACCATACGTAACCGAGATGTTTTTCAAGCCTTCTCGGGTGTTTTCATAATAATAAAGTATTCAGTGCTTATTGACATTCTGTGATAATAAGCCACATCAGTTTGACTGATGATATGAAACCTGTTATTAAACGTTGTATTTTGTTGGACAACAGGTTTATGAATGCTTCACAAGTTTGTGAACTTCATACCAACAACATTAAACTTATAATTGGAACTGTTAATAGAAAACACAACTAGAAATAATGAGGCATACTTACAATTTGTGATCCACAAACAACAGATTGTCCCGACAAAGTGGGAACTGGTCAGTTTCAGGAGATTATTTTGTGCGTAGCCGCATTGTTAGGTTCTGGAAGATGTTCTTCATAAAATGTGCAGCACACAGATAAACGTTGCTGCTATAATGTTCAGGAACAGTGTTTAAAGTCACTCTAAGTTCGTCAGCCGTAGGAAGGTCAAACAAATGAGCCTTGGAAACGGGTTTGAAAAAACAGCATCTCTTTGACATCGCGACAACTGTTCTCTAGCGCAGCTCAACCAGGCCTTGCACCCTTTTTGAGTATTCTGTGGGCGGAGATTATTTAAATGAGTAACATTATGACTTCACAAGATCAGGAAAAAGCGAGTCCAAACGAGTCGTTTGTTGTAGTTCTTTGGAAGTGGATTCTGTTAAATGAAATATATTCCTTTGGAGTGGACTTTGTAACCTTGCAGATCTTTTTTTTTGTTGTTGCTCAAACTGCAACATTACACACTAACTTAAGTTGAAAAAGTGGAAAAGCATAATAGTACCCCTTTACTGACTGATTGGAAGCACAACTCTAAATGCAAAACGGTGTGTTTGATGATTGTAATAGGATTTTTAAAAATGTTAAAAATTATAAGGCACCTTTACCTAGTTGCAACTAGTGCCAAAATATTCTTGCCATGTTGGATCTGTCTTGCTTAAACAGTCAACCAAATAAAAACAGATTGCATTTCTGTGTGATAGTGGCTCAAAAAATACAATTCGCTTAAAACAAATATTCAGCCTATCACAGAATAACAGAAAGTGTTCAAATGGCCTTTTTATTTAAGCAGATTGTCTAGTGTGGTGCATTAGTTCATCAAATATAATCCAAACATATTGATGACACTGATAAATGCTTATAAATCTAAACGTTTCTCATAAGATTTGTGAACCTGAGAGCACAATTAGACCCCGCGATCATAATTCCTTTTAATTTCCTCTTGACGTGGAGAGGTTTCTAGTTAGTTAATTAAAATCATAGCAGTGTAAATGATTTGTTCAGGGCTTTTGACAGTGATATATATTACACCCTTCATCCTCAGTTGGTCTGACTGGCTAATTAATCAGTATTATTTATGCAAGAACATTATGTGTAATAACTTGATTTATCACAACAGTATGGCTGTGGAATCATTATAGGCATTTAACGGACAAAACCGCAGATGATTTAAAATACTTGCTTCAGATCTATCCTCAAGTCTGTTTTTTTTTTCTATACCTTTCTATGTATTTTGTCAATATCAAATATTCAATGTTTCCCTACATGGCAGGGGCTGACAGCATAAAGGTCTTCTTATTATTACTAAACTGACCAATCATATTGGATATTCAAATGACGCAACATTGTCAGCTAAATTTGTCTCTTTCCATATGTAACTGGTATAGAACAAATATACAGCGATCAGACATAACATTATGATGTGAATAACACTGATGATCTCTTCATCACGGCTCCTGTTAGTGGGTGGGATATATTAGGCAGCAAGTGAACATTTTGTCCTCAACGTCCCCTGACGTGTTAGAAGTAGAAAAAATGGGCAAGAGTAACGATTAGAGCGAGTTTGACAAGGGTCACATTGTGATGCTAGACGACTGGGTCAGAGCATCTCCAAAGCTGCAGCTCTTGTGGGGTGTTCCCGGTCTGCAGTGGTCAGTCTCTATCAAAAGTGCTCCAAGGAAGGAACAGTGGTGAACCGGCCACAGGGTCATGGGCGGCCAAGGCTCATTGATGCATGTGGGGAGCGAAGGCTGGCCTGTGTGGTCCGATCAAACAGACGAGCTACTGGAGCTCAAATTGCTCAAGAAGTTAATGCTGGTTCTGATAGAAAGGTGTCAGAATACACAGTGCATCACAGTTTGCGTATGGGGCTGCATAGCCGCAGACCAGTCAGAGTGCCCATGCTGACCCCTGTCCACTGCCGAAAGTGCCAACAGTGGGCATGCGAGGAAAAAACAAAAAAAATCGCAGATCCGCCTAAAAAATCCTTTTCATCTGGATGTATGTCACAGTGCTGAAGAAAATATGTCACCACTTCAGTTACTGACCAGGGCCATTTCTAGCCGTTCTGAAGCCCTAGGCTAAATCCTTATTGGTGTCCCCAGTCAAATTTTAAAAAGCAGCATTGGTATTACTGGTATTATTAACAAATACAATCCAAATGATATTTGTTAATAAGGATTCAAATTAATACCAGTAATACCATTGTGTAGCCAGATGCCTGTATAGCCCTAGGCCTATATATATATATATATATATATATATATATATATATATATATATATATATATATATATATATATACAGTATATATACATACATATATATATATATATATATATATATATATATATATATATATATATATATATATATATATGTATGTATATATACTGTATATATATATATATATATATATACACAGTATATATATATATATATATATATATATATATATATATATATACAGTATATATACATATATATATATATATATATATATATATATATATATATATATATAGGCCTATTAGTTGTGCAATCCCTAGTTACTAAGAAATTGTTCTCAGACATAACTTCATAATTATTATGTGTTATTATTTTTTATGCTGAATTGAGTGTGCAGAATATGTTGCCTCTAAGGTACACACCGAGCAATGCTATCTGCCCATTTCACAGCGTGGTTTCTCGACTGCCACAAATACTGCCCTAACAAAACACAGATTTGTACACTTTTTACTGTACCTGTTTTGGTAATTGACCTTTAGTTCGAATTTAGCTTTATATTATGGTTTAAAATAAGCATTACCTTGCCAAAGCATTGACTGAGCTCTTAGATCTAATGGTTTTGCTGAGCGTGCCAAACGCAAACTTTTTTGACAGTAAGTGACAGTACTCTGATCCAATGGCATATAGGATTGACAGTACTCAAGTGTGAAGGAACTAGTGGGGGCAGCAATAACCTTTTAGGGTTGCTGTGACATCCTTTACACACAAAAATCTGATGGCGCCCTAGGTGACCGCCTAGTTTGCCTATGCTAAAAACGTCCCTGTGACAATATGTACAGTGGGGAGAACAAGTATTTGATACACTGCAGATTTTGCAGGTTTGCCCACTTACAAAGCATGTAGAAGTCTGCAATTTTTATCATAGGTACTCTTCAACTGTGAGTGACGGAATCTAAAACAAGAATCCAGAAAATCACATTGTATGATTTTTAAGTAATTAATTTGCATTTTATTGCATGACAAGTATTTGATACATCAGAAAACCAGAACTTAATATTTGGTACAGAAACCCTTTGTATGTTTCCTGTAGATTGTATGTTTCCTGTAGTTCTTGACCAGGTTTGCACACACTCCAGCAGGGATTTTGGCCCACTCCTCCATACAGACCTTCTCCAGATCCTTCAGGTTTCGGGGCTGTCGTTGAGCAATACGTACTTTCAGCTCCCTCCAAAGATTTTCTATTGGGTTCAGGTCTGGAGACTGGCTAGGCCACTCCAGGACCTTGAGATGCTTCTTACGGAACCACTCCTTAGTTGCCCTGGCTGTGTGTTTCGGGCCGTTGTCATGCTGGAAGACCCAGCCACGACCCATCTTCAATGCTCTTACTGAGGGAAGGAGGTTGTTGGCCAAGATCTTGCGATACATGGCCCCATCCATCCTCCCCTCATTACGGTGCAGTCGCCCTGTCCCCTTTGCAGAACAGCATCCCCAAAGAATGATGTTTCCACCTCCATGCTTCACGGTTGGGATGGTGTTCTTGGGGTTGTACTCATCCTTCTTCTTGTTCCAAACACGGCAATGGGAGTTTAGACCAAAAAGCTCTATTTTTGTCTCATCAGACCACATGACCTCCCATTCCTCCTCTGGATCATCCAGATGGTCATTGGCAAACTTCAGACGGGCCTGGACATGCGCTGGCTTGAGCAGGGGGACCTTGCGTGCTACAGGACAATAGGCAAGCAGAAGGCAACAATTGTTGGCGCAATTATTAGAAAATGGAAGAAGTTCAAGATGACGGTCAATCTCCCTCAGTCTGGGGCACCATCCAAGATCTCACCTCGTGGGGCATCAATGATCATGAGGAATGTGAGGGATCAGCCCAGAACTACATGGCAGGATCTGGTCAATGACCTGAAGAGAGCTGGGACCACAGTCTCAAAGAAAACCATTAACACACTACGCCGCCATGGATTAAAATCCTGCAGGATTAAAATCATAATAATTGCGCCAACAGTTGTTGCCTTCTCACCAAGCTGCTTGCCTATTGCTGCTCCTGTAGCCCATCCCAGCCTTGTGCAGGTCTACAATTTTATCCCTGATGTCCTTACACAGCTCTCTGGTCTTGGCCATTGTGGAGAGGTTGGAGTGTGTGGACAGGTGTCTTTTATACAGGTAACGAGTTCAAACAGGTGCAGTTAATACAGGTAATGAGTGGAGAACAGGAGGGCTTCTTAAAGAAAAACTAACAGGTCTGTGAGAGCCCGAATTCTTACTGGTTGGTGGGTGATCAAATACTTATGTCGTGCAATAAAATGCAAATTAATTATTTAAAAATCATACAATGTGATTTTCTGGATTTTTGTTTTAGATTCTCTCTCTCACAGTTGAAGAGTACCTATGATAAAAATTACAGACCTCTACATGCTTTGTAAGTAGGAAAACCTGCAAAAATGGCAGTGTACCAAATATTTGTACTCCCAACTGTATAAAGGACTATACCTTAGGGTAGATAATTTGAAAGGCTGTGAGGGTTAAACGTACAATTCTAATGTTCCATTTTCAGGGTTTTTTGTCCCCAGGAATTGTTTTGAAAAGACATTTTCAATGTAATGCCAGGCTCGGCGATCAACAGCTAACTTTACGACCTATTGAACACTGTAGAAATACTTCCTCACAGTACATAGAAAATATAAACAGCATAGGGGCATACAGGGGTTTCATTCACAATTGTGTGCACAGTATAGGGCTGTCCTTTTTCATCCTTAGCAATTATAAAGCAACCGCTAATGAGTTGTCCAAACGTTACAAATGAAGTGAACCCTCGAGCATGGATGAAATTAACGTTATAAGAGCCAGATAAAGAGGTCTGTCTCAGTGTGGGTAACTGGAGCATTAGATCTCTGACTGCTCAACTGACCGTGTCTCCGCATCATGAGTCACTTCTGTAGTGAACTTATCAAAAACTCTTTCAGTATCAAAGCAGTCCAGCGCCATCCATCTTGATGATCTCTCTAAGCATTCTAGGCACATATTGTTGATATGTCATAATCAATATAGAGTTGTCCTTGTTGTGTGTGTGTGTGACCTTGTGTTTGGAACTGTACTGTTCTGTATCGTGTGGCCTTGAGCTCATGAGCACATGCTCAATCACCTCAGCAACCCTTCAAGTGACCCAACTACAGCTGTGACACCTCTTCTACCGACTCTTTTTGTATGAGGCACCTTAGAGAGTGATGGCTTGACAGGAAAATGGAGGAATTTATCTTCCTTTGTTAGCTTTGCTTCAGGGGCTTACGGTCTTGCAAGAAGAACTTGATATAACCAAACTGAAAGAGCAAAGAAAGATAAATGAATTGATAGAGCATTCCAGGCTTTTGTCGTTAATAATCTTGTAGTTGTTATGAATGTATATGTAAAAAAGATTTCTGCATATTCAAGTTTTTGTTGAAGTTTCTGAAAGGTAAGAAGCACGTTTAGAATTTTTTTGCAAGGTTTTGTATTGTTAAGAATACATAATAATACAATAAGAGACGTATTATCAAATGTGTTGTAGCACAAAGTATGCAAACCATGCCTGTTTGTATTTTTCTCTGTATTTATAAGAAAGAAATATATAGCGCTGAACATTTTATAATAAAAACTTAACTAGGGGTGCATGATATATCAAAATTATCGAAATATCGCTAATGTACATTAGGGCTGTCAACGAATATTCTAAATTTGAATATATATATATATTCGAATAGTTTTTAAAAAAACGAATTTCGAAGGTGAAAATTAATATTTGAAAAAATAAAAAAAAGGAAAAAAACGCCCGCGGTAGTAGAGGCGTGGCTGTCTGCTTTGCGAGTGGGCGCGCTAGCGCCTATGGCTAGCGTATGGGGGTAGATTTGTTGCGTTATTCCAAACAGATTATTATCCACAAATAAATGTAAAGAGATTCACAAAAATTTCATAAATTCTCAAATAAATAGAATGAGATCCACAAATATATGCAGGGGTTTCACAAAAATTAATTAGATTCACAAATAAATACAATGATAATTTATTCCTTTTGGTGAGTTACTTTCACCAAAATAACTACAGAAGTATAACTTAACATTCTAAAATGACAAAATGTAGGCTACTACAGAGCATTTTAGAAGGCGATATGATGTAGCATAATGACTGTGGGCTATCCAGGCTACTAACAGTATAGCATATAATTGGCAAAGTGAAGGCTCAATACAATACAAGAAAGGATGAATCACAAACGATCCAAGTCTGTTAAAAGTATGGTAGAGGTAAAGGGATTATCTGGCAATATCTGGGAATAGCTTGGGTCTATTCATATTAGACATAACAGAACTGTATGTAAACTTTAATGCCATGAGACATGTTTGTTCTTTTCTGATTGCTGTCATTATTTTATTCTCTTTGAATTCAAGAGGTTCACTGCACAACACAAAACCTTCATGCACAATGTGCAAGAGATGTTTTTTGTTTTATTGCTAGTATTTCGCGACGTCGATAGTTCTTTCGGTTTTAGACAAAGGTTGCATTTGACTGTATTTGCATTTGACTATTACGTTCTTCTTGTCCATATATCTGACAAACTCGAAGTAATGTGCAGTCATCCATCTCGCGAATGTACAGTCGTCTTCTGCCATCTTAATACATTAAGACTTGTTTACTTTCATTTGGCTCCGCGGCGCGAGCCTCAGCTGACTGTGTGCGCACCTCGTTCATTTAGAGAGGTGTTTACTTGACGCGCTTGTTATGCTATTCTTTGAAACGACAGCCTTTAAGCCTTTTTATTTACAAATTTGGACACCACACGTGGCTATTGACTGACCACGAACAGGTTATAACTTGCTTGCATTTTTTTAACAATTCAATTTTGGGCTAAACGTGTGTTGTAACGCAAGCGTAAAATATTACTGAAAATTGATTAGTAATGCCTTACACTACTGCGTTACAGCAAAACGTAATATGTTACTATAATGCATTACTTTTGTAACGCGTTACTCCCAACACTGTTCGTCACACACACGCGCATCTCACCCTTGCGTAAAATGGTGGATATAGGCGAAACACAAAAGTGAGTAATAAAAAAATGCACCCACTATTTTAACATTTACAGAGTGTGAGCGTGTGTGTGCGCGAGTGAGTGAGAAGAAATCATTTCTTTCTTCTGCTGAACACAAAGGAAGATATTTGGAAGAATGTTTGTAACCAAGCAGATCTTTTTTCCCACTATTGTAGTCAAGGGCTGCTGAAATCTGCTTGTTACTGTTGTGGATGAACCTTACGGTTAGAGGCAATGAGGTGCAATGAGGCAATGCTAAATTTATTTGACAAAAGGAGAAAAAAATCCCACGGTGCAGAAAAAATAATGCTACAAAAACAAACAAAAAAAATCAAAGAAATAAATACAATTAGACAGTACAGGAAACACGTTCGTGCCAACAGTCTATTGTTGAACCACAGGGGGCACACATTAACATTTATCTTAACCAGTAGTTAAATAGGTTCACCTAAAAATGAAAATTTGTAACCAGGCTAACTTCCGTCAACATAACCAACGTGACAACCTGCTAGCATGCCTTAACCATGAGAAGATTCAAAAGATATTTACTTTGGTGCAGATCCTGAACCGTATCTATTTGAACCGGAATACCTGCAACTACACAAACTTAGGTAACGTTGGAAGTTATCTAGCTGGGGACTATTTTCAGGCGCTGCATAATATCATTGTGCCGCTGCACCCATGGTACTGCAGCAAAGTTCCTTGATTATTACGCAGGAATGAGAGTTTAGTTCCTAGCCATATCGGCCTAGCAAATTTTAACTTTTCATTTTCCGTCGGTCTTAGTACACAACTACAGAAGAGTCAAGTTTTAAATAGAAAAAATATCAAAACTTTTTGGTCATTTTTTTGAGCGAGATGCTAACGGTCTAATCAAATTCAATGATCTATGCTAAGCTATGCTAAAAGTGCTACCGCCAGACCCGGAGATCGGCTGAATGGATTCGAAAACGGTAAAACTCAACTGTTTAACTCTAGGGGAGTTGGAAAATAGTGGAGTGTTTCTTTAAATAAACCTAAAACCCAACCTGAAACCGAAACCCCTGTGGTTTACAGTAATGTTAAAACTTACTTTTTATGTAATGCTACAGTAAAATGCTTTCCTCTCACAAAATGAATGTGAAACATGTATGTTGGATATATCATTATATCATTGCAGCCCTAAACTAAACATAATTGGACAATTCTAACACAGAATAGTGAGTTATGTGAAGGTCTCTTGAGCAGTAGAGGATGTCTCACGGGCGTTGGGAGGGGGCCAATGACAGAAGAAGGTGCAGAGCAGATGAGGTCAGCAGCAGTGTGGGGTCACCCAGGCCTCGCTGGAATGGGGCGTTGGGCATGCATGGGTGATCCAGGACAGAAAGGGTGATTACAGCATGATTTGTTGGCCTTCGATAGGTTGTGCCTCTCCCAGCCAGGCTCGCTAGAGCATTGAGCAGGACTATTGTAGTATTATTTATATAGCCTACTATCAGAGTATTTAAAACGAAACAAAAAAGCCTTGTATTTTTTAATTAAGTTTATTTGGGTTTTAGTTTGTTATTTCTTGCCAATTTTAAAAAGTTTTTTAAAAATAAATATTTCTATTTAGCTTAAAGGCGCAGTATGCAAGATTTTTGGATTAAAATATCCAAAAACCAGCAGAACAATGCTATATATTTTGTTGACTTGTATACTTACATTATCCCAAATGTTTCCAAGAATGTTTAAATCCAGAGAAATAAGCAATTTTAACCAGGACATGGACCGTTTTTTTTTTTTTTTTTGTAGAAACCATGGAAACACCAAAGGCGCTTTAATATATGATGTGTTTTATTAGACAGGTGAGCAACTGTTTGGACACATTCATTGACAGAAAACTAGTCATTGATATACAGCTCAACACAGTTAGGGCCCTATCTTGCACCCAGCGCAATTGACTTTGTACACCGACGCATGTGTCATTCCTATTTTGCACCCGCGCAAAGCGCGCTTTTCCCTCCACAGAAGCACGTCGCTAAACTAGTGAATGAACTTGCGCTCCCTGGGCGGTTCAGCGCAAAAAAGGAGGCGTGTTCCGGCGCAAACAATCCCTGGTGCTATTTTGCTGTTCCATTAAACAATTGCGCCACTGACCAGAAAAAACCTAGTCTAAAGTCAGT
Organism: Romanogobio albipinnatus; assembly: GCA_023566225.1. NCBI lineage: Eukaryota > Metazoa > Chordata > Actinopteri > Cypriniformes > Gobionidae > Romanogobio > Romanogobio albipinnatus. The sequence continues at coordinate 2,939,943 of CM042257.1, read as the reverse complement.
GGCGCGTTGCGCGTTGTTCATTATGCTATTTTAAGGGGGCATGCTTGACCATAGCGTGCACAACGCGCATACACTTTGCTCATGTAATCTACACAGATGCAACAGTTATTTTTGCAAATCATAAATTGTTACACTAAAAAAATATTAACACATGAGATGACGGAAATCATTGCGGTGTGCCACGAAGATGTGAAAAAATAGGCATAAATCTAGCTTACAAATTATTCAGGCTAATTATTTATTAAACCGACGCTATTTTGGGGGGGTTTCTCCCATCCCCATACAACACAACTTCTCTGTCTTTCACTGCTCTTACAAGAACATCAGTCTCCTCGGCTGTGAACCGCTCCTGGCGTGCGCCTGGTAAATACGCCATAATAATAGCAATCCATAATGGAACTTGCGCACCTGCTTTTAAAGGGAATGTTGGATAACGCTCTGATTGGTTTATTCACGTTACGCCCAAACCACACCTATGAATAATGAAGCTACTTCAGACCAACCCATTTTAGATTTATCCCGCCGGGAAAATAGCAACAGCGCCGAGACCCGCCCACAAAGTTACTTGCGCTTTGCGCTTTGACACTTGCGTTTCAGATCGTTAAAATAGGGCCCTTAGTCTTATTGTTTAAATCTGGTTTTCTTGATTTACCACGAGTACCATGTTTCACCGCCTAATATCGATCATATTAGCAGTGTGAACAAGTGTCTCATAGCAGCCGCAGAGCGAACGCACAGACTAGCATTATAACATAGGGTAACATAACATAACAACATTCAATACACTTAAATTATGTATCTAATATGATAAAACAGTGTTGCTTACGCATGACCGGAAAAAGTGGAAGTGGTCGGCTGCGGAATAATAAAAGCGGAATCAAGCTGCGCCTTTGTTTTGAATAAGTGACCTGTAGAGGCAAGAAATTATAGTCTGGATGCCAGCCGAACTTACAACATTTGAGGTTGAGAAGTTCGGTCTGGACTTGATCCATTGTGCAGCAACTATGCTCAAACCAGAGCTGTTCGGACCAATGAAATTGTCAGGGCGGGCTTTATACGATGATGGACAAATGATCAACAGTAACGTAATCATCCACGTCACCAAAGAGCGCTTGGGTTGAATTCGTTCTAAACGTAAACTGTAAAAAAAATATGGACGTAGTGTCTGTGACGTCACCCATAGGATTCTGAAGAGCAGTTTTGAAGCGTAAAGTAGGGTCGAGCTGGCCGTTGCCATCTTGTCAGCGTGTCACTCCCAGATAACTGAACATGGGCAAAGAGGCGGGACATGGGTGGAGCTGCGGTGACGTGATGATTAACAGACGGCAGACAAACGACAATCCACCTGTCACTCAAAGTGGCCACGCCCTTAATTATGCAGAACTTTAAAGGGTAACTAAACCCTAAACCAACTTTTTTTAGTTAATGATCTGTAATACTGGGGCTTTATTAATGCTGTTCATTGATTTGAATGAATGTTTTGACATTTGGGTATAAAGTGTTTTAATTCTATAAAATATGGTGTAAAACCGCCAAAGTGCTGCCCTCTTAAGGTTGAACGGTGGCTACTGCAGTTACATTTTCCTATTGGACGTTGTGGTACATTGTATGATGGTACTTCCAGCGGCTCACTAACCACGCCCCTGACACGAGCTCACCACGCCCTCAGAAAGGTTTTCCCCAATCACATGATGAGAAGGCTTCACTCCAGTATGAACTGTCATGTTACTTGAAGTAGAAACATTATGAATGAAACTTACTTGACACTTGCTTAAAGCTACACTGTGTGATATTTTCCCCCATCTAGCGGTGAAAGGGTATATGACCATCCAGTAAATATTAGTTTCTTTTCCTCCCAATTCCGATTTTGTTTTAACTCCTACGGTGGCCGATTTAGTCCAAGATTAACATGGCTTCCAGTTCGATCCAGCAATCCCCCTCTTCACATTCGCCATCGAGTTGTAACGCGTGTGTCCGGGTGAAAAATACGGATAGCTCACTCAACGCAACTGGAGTCGATGCAAACACGGAGGCGATTGACATCAAACAGCCCGCACTTTATTCCCCGCGGAACCCCCCACAAGAGTCCGGCACAAACTCCACTTCCGTCCACAGCATTACCAAACAAAACAAAAATAAATGAATGTTAGCAACAGAAGACACACATGGGAGCTCGAGGCGCAGTGCACACACACACACACACACACACACACACACAGAACGCAGGCGCTCCAACCGGGGCGAACGCTCTTAAAGGGGCCACACTATTTTCCTACTCGTTACAGAGTGTTAAAACGCGAAAGGCGAAGCTTGAATTTACGGGTATGTCCCTCTTTGGCTAATGTACTTTCAAGATGGAGGGGCAACATGGCGACCCCCATTCGAACCCCTTACCCGTATGCATTTTCAATGGCATATTATAAACTTACGAGAATACTTTATTGCTTGAAAGAAGTAAATATACATTAATGAGCACATATATTTTTGAAAGAACTAAGTGTTTTTAGCTAAGAATAAACTAAAAAAGTTACACTGTGTAGCTTTAAACGTTGCAATGAAGAAAATGCGGTTAAATAATGCAGCTGTTAGTACACGTCAGGATTTTCTTGCGATTTTCTTGCCGCCCGTCACGTGTACAGATAAGTTTCACACATGAGACGCACTTTCAAACCCTGACATGCAAGGGGTTGCTGCGGTAACGAACAACAATACCGTAACGTGATGGCATATATAGTCTTTTATTTGAGGAAATCTGTTTATAATAGGTTATTAGGTCTGAACTTATTGGTCCTGTCTTGCTTATTGATTCAGTTAATTTGAATGAAAATACATCGTATGTATCTGAACTATTAGTGGCATTCAGTGTAAGGATTTGACTGTTCATAGATTAGGTCAGTTCTCTTGCGCTGCTGCTTCACTAGCATCATCGGCATCGGGAGTTAACGCAGTTTGAACCAGCGGCTCGCATTGATAAGGCTCTGGGTCTGTGTCGACGGACAATTCACCCTCCTCCACTTCAGGGAAGAATGACCGCTCTGTCGTAAAGCTACTGGCGTCACTCCAGTCATTCTCCATTTTTGCGACTCGCGAGTCAGACAGCTGTCAATCAATCCGTCACTGCGGGTCTCAGGTGTACGCCCTCCGCTCAGTCCCGCCCTCGGTTCGTCCCCTCTGTCTCCGCTGGGCTCTGCCCACTTTTCCAGCATTTTTCAAAAATTGCCAGTGGGTGGAGTTACCCTTTAAAGCTTTATATAATGTAAATGAATGAGTTATAAAAAAAATTCACCCCCCTCACAGTTGTCATGATGGGCAAAATTAGCCGTATAGACCAAGCGGCAACCTCCCACAGTTTCTCTTGAAGCAAATACGGAAGTGATTAAACTGCAATTCATCGACTGGAGACCGGCTCCAGAAGGGAGCAGAATGTCATTGAGCCCCATGTTAAAATCCCAACTTTACAGCAGAAAAACACATGATCACAGTCTGGTACAAATTGTGGTTTTGGTCTATACGGCTAATTTTGCCCTTCATGACAACTGTGAGGGGGGTGAATTTTTTTTATAACTCATTCGTTTACATTATATAAAGCCTTAAAGTTCTGCATAATTAAGGGCGTGGCCACTTTGAGTGACAGGTGGATTGCCGTTTGTCTGCTGTCTGTTAGTCATGACATCACCTCAGCTCCGCCCACGTCCCGCCTCTTTGCCCATTTTCTGTTATCATGGAGTGACTCGCGATGACATGCTGACAAGATGGCAACGGCCAGCTCGACCCTACTTTACACTTCAAAACTGCTCTTCAGAATCCTATGGGTGATGTCACGGACACTACGTCCATATTTTTTTACAGTCTACGGTATAGACCAAAACCACAATTTGTACCAGGCTGTAAACATGTTTTTTTCTGCTGTAAAGTTGGGCATTTTAACATGGAGCTCAGTGAGATTCTGCTCCCTTCTGGAGGAGGTGCTTTTCTGGTGTTGCATGAACGCAATTGGCTAGTGTCTGCCCTAGGGGTATGATTGACTGACGCCTGCGTTGGTGCTTAAAAAGTTGAAAATGAACAATGCATGACGTCACCAGGTCAATAAATGAGAAGCGTTGACGCTGACGCACCGTGTGAATCATGGGCATCGGAAGCAAAAAAAATTTGGGTGGGTCCTCAGAATTTTTTTACTGGAGTACATGCCAATTACATTAAGTACAAATATACCGCTTTGCTTGCTAAACGTATAGTTCGGAAAGACAAAATTACGGAAATCACCATATCATTGAGAGCGGCAGTAGTGTAGGGGTAAGACGCACAGCATCTAGTTTTGACACAAATCGACCCGCGGTTCGAGTCCACCTTTCGCCGAGCTCAATCTTCTCCCTTTTCCCATCACATATCAGATCGGAAAGGCATCCATTTTCAATAAAAATGAAGAAAATATTAGAAAAGTGGAAATAAAGCATCTAATATGTGTTTAATAATAAGTGTTTATCGATTAGGGGTAGGTAAACAGACATGTGCTGAATGTTAGAGACGATAAAAGTGAGTGGGTCCAATATCATTGATTGTAAAAAGTGGGTGGGTCTTGTCCCACCCACATACAATGGTTCCGACGCCCATGGTGTGAATGCATAATCGTTTACATGTAAAAATTTAAATTTGTGAATTTGTGTGTATTACGTGTTCAGTCTATAAGCTTGTAGTGTTTCTTTACAAAGTGACATCAACTACTTGCCTGACATGCACAATACAGCGTTTTTAATTACATTCTTACGCATTTGGCAGACGCTTTTATCCAAAGCGACTTACAGTGCCCTTATTACAGGGACAATCCCCCTGGAGCAACATGGAGTAAAGTGCCTTGCTCAAGGACACACTGGTGGTAACCGCTGGGATCGAACCAGCAACCTTCTGCATATCAGGTCCATGGTTTAACCCACTGGACCACCATCTCATCATCTCATCTAATTGTTTTGACAGTGGTCTGTACACAAAAATGCAAAGGAAAAACTTTTCAGTTTTGAGTACATCATTGACATGTAAACGTACCCTAAAACACAAACAAACTAAATATGCATCTGAAAGTTTTATTTGTGATATATGCTACTTTATTGTAGCCACAACTGAAAGAATAGCATTCTTCTTCAAAACCCGTATAAATAAAGGAAAGAATTTTCCAAACTGACCTTTTTCATATAATGAAAGCTCACCAGTAGCTGTCAAACTCCGAAAAGTATTCAAAATAAATATTTCATGAGAGGAATGTTTGTTGATGATTTGATGATTTGACATTTGTTGAAATCTGCAATAAACTCTTACCAGCTGAGTTTCGGTTCAGAAATTAAATTTATAAGAAGTTTATAATCTGGTCTGTGGTTCGAGACAGCTGAGGTGTGTGTAGATGATTTTGGTAAGAACTCCTCTGGGCTGATGGACCACAGTAGTGCTCAGGTTCTCTCGGTCATGTAATTATCTGACAGCTCTTGATAGAAATCAGTGACAGCCCGCAGCGGAGTCTCTATAACAGCACACATCTGCGCAGGTATCAGGACTTCAGATTAACTCCGAGGCGTGATCATTTCTCTGTCACTTACCTCTAGACTGAACGCTTGAAATGTCACGCATCAGATCCCCTCAACTGCCCATTACTACAGTGAGGGGAAAGCCAGTCATATCAGGGCCTGAGAAATGGAGTGATCTCTATATTCGAGGCTTCATCGCTGCAGCCGCCCTCCGCAATCTTCAGCCAACTCCATCAAGAAAGACACTCATTAGCTTTTGATAAGTTAAGGTTAATCAGTAGTAGTGATCTTCAGATTTCAAGGAGTTTCTTATTCGATTACATTTCGATCTGTTTCTCACATGAAGCTATCATATAAAGATTCTGCGGAAAAAAAACGTTTGTTTTCCAGAAAAGCAGCGTAATGATTTAGAATAACATGAGGGTGAGTTAGGGGTGGCACGGTTCACAAAACCCACGGTTCGGTTCGTATCACGGTTTCAGGGTCACGGTTTTCGGTTCTGTACGGTTCTTGTTGTTGTTGTTTTTTTATGGTTAACACTCAAGAAATTTACTTCAGCTTATGATATATAGCTTAATCATCCACAATTTAGGATACAGTATTAAAAAATTGTTATATCATGTAGAAGTTGTTTCTTAACTGGCTGTCTACCGAGTCCGACACATTGGCGTAACATTTTTCATGTTAATCATGTCAATTTTGATCAGAACAATGCACTGTGGCTTTAATTCAGCTGACCTGATTAACACATTTCACCATGAAGTGTTCCGTGTGTTTCACAATCACCATATGACATCCAGCACTGTGAAAAAATAACATAAAATACACGAAAACACAACACTGCCAGAAGTTTTTGCCCAAACTTCAAAGGCATGTTTAAATTATTAAAACTAGAAGCATCTTAACTTTTAAATGTTACATTTATCATGTGAACTACTTACAGTGAGGAAAATAAGTATTTGAACACCCTGCTAATTTGCAAGTTCTCCCACTTAGAAATCATGGAGGGGTCGTCTGAAATTGTCATCGTACGTGCATGTCCACTGTGAGAAACATAATCTAAAAAAAAAATCCAGAAATCACAATATATGATTTTTTAACTATTTATTTGTATGATACAGCTGCAAATAAGTATTTGAACACCTGAGAAAATCAATGTTAATATTTGGTACAGCAGCCTTTGTTTGCAATTACAGAGTTCTTGTAGTTTTTCACCAGGTTTGCACACACTGCAGGAGGGATTTTGGCCCACTCCTCCACACAGATCTTCTCTAGATCAGTCAGGTTTCTGGCCTGTCGCTGAGAAACACAGAGTTTGAGCTCCTCCAAAGATTCTCTATTGGGTTTAGGTCTGGAGACTGGCTAGGCCACGCCAGAACCTTGATATGCTTCTTACAGAGCCACTCCTTGGTTATCCTGGCTGTGTGCTTCAGGTCATTGTCATGTTGGAAGACCCAGCCTCGACCCATCTTCAATGCTCTAACTGAGGGAAGGAGGTTGTTCCCCAAAATCTCGCAATACATGGCCCCGGTCATCCTCTCCTTAATACAGTGCAGTCGCCCTGTCCCATGTGCAGAAAAACACCCCCAAAGCATGATGCTACCACCCACATGCTTCACAGTAGAGATGGTGTTCTTGGGATGGTACTCATCATTCTTCTTCCTCCAAACACGTTTAATGGAATTATGACCAAAAAGTTATATTTTGGTCTCATCTGACCACATGACTTTCTCCCTTGAGTCCTCCAAATGGTCATTGGCAAACTTAAGACGGGCCTTGACATGTGCTGGTTTAAGCAGGGGAACCTTCCGTGCCATGCATGATTTCAAACCATGACGTCTTAGTGTATTACCAACAGTAACCTTGGAAACGGTGGTCCCAGCTCTTTTCAGGTCATTGACCAGCTCCTCCCGTGTAGTTCTGGGCTGATTTCTCATCTTTCTTAGGATCATTGAGACCCCAGGAGGTGAGATCTTGCATGGAGCCCCAGTCCGAGGGAGATTGACAGTCATGTTTAGCTTCTTCCATTTTCTAATGATTGCTCCAACAGTGGACCTTTTTTCACCAAGCTGCTTGGCAATTTCCCCGTAGCCCTTTCCAGCCTTGTGGAGGTGTACAATTTTGTCTCTAGTGTCTTTGGACAGCTCTTTGGTCTTGGCCATGTTAGTAGTTGGATTCTTACTGATTGTATGGGGTGGACAGGTGTCTTTATGCAGCTAACGACCTCAAACAGGTTCATCTAATTTAGGATAGTAAATGGAGTGGAGGTGGACATTTTAAAGGCAGACTAACAGGTCTTTGAGGGTCAGAATTCTAGCTGATAGACAGGTGTTCAAATACTTATTTGCAGCTGTATCACACAAATAAATAGTTAAAAAATCATATATTTTGATTCCTGGATTTTTTTTTTAGATTATGTCTCTTACAGTGGACATGCACCTACGATCACAATTTCAGACCCCTCCATGATTTCCAAGTGAGAGAACTTGCAAAATAGCAGGGTGTTCAAATACTTATTTTCCTCACTGTATATACAGCGTGTTATATGCATGTGTGTATGAGACAGAGGGGAACACGGTCGCATTTGCAGCAGATATATGCTGCCCATCATAAATCAAAGCATGAGACAGACAGGGGTCGGAGGAGAACACCGGAAAATGTGACAGAATGGACAATATTTGTCTGTATTTGCAATACACGAGCCGCGGTTCAGCTGCGCGAGACAAACACTGCCAGTGTGTGAATGCACGCGCGCGCATACGCACTGCATCTGCCCTGCCTGCTATACGTTGCTGGCGCATCCTCCAACTCCGGGCAGCCTTCCTTATCTCTCCCACTTGCATTTCTACACGTGACGTGACCTGCAGCACTCCACTTTTACTTTATTTTACTGTATGTCCACACACACACACACACACACACCTCTTATTTCACGCGAAAAGGACACCCACTGTCTGAGGTAACATACGGGCACGAGGATACATTGCGCATGCGTCGAAACCGTGCGACGCACACACTCCGAACCGAGACAAGCGAACCGAATGGTTCTGGGTTTTTTCATGTACCGTGCCACCCCTAGGGTGAGTACATAATGGGTGAACTATTCCTATACAACCAAGTTTTAGCCACTTTGACAACGAGGTTCATCGTTTTTCTTTCAGAGAGAAGTTTTCTGTAATATTACTCTGAAGGAGATGCTGCAATACTGCCATATATAACATTCACAGCTCTGTCACTGTTCAGTACATGAGTGATTCTATAATTGCAGGTTATTTAGTGGCCAAAGTCGTTATTTTTTTCAAATGGTTACATTTTTTAATTATTTTAATTATTTGTTACTCATTGTCATGGATCACAAGATGTTACATAGCCTGACGTCGTCATTAGGGTTGGGCATCGTTTTGATTTGAACGATTCTGATTCCGATTCCGATTCTTAGTTTCGATTCCGGTTCTTTTCGATTCTCGATTCCGATTCTTTGAGGGGTGGAGTCACAACATGTCACAGGCTCATTTCACAGAGGAAAATTGTATTTTGATTCAATAATGAGTTTTAGTTTTGGGACTTTCTCCGCTGGCATTTTCACTTGCTTTGCTGCAAAGGTGAATGGAGTTTCACACCGAGTCCCGGTTTAACAATAGCATTAACAGCAGTCATATTAGGACTGCTACTAGCGTGGGCAATTTGCGTATAGCTACATTTATCTACGAGGGGGAAAAATAATTTCAGTAACGTTGTTGTTCACCACAATTCGCAATTTGGTCAAGGGCTTTGTTATTAAACTACAATCACTTACCTGATTATGACGAGGTGGGATAATTAGTTCACCCTGAAATGAAAATGAAGCCATCTTTTACTCACCCAGCTGTTGTTCAAATGCGCGTGTTCCTGTGTGCGCACTCTAAGCCGCAGTAGCCTCGTGCAATATTATCATGACAACCGGTACACAATATTCACTTATATTGTGAGGTTATATTATTAGTATTATTTCTTATCATATACGTTATAGAAAAGACGAGAATTGCGTTTTTTTCTATTGAGCTTGATTTCTCAAAATGGTTATGTGTGTGTGTGTGCTTATCGTGGGTGCAATGACAACAGTGCGAGTTATTATAGTAGGCATGAGCGCTGGCGGCTGCTGACGGCTCATAGTGCACACAGAGGAGCGCGCTCAGAATAACGGCCGAGCTCAGTGTTTTGACTGAATAATACGGTTTCTTTCTGGCAAAACCTTATAGTGTGCCCCCTGAACACTTTCCATATGGCGCGCGTCTCCCTGTATCGTTGCGTGATACATTTGTTTGTTTTGTGTAATGTTTTAGCTGATCGCCATTCACTGCCATAGGAGCGCGTGCAGGAACAGTATTTTAAATGTCATAGGACATAGGGCACTGGGACAACATCAGGGTAAGTAAAAGAAGGCTTTATTTTCATTTCAGGGTGAACTATCCCTTTAATAACGTTGGTTAGCTCAGGGTTGCCCGAGGAGGACAGACCTGCGCAGCATTTCAAACACGCTACACTCATATTTGTAGTGCATCCTTAAGTTTGTCATATGTGTTGTCATATGTGTTGCACTGTGCCGACCCAGGCTTTTTTTTTTAAAAGTGAAATAAAACCACACTTTTGAGCGACGCTTACCGTGCTCCATGGATGGCTGCAACAGAACAAACGGGCGCGGCAAGCACTTCCGAAAACTTGCGCGTTTGGAACCGATGATCGGAATCGAAAACAAAATTTCTAAACGATTCCAATGGCATCGTTATTTTTTAAACGGTTCCAAGTTGGAACCGGTTCTCGATGCCCAACCCTAGTCGTCATACTCAATTCTAGTCAGAATTTGAGTCTGATACTGCTCCGTTGGGCTGTGATTATGGGGCGTGTTTAAACCGAACCAGGAAAGACCTCAATTGGATAGACCTACAACCAATCAGAGCAACGGAGCGACGCATAACGTTAGTTGTCAAATGTCAACAGAACTCAACTGCACTGTGTTGCCAAGTCTTTTAGCAGCCGTGGCGGGGCTAAGTTCGTCTGGCATCCAGGCTAGATGTTACAGGTAATAACAATATATTATTATCGGTAAATAGTATTATATATCGGTATATATATATATAACGATTTATTTATTTGTATTATTTTTATTTATTTACTTATTAATTTTTATTAATCTTAATTTATTTATTATTTTAGTTAATTTATTTTATTTATTTGTTTTTATTTTTTTATTTATTTATTTATTTATTTACTTATTATTTGTTATTAATTTTAATTAATATTTATTTATTTTTATTTGTATTTATTAAGTTTTATTTTTATTTTTATTTTTTTTTTAAGTAGTATTTTCCTAATTTTTCAGCATTAAATTGTTTAATCTTATAAAAATGTGTCCATAAATAACGCGTCAATTCTGTTACCGCACCATACTTTACCTTTAAATTGGTGGAGTAAGATAAATAAGATACAGGAAATGATGTCACTTTCTCTTACTGATAAGACCTGAAGCACTGAAAGATGTGTGTGTGCTCTCTCTGAGAAAATATTTTAATCTAAAAAGTTCTTACACCGAGAGTTATTTTGTAAAACGTCAAAATTGCTACAACAATATCAAAAGGAAAACAGGTCTTTAAAGGGGTGGTAAACCACGATTTGACTTTTCTAACTTTAGCTAGTGTGTAATGTTACTGTTTGATCATAAACAACATCTTCAAAGTTACAACGTTCAAAGTTTAAAGCAAAGGGAGATATTTGCTTTTAAAGAAATCAATTTCTAAGGACTACAGCAAACGGCCGCTAGGGACTACTACACATTCCTCCAGGGTGTGCTGACATCACCAGTCCCAATATTTACATAAAGCCCTCCTCCGAGAATATGAAATAAGGGGGGCCATTTTGTATCGCCGCGGGGAATAGTTGTTGTGGTATAGTTAGTAGGCTGGAGTGCTGTTGACAATGCCGACGAAACGCTGTTATTTTCATCCGGATTGCAGGTCCACTTTGTTCAGCCTTCCTAGGGACGGGGGTGCGTTGCAGTGCGTTTAACATACAACGTTATATGCATGTGTGTATGAGACATGAGGGGAACACGGTCGCATTTGCATCGGATATATGCTGCTCATCACAAATCAAAGCACGAGACAGACAGGGGTCGGAGGAGAAGACTGGAAAATGTGACATTATGGACAATATTCATCTGTATTTGCAATACATGAGCCTTCAGCTGCACGAGACAGGCGGGCACGCGCGGCTACCGCGGCACATCTCGCGGAGGAAAGCTTCCACAATCTTCGCGAGTACGGGCCACAACCTGTAAGTGTGATTTATTTTTCGTCGATGTGTTTTCTGTAATAGTTCGTGTTGTTAATTGTAGTCTATGTTGTAGCAAGGAAGTAAACATGACAACGCTCATTTGGCTCTGCAAACCAGTTTGTTAAATGCTCATTCATATTAACGTTATCCGACAAACACCTAACGTTACAAACTTTTTAAAATCTCAACAGCGAACTTGGCATTAGTGTAAATGATTCTTTGATTAGAGCTTTTATGTATTGTTTATCTACAGGCATGCTAAACATGGTTCTGTGTTTGATTTGTATACTATAGTAAAGCCAATGTTTAGTGTTCGTTCTTGCGACAGATATTTGGCTATAATCGTTCTAAAAGTGCCATTCAGTAGCGATCACTATAGATCCGCAGTCTTTACTCTTGAGGACTGAACAGGTTCTGCTCGATCATCTTCACTAAAATTGTCTGGGTCTGATTCGGGCTCTTGGTATGGTTTCATTGACGCTAGCGTACACAAAGCCTGAGGCTACCTGTAGAGGTAAGGGGCGTGACTCTTCCGAGAAACGTGCTCTAGGCGGTTAGCGAATCACAGCACACTAGGCCAGCTAACCAATCAGAGCTCATTGCGTATTTTTGAGGGACTGGCTTCATAGAATCCGGAAACCATCAGACCGTTTTTACAAGGAGGGACAGAGCAGTGTAGAATAAAGGTCAAATATATGAAAAATAATGCAATTTTTTAAAAACGAAGCATGAACACATGTTACAGTGCACCCCACAAACACAATCAAGCCTTCCAAAGAGTGTGCTTTACCACCCCTTTAATCATTTTAAAAGTCTTTTTAATCATGATTTCATTAGTGACATGTGCTCTTAGCATTTATGCTAACAAGTAGAGTTTTGAGTTAAACCGTTTAAAATGGTCAATTCTGTTTCCGTCAAACTCTGTTACCAAGGTAGAGTAACAATGTTGACAGCATGTAACTTGCCAAACAAAACTATAAAGAACTCTGTTTTTTGGTTAAAATGAAGAAGAAAAAAAAAAGATTTTTCCTTAACTTTTTGAAATGCACAATGCATCTCCAGTTATAGAATCACTCGCGTGTTTACAGCGTGTTGTCGTGCAGGTCAATAACGAAAGCTTGTGCAAAGCTCCGCCCCCTCATTATGCAGTCAAGGTGAAGATTTAAATATCACTCAAGCGCCACTCCAAGTCTAAAGGAAAATATGCAAATGAGCTTATATCCATCAAAGAATGTTTCTCTCTTGGCAGAAAGCTATTAATTTTTTTTCATCAGTTGCTGACACTTTAACGTATACATCACCCTCAGATTGCAAATGATTTTTTTCTCTTGTACGAGTTCTCTCTCCTTATTGACGTGTTATATTTTCTTTGCGCATGCATCTTGTTATTGTTCTAAAGTTTCCCTGTCTAGTGTGCATTAGTGCACCCTGATTGAAATTTTACCGACAAACTGAAATATGACTCCGTGTTTAATGGAAAAAATAATTACACGTCAGGTGAAACAAAGCATGACTCATAGTTACCGAGGAAAGTGACTAGAGACACGAGCCAGCAACGAGGTCAACAAGCACACACACACACACACACACACACACACTCGTAATTTACATGCTCTTCTTGCTCACTATCTGCTGAACTACTTAATATAATTTCATAAGACTCTTGTAAACGTTTATCCTGTCTTGGACATAGTCTGCATCTCAGCAGTCGCTGGTGAAGGCAAGGATATACTCTTGAGTGAGACCTTTGGGGTGTACTCATACATTTAAAAGCCACTATGGCAGCTTTGCCTTCACCTTTTTTGTACGTCTAAAGCTCTTAATTTTTATCTTGTAGAATAGATTATGTGAATATCTTCAATACATTATATATACTGATCAGGCGTAACATTATGACCGGTGAATAACACTGATGATCTCTTCATCACAGCACCTGTTAGTGGGTGGGATATATTAGGCAGCAAGTGAACATTTTGTCCTCAAAGTTGATGTGTTAGAAGCAGAAAAAATGGGCAAGTTTAAGGATTTGAGCGAGTTTGACAAGGGCCGAATAGTGATGCTAGACGACTGGGTCAGAGCATCTCCAAAACTGCAGCTCTTGTGGGGTGTTCCCGGTCTGCAGTGGTCAGTCTCTATCAAAAGTGCTCCAAGGAAGAAACAGTGGTGAACCGGCGACAGGGTCATGGGCGGCCAAGGCTCATTGATGCACGTGGGGAGCGAAGGCTGGCCCGAGCAAACAGACGAGCTACTGGAGCTCAAATTGCTTAAGAAGTTAATGCTGGTTCTGACAGAAAGGTGTCAGAATACACAGTGTACCACAGTTTGTTGAGTATGGGGCGGCATAGCCGCAGACCAGTCAGGGTGCCCATGCTGACCCCTGTCCACCGCCCAAAGCACCAACAGTGGCAGGTGAGCATCAGAACTGGACCACGGAGCAATGGAAGAAGGTGGCCTGGTCTGATGATCACGTTTTCTTTTACATCACGTGGATGGCCGGGTGTGTGTGCTTCGCTCACCTGGGGAACACATGGCACCAGGTGCACTATGGGAAGAAGGCGTGGCGGCGGAGGCAGTGATGCTTTGGGCAATGTTCTGCTGGGAAACCTTGGGTCCTGCCATCCATGTGGACGTTACTTTGACACGTACCACCTACCTAAGCATTGTTGCAGACCATGTACACCCTTCACTGTAAACAGTATTCCCTGGTGGCTGTGGCTCTTTCAGCAGATAATGCGCTGACACACATTAAAATGTTTCAGGAATGATTTGAGGAGCACAACAACAAGTTTGAGGCGTTGACTCGGCCTTCAAATTCCCCAGATCTCAATCCAATCGAGCATCTGTGGGATGTGCTGAACAAACAAGTCCGATGCATGGAAGTCCCACCTCGCAACTTACAGGACTTAAAGGATCTGCTGCTAACATCTTGGTGCCAGATACCACAGCACACCAGGGGTCTAGTGGAGTCCATGCCTCGACGGGTCAGAGCTGTTTTGGCAGCAAAAAAGGCGACCAACACAATATTAGGAAATATATTGGTTATAATGTAATGCCTGATCGGTGTTTATCCATATGTACAACATGTAATTGTGGCAGAACCACACGGTTTATACTCACACATGCGGATGCAGTCGGGATTCAGTCTTTTATCAGTTCATACATGCAGTTGTGTTTAATGCATCCTAAAGCTATTACAAAATGTACAGGTGTGCACGTCTATTTTTAATCATTATGAAAACCATCAGGCCTAAAATCTCAGCTGCGCTCGAGTTCTCGCACTGGCTGCCATTATTCTGAGTCTGTTACTGACTTCACGGCATTGCTTCTAATTAGTCCTGAAACAAGAGACGCTTTAAGTGCCAGATGGCAGTATTATCTGATATTTTCCTAAAACGGCTGCAGTACTTCTTCAATGTTGCTCTTGATATTTTTAATTAAAATGGCTTGTCAGAAAGGCAATCTGAGCTAAATTGATGTTATACAAGATACAATTAATAAAATTTCCCTGACGTTCCTATTAATTACTCGGAGTGGGAACACTTGTTATTGACTCAAAGATCAAGTCTGACTGAAAAGCTTATCAAACATTCCTGTGTAATTTTCTGTTTGATAAGAAAATTAGCATGCGTCTCATTTGCCCGGGTAGAATCTGCATGACGCACATGGACGTGTTTTTTTTACGCCTTGTTCTCTGATCTGAGACAGAATTTGCACCTGCATATGAGACAAATCTGACATGGAAGGCGGTAGTTCAAATATGGACTATTTGGCTGAGCAAGCAGGAAATCAGTCACATGATATGGTTTATTAAGCATTATACTATGGGGCCGTTGAATGCTTGAATCTGATTGGCTGATGAACGTTCTGAGGTGTGTAATTATTTTCTGGGAAACGCACAGCGAACGTAGTTCCAGGCAGCTCTTGACCGCATTACAGTTCCATATCACTTCGCATAGTTAACTGGAATAACGGAATCTATCTATCTATCTATCTATCTATCTATCTATCTATCTATCTATCTATCTATCTATCTATCTATCTATCTATCTATCTATCTATCTATCTATCTATCTATCTATCTATCTATCTATCTATCTATCTATCTATCTATCTATCTATCTATCTATCTATCTATCTATCTATCTATCTATCTATCTATCTATCTATCTATCTATCTATCTATCTATCTATCTATCTATCTATCTATCTATCTCTGTCTCATCCATCCATCCATCCATACATCCGTCTCCCATCTATCTATCTATCTATCTATCTATCTATCTATCTATCTATCTATCTATCTATCTATCTATCTATCTATCTATCTATCTATCTATCTATCTATCTATCTATCTATCTATCTATCTATCTATCTATCTATCTATCTATCTATCTATCTATCTCTGTCTCATCCGTCCGTCCGTCCGTCCGTCCGTCCGTCTGTCCGTCCGTCCGTCCGTCCGTCCGTCCGTCCGTCTGTCTGTCTGTCTGTCTGTCTGTCTGTCTGTCCCATCCATCCATAACACTTGTAACTATAAAGCACTGAAATTGAATTGATTGCTTTCAGTTTGCGATGCAATTATCTGATTACGAGCAGCTATTTACATCTTTAACACATTGAAGGCAAAGTGGCGTGTGGTAGGAGAAGCCGCCTGGTGTTGGTCTGTGTAAAATGTCTCAGTTGGTTGGTCTTTGGCAGGTACAGCCATCTTCATTGTCTTTGTCCTTGCTGCGGAGAGCAGAGGCATATATTTACCTCAAATCCTTTTCCTGCGTGACCAGCTAACTCTGTCTCTTTTGGCCTGTTTGACTGATCACTGCTGTCTGTGGATGTCAGGCTTGTCGAGTTTTACATTTATGAAGATTCTTTAATATGTGATGTGGAAATCACAATTCCAAGGACTCAAGCAACGACTGCAAGGATTCCAGGAAGAATGACTATAAGCAGCCAATTCTTAGCTGTTTCATGGTGGTTTACAGTAGAGATGCACTGACAATTCTGCCACATATTTAAGAAAACCTTGAAGTACGAACAGAAATCCCTAGGACATTTGGTATGGAGTGTTGCGCACATGAAATGATCCAGGTAATGCTGGTCAGTGTTGAAGAGCATGTGTTTACCCGCTTTTGCACAAGGTTTTTTTTTTTATGATGTACATGAAGAAATCTAGACAAACAATGTGCTCACCTGCACAGCAATCTTACTGATGACATATGATGATGATTATATTACAAAATTGAAATGCAAGTGCAAATTCTTTGCAGCTTATTAGTTTTAGTGAAGCAATGTTTTAAATGTTTTACATTTCTCAAAATAACAAGTGAAGAATTAAGTTAGTGTCATCACTAAAGACTTTTGGTGCATCATGTGTCCAGCCAACTTCAGCTCTGCAATATGTGTATGATGTATGCATGGGGATTTGATGTTACCAGAGTGACTGAAAACTGAATTAACCCTCCTGTACTGGGGGTCAGGCTCACAGTGGCCCCGAATGAGTGTTTGTTTGTGTGGGTGGTTTATTGATGGTTTATTTAACCTGCTATACTTTTGTTTTATGAGGTTTTCCCCACTGCATCTAAAGTTGCCCTGGATATGATGAGGTATTACCCTCTCAACATCCACCAGACCACAGAGTCAAGGTCAGAAGCAAAGGAGGATTACATCCTCTCACTGCTCACCCTCTCACTGCTCACTGCTCTCTCTCTCTCTCACTCTCTCTTTCTCTTTGTAGGCAGCTACATTTAAAGGGATAGGTCAACCAAACCTGCTTGACGTGTGAGAACAAACCTCATTGGTTCTTGCGGAAGCTCAAACGTGATGCGTAACACGAGAATGAGCCTCATTGGTTCTCACTGAAGCTCAAACGTGATGCTTAACACGAGAATGAACCTCATTGGTTCTCGCTGAAGCTCAAACGTGATGCGTAACATGAGAATGAACCTCATTGGTTCTTGCTGAAGCTCAAACGTGATGTGTAACACGTGAATGAACCTCATTGGTTCTCGCTGAAGCTCAAACGTGATGCTTAACACGAGAATGAACCTCATTGGTTCTCGCTGAAGCTCAAACGTGATGTGTAACACGAGAATGAACCTCATTGGTTCTTGCTGAAGCTCAAACGTGATGCGTAACACGAGAATGAACCTCATTGGTTCTCGCTGAAGCTCAAACGTGATGCGTAACATGAGAATGAACCTCATTGGTTCTCGCTGAAGCTCAAACGTGATGCGTAACATGAGAATGAACCTCATTGGTTCTTGCTGAAGCTCAAACGTGATGTGTAACACGAGAATGAACCTCATTGGTTCTCGCTGAAGCTCAAACGTGATGCGTAACATGAGAATGAACCTCATTGGTTCTTGCTGAAGCTCAAACGTGATGTGTAACACGTGAATGAACCTCATTGGTTCTCGCTGAAGCTCAAACGTGATGCTTAACACGAGAATGAACCTCATTGGCTCTTGCTGAAGCTCAAACGTGATGCTTAACACGAGAATGAACCTCATTGGTTCTCGCTGAAGCTTAAAGGTGATGTGTAACACGTGAATGAACCTCATTGGTTCTCGCTGAAGCTCAAACGTGATGCGTAACACGAGAATGAACCTCATTGGTTCTCGCTGAAGCTCAAACGTGATGCGTAACATGTGAATGAACCTCATTGGCTCTTGCTGAAGCTCAAACGTGATGTGTAACACGTGAATGAACCTCATTGGCTCTTGCTGAAGCTCAAACGTGATGCGTAACACGAGAATGAACCTCATTGGTTCTCGCTGAAGCTCAAACGTGATGCGTAACACAAGAATGAACCTCATTGGTTCTCGCTGAAGCTCAAACGTGATGCGTAACACGAGAATGAACCTCATTGGTTCTCGCTGAAGCTCAAACGTGATGCGTAACACGAGAATGAACCTCATTGGTTCTCGCTGAAGCTCAAACGTGATGCGTAACACGAGAATGAACCTCATTGGTTCTCGCTGAAGCTCAAACGTGATGCGTAACACGAGAATGAACCTCATTGGTTCTCGCTGAAGCTCAAACGTGCTGCGTAACACGAGAATGAACCTCATTGGTTCTCGCTGAAGCTCAAACGTGATGCGTAACACGAGAATGAACCTCATTGGTTCTCGCTGAAGCTCAAACGTGATGCGTAACACGAGAATGAACCTCATTGGTTCTCGCTGAAGCTCAAACGTGCTGCGTAACACGAGAATGAACCTCATTGGTTCTCGCTGAAGCTCAAACGTGATGCGTAACATGAGAATGAACCTCATTGGTTCTTGCTGAAGCTCAAACGTGATGCGTAACACGAGAATGAACCTCATTGGATCTCGCTGAAGCTCAAACGTGATGCGTAACATGTGAATGAACCTCATTGGTTCTCGCTGAAGCTCAAACGTGATGCGTAACACGAGAATGAACCTCATTGGTTCTCGCTGAAGCTCAAACGTGATGCGTAACACGAGAATGAACCTCATTGGTTCTCGCTGAAGCTCAAACGTGATGCGTAACACGAGAATGAACCTCATTGGTTCGCGCTGAAGCTCAAACGTGATGCGTAACACGAGAATGAACCTCATTGGTTCTCGCTGAAGCTCAAACGTGATGCGTAACACGAGAATGAACCTCATTGGTTCTCGCTGAAGCTCAAACGTGATGCGTAACACGAGAATGAACCTCATTGGTTCTCGCTGAAGCTCAAACGTGATGTGTAACACGTGAATGAACCTCATTGGCTCTTGCTGAAGCTCAAACGTGATGTGTAACACGTGAATGAACCTCATTGGTTCTTGCTGAAGCTCAAACGTGATGCGTAACACGAGAATGAACCTCATTGGTTCTTGCAGAAGCTCAAACGTGATGCGTAACACGAGAATGAACCTCACTGGTTCTCGCTGAAGCTCAAACGTGATGCGTAACACGAGAATGAACCTCATTGGTTCTCGCTGAAGCTCAAACGTGATGCTTAACACGAGAATGAACCTCATTGGTTCTCGCTGAAGCTCAAACGTGATGCGTAACACGAGAATGAGCCTCATTGGTTCTCGCTGAAGCTCAAACGCGATGCTTAACACGAGAATGAACCTCATTGGTTCTCGCTGAAGCTCAAACGTGCTGCGTAACACGAGAATGAACCTCATTGGTTCTTGCTGAAGCTCAAACGTGATGCGTAACACGAGAATGAACCTCATTGGTTCTTGCTGAAGCTCAAACGTGATGTGTAACACGAGAATGAACCTCTTTGGCTCTTGCTGAAGCTCAAACGTGATGCGTAACATGAGAATGAACCTCATTGGTTCTTGCTGAAGCTCAAACGTGATGCGTAACACGAGAATGAACCTCATTGGTTCTTGCTGAAGCTCAAACGTGATGTGTAACACGTGAATGAACCTCATTGGCTCTTGCTGAAGCTCAAACGTGATGCGTAACACGAGAATTAACCTCATTTGTTCTCGCTGAAGCTCAAACGTGATGCTTAACACGAGAATGAACCTCATTGGTTCTCGCTGAAGCTCAAACGTGATGCGTAACATGAGAATGAACCTCATTGGTTCTCGCTGAAGCTCAAACGTGATGCGTAACATGAGAATGAACCTCATTGGTTCTCTCTGAAGCTCAAACGTGATGCGTAACATGAGAATGAACCTCATTGGTTCTCTCTGAAGCTCAAACGTGATGCTTAACACGAGAATGAGCCTCATTGGTTCTCTCTGAAGCTCAAACGTGATGCTTAACACGAGAATGAACCTCATTGGTTCTCGCTGAAGCTCAAACGTGATGCTTAACACGAGAATGAACCTCATTGGTTCTCGCTGAAGCTCAAACGTGATGCGTAACATGAGAATGAACCTCATTGGTTCTCGCTGAAGCTCAAACGTGATGCTTAACACGAGAATGAACCTCATTGGTTCTCGCTGAAGCTCAAACGTGATGCGTAACATGAGAATGAACCTCATTGGTTCTCTCTGAAGCTCAAACGTGATGCGTAACACGAGAATGAGCCTCATTGGTTCTCGCTGAAGCTCAAACGTGATGCGTAACACTAGAATGAACCTCATTGGTTCTCGCTGAAGCTCAAACGTGATGCGTAACATGAGAATGAACCTCATTGGTTCTTGCTGAAGCTCAAACGTGATGTGTAACACGTGAATGAACCTCATTGGCTCTTGCTGAAGCTCAAACGTGATGCGTAACACGAGAATGAACCTCATTGGTTCTCGCTGAAGCTCAAACGTGATGCGTAACACGAGAATGAACCTCATTGGTTCTCGCTGAAGCTCAAACGTGATGCGTAACACGAGAATGAACCTCATTGGTTCTTGCTGAAGCTCAAACGTGATGTGTAACACGTGAATGAACCTCATTGACTCTTGCTGAAGCTCAAACGTGATGCGTAACACGAGAATGAACCTCATTGGTTCTCGCTGAAGCTCAAACGTGATGCGTAACATGTGAATGAACCTCATTGGTTCTTGCTGAAGCTCAAACGTGATGTGTAACACGTGAATGAACCTCATTGGTTCTCGCTGAAGCTCAAACGTGATGCGTAACACGAGAATGAACCTCATTGGTTCTCGCTGAAGCTCAAACGTGCTGCGTAACACGAGAATGAACCTCATTGGTTCTCGCTGAAGCTCAAACGTGATGCGTAACATGAGAATGAACCTCATTGGTTCTTGCTGAAGCTCAAACGTGATGCGTAACACGAGAATGAACCTCATTGGTTCTTGCTGAAGCTCAAACGTGATGCGTAACATGAGAATGAACCTCATTGGTTCTCGCTGAAGCTCAAACGTGATGCGTAACACGAGAATGAACCTCATTGGTTCTCGCTGAAGCTCAAACGTGATGCGTAACATGAGAATGAACCTCATTGGTTCTCGCTGAAGCTCAAACGTGATGCGTAACACGAGAATGAACCTCATTGGTTCTCGCTGAAGCTCAAACGTGATGCGTAACACGAGAATGAACCTCATTGGTTCTCGCTGAAGCTCAAACGTGATGTGTAACACGTGAATGAACCTCATTGGCTCTTGCTGAAGCTCAAACGTGATGTGTAACACGTGAATGAACCTCATTGGTTCTTGCTGAAGCTCAAACGTGATGCGTAACACGAGAATGAACCTCATTGGTTCTTGCAGAAGCTCAAACGTGATGCGTAACACGAGAATGAACCTCACTGGTTCTCGCTGAAGCTCAAACGTGATGCGTAACACGAGAATGAACCTCATTGGTTCTCGCTGAAGCTCAAACGTGATGCTTAACACGAGAATGAACCTCATTGGTTCTCGCTGAAGCTCAAACGTGATGCGTAACACGAGAATGAGCCTCATTGGTTCTCGCTGAAGCTCAAACGTGATGCTTAACACGAGAATGAACCTCATTGGTTCTCGCTGAAGCTCAAACGTGCTGCGTAACACGAGAATGAGCCTCATTGGTTCTCGCTGAAGCTCAAACGTGATGCTTAACACGAGAATGAACCTCATTGGTTCTTGCTGAAGCTCAAACGTGATGCGTAACACGAGAATGAACCTCATTGGTTCTTGCTGAAGCTCAAACGTGATGTGTAACACGTGAATGAACCTCATTGGCTCTTGCTGAAGCTCAAACGTGATGCGTAACATGAGAATGAACCTCATTGGTTCTTGCTGAAGCTCAAACGTGATGCGTAACACGAGAATGAACCTCATTGGTTCTTGCTGAAGCTCAAACGTGATGTGTAACACGTGAATGAACCTCATTGGCTCTTGCTGAAGCTCAAACGTGATGCGTAACACGAGAATTAACCTCATTTGTTCTCGCTGAAGCTCAAACGTGATGCGTAACACGAGAATGAACCTCATTGGTTCTTGCTGAAGCTCAAACGTGATGTGTAACACGTGAATGAACCTCATTGGCTCTTGCTGAAGCTCAAACGTGATGCGTAACACGAGAATGAACCTCATTTGTTCTCGCTGAAGCTCAAACGTGATGCTTAACACGAGAGAGAACCTCATTGGTTCTCGCTGAAGCTCAAACGTGATGCGTAACATGAGAATGAACCTCATTGGTTCTCTCTGAAGCTCAAACGTGATGCGTAACACGAGAATGAGCCTCATTGGTTCTCGCTGAAGCTCAAACGTGATGCGTAACACGAGAATGAACCTCATTGGTTCTCGCTGAAGCTCAAACGTGATGCGTAACATGAGAATGAACCTCATTGGTTCTTGCTGAAGCTCAAACGTGATGTGTAACACGTGAATGAACCTCATTGGCTCTTGCTGAAGCTCAAACGTGATGCGTAACACGAGAATGAACCTCATTGGTTCTCGCTGAAGCTCAAACGTGATGCGTAACACGAGAATGAACCTCATTGGTTCTCGCTGAAGCTCAAACGTGATGCGTAACATGAGAATGAACCTCATTGGTTCTTGCTGAAGCTCAAACGTGATGTGTAACACGTGAATGAACCTCATTGGCTCTTGCTGAAGCTCAAACGTGATGCGTAACACGAGAATGAACCTCATTGGTTCTCGCTGAAGCTCAAACGTGATGCGTAACATGTGAATGAACCTCATTGGTTCTCGCTGAAGCTCAAACGTGATGTGTAACACGTGAATGAACCTCATTGGCTCTTGCTGAAGCTCAAACGTGATGCGTAACACGAGAATGAACCTCATTGGTTCTCGCTGAAGCTCAAACGTGATGCGTAACACGAGAATGAACCTCATTGGTTCTCGCTGAAGCTCAAACGTGATGCGTAACACGAGAATGAACCTCATTGGTTCTCGCTGAAGCTTAAAGGTGATGTGTAACACGTGAATGAACCTCATTGGCTCTTGCTGAAGCTCAAACGTGATGCGTAACATGAGAATGAACCTCATTGGTTCTTGCTGAAGCTCAAACGTGATGCGTAACACGAGAATGAACCTCATTGGTTCTTGCTGAAGCTCAAACGTGATGTGTAACACGTGAATGAACCTCATTGGCTCTTGCTGAAGCTCAAACGTGATGCGTAACACGAGAATTAACCTCATTTGTTCTCGCTGAAGCTCAAACGTGATGCGTAACACGAGAATGAACCTCATTGGTTCTTGCTGAAGCTCAAACGTGATGTGTAACACGTGAATGAACCTCATTGGCTCTTGCTGAAGCTCAAACGTGATGCGTAACACGAGAATGAACCTCATTTGTTCTCTCTGAAGCTCAAACGTGATGCTTAACACGAGAATGAACCTCATTGGTTCTCGCTGAAGCTCAAACGTGATGCGTAACATGAGAATGAACCTCATTGGTTCTCGCTGAAGCTCAAACGTGATGCTTAACACGAGAATGAACCTCATTGGTTCTCGCTGAAGCTCAAACGTGATGCGTAACATGAGAATGAACCTCATTGGTTCTCTCTGAAGCTCAAACGTGATGCGTAACACGAGAATGAGCCTCATTGGTTCTCGCTGAAGCTCAAACGTGATGCGTAACACGAGAATGAACCTCATTGGTTCTCGCTGAAGCTCAAACGTGATGCGTAACATGAGAATGAACCTCATTGGTTCTTGCTGAAGCTCAAACGTGATGTGTAACACGTGAATGAACCTCATTGGCTCTTGCTGAAGCTCAAACGTGATGCGTAACACGAGAATGAACCTCATTGGTTCTCGCTGAAGCTCAAACGTGATGCGTAACACGAGAATGAACCTCATTGGTTCTCGCTGAAGCTCAAACGTGATGCGTAACATGAGAATGAACCTCATTGGTTCTTGCTGAAGCTCAAACGTGATGTGTAACACGTGAATGAACCTCATTGGCTCTTGCTGAAGCTCAAACGTGATGCGTAACACGAGAATGAACCTCATTGGTTCTCGCTGAAGCTCAAACGTGATGCGTAACATGTGAATGAACCTCATTGGTTCTCGCTGAAGCTCAAACGTGATGTGTAACACGTGAATGAACCTCATTGGCTCTTGCTGAAGCTCAAACGTGATGCGTAACACGAGAATGAACCTCATTGGTTCTCGCTGAAGCTCAAACGTGATGTGTAACACGAGAATGAACCTCATTGGTTCTCGCTGAAGCTCAAACGTGATGCGTAAAATGAGAATGAACCTCATTGGTTCTTGCTGAAGCTCAAACGTGATGTGTAACACGTGAATGAACCTCATTGGTTCTTGCTGAAGCTCAAACGTGATGTGTAACACGTGAATGAACCTCATTGGTTCTCGCTGAAGCTCAAACGTGATGCGTAACATGAGAATGAACCTCATTGGTTCTTGCTGAAGCTCAAACGTGATGCGTAACACGAGAATGAACCTCATTGGTTCTCGCTGAAGCTCAAACGTGATGCGTAACACGAGAATGAACCTCATTGGTTCTCGCTGAAGCTCAAACGTGATGCGTAACACGAGAATGAACCTCATTGGTTCTCGCTGAAGCTCAAACGTGATGCGTAACACGAGAATGAACCTCATTGGTTCTCGCTGAAGCTCAAACGTGATGTGTAACACGTGAATGAACCTCATTGGTTCTTGCTGAAGCTCAAACGTGATGTGTAACACGTGAATGAACCTCATTGGTTCTTGCTGAAGCTCAAACGTGATGCGTAACACGAGAATGAACCTCATTGGTTCTTGCTGAAGCTCAAACGTGATGCGTAACACGAGAATGAACCTCATTGGTTCTCGCTGAAGCTCAAACGTGCTGCGTAACACGAGAATGAACCTCATTGGTTCTCGCACGTCGAGCGAACCTGCTTGAGCTTCCGTTTGCCACAACTGATGTGTGAGTTGATAAATGTTTAATTTAACATTCATCAATTCACTAAACTGCCTAAATTAAATCTGTTAAAGCGATCGCATCTCTTTGGAAAATTTGGACTAAACCGCTCAATTCGTACGGATTAGTTTTACAATCTCCTTATGATCTTTTTGAAGTGTCAAAACGGCCGTTGCTTAAACTTAAAAGTAGCATTTATATTTATGGAGTTGTATTCCTACAGTGTATATTTTGGAAGGTCCTGTGTTCCCTTCATCAATGCCAAACATCACCGCAGCCACTAATGTGGTTTTCTCATCATTAGCTTTTTGCACATGCAGCAGGCGCACGCTGGCCATGCTCAGTTAATGTAAACATTTCCACTTCTGTGGTCAGCTGCAGGGGCTCCAGCAGTGTGTCTGAATGATTGAACGCCGCTGTTACTCACCTCCAGTGCGCCGTGTAACGGACAAACGGCTATATGCTGCCTCGCCCACCTGTTTCATAATGAGACGTCTTTCAGTCGCAGATAGAATGGCATCTTTGGCACATTGTAAAAATAACATCCAAGAGAGAATTGCTGGGCAAATCAGTCAGCGTCTCACTACGCCTTTCATCACCTGTAAGCTCAATGAAGGAAAGTGTGTGCCAAAATTTAAGCGTCGAGAGTTTGCAATCACTGTCGCCCACCTCTGCGGAGCATATCAGATCTGCTACACGCCACGCTGCCCAAGAGTGTGTATTTTTGGAGATGATTGAATCAATACCATTTTGACACGACTTGTTGGAACATGCCTCTTTATTTCACGCAATTCCTTCCGTTTGGTCAGGGAACATTTATCAAGGCAGCCGCCTGCTGTCAGCTAATAGAGATTGTTCTTTAGTCGGTGTGTGATTGAGGACCACAGTTATGATACATGTTGATTGTTTGTGAAGATATCGACACGGGGTCAAAGAGCAAGACTGCACTTCTTATAACCTCACCATTATACACATGGACACACAGGCTGACAGCCTAGAACGATAGCAAGGCTTATATCTTAATTTATGCATTTTCACACCAAGGTATGTGGGAATTAGTGCTGGGGGTTTTAATTTTGCATGCATTTTTAAAATACCGCCATACCAGTGTGTATCTATTGAATAGCCACACATCTAATATTCACGTATATTTATGTATATTTAATCCATGATTGATCCAGTGTACGTATATAGAGATGGATCATGACTTTTAGATGTTTATTATGAGATCAGTAAAAATGTTTTCTCGTAAAAAAGTTTTTGGGAAGAATCAAGTCCAGTGATCAATATCTTTAGTGTTTTTGTAAACGCCATAATTTCGCCCTACTCGTGATCATAAATATGGCAGATGATCGTAAAAAGTCCAAATAAAAACGCCAAATAAAAGTTCGAAATTATGTGTAGAATGCATTTCTCAAAGCTATAATAATAATAAAAATCTTATATACTAGAATATCACACATCACAATCATCACAGTTTTCCATCATTTAAAGATCAATTAAATAGAGTTTCATTAGTTAACATTAGTTAACATGAACTAATAATGAACATCTTCCACTGGAGGCAAGTTGTAGTAGAACCCAAGTGCAATATTTTTATTTTTTATTGATATAAACAGTTTCAAAGCAGCTTTACAGTGTTAAACAGGAAAATAATGCAGCATAATTTTATTCAGCTGTATCGCCATTTGATGTCATCAGTTCATTTCAATTTCCATATGGTGACAGTGTGGGCTTTAGATCAATAATTAGATCAGTAATTTAGTTTATATGGTTAATTTAGTTTATTAATTTGATTTATTTCGATGTTTAGTTGAAATATATAGTGTCCCCAACTGAGCATGCCAAGCCAGAGGCAACAGTGGCAAGGAAACCAAAACCCCATCAGGAGACCTAATGGAGAAAAATAAACCTTGGGAGAAACCAGGCTCAGTCGGGGTGCCAGTTCTCCTCTGGCCAATTAACAAACAGCGTATTATTATTATTATTATTATTATTATTATTATTATTATTATTATTATTATTATTATTATTATTATTATTCTGGCAGCTTTACAGGTCAGAGGTCATAATAGATCGGAATATTCGAAGGACCGGAGGCAACACGGATGATGTTGATAATAATAATAAAATAATTTTGAGGATGATGTTGATTAAATAATTATTAAAGTGCAATATTCGAATAATCAGGGGCAACACGCTGGAGACGGGTTTATTGCGGATGACATATCGATTTAAGTATTATTTAATTGTAATATTCGAACAATCGGAGTCAACATGCTGGCGGAACATTTGCAATGGACTGAACTGGAAAGTCATAAGCCCTTGATGACTTGGAGTCCACTATGGAGTTGATTTATTATTTATATTTTTCCTTTACACATTTTTTTAATGCAGCGTTCTATGTATATAGGTGTGTTTGGGTTGTTTTAAATGTTTTAAAAAAATAATACAAATATTATAGAGTTGTTTGTGGTGGGGTAAAACGTGATATGCTGTGATGTCACATTCGTGTTCCATTGTGGTATATGAAGCTGCCTGAAGTGTACATGAAGAAGACTCGCTCCCTCTGTCAAATTCGAGGGAGCGAGGGTCGGTCCAAATAAACTTCCCTCGTTCCACTGCACGAAGTGGAACACACTTCAAAATGGCGGCAGGGATTCCCCAGAGGGGAAGTGCTTAGGGAAGTTTGCAAGTGCGTGTCTAAAACTGGAGTGGAACGCAGCAATGATCACATGATGAGAAGGGAATCAGATGACAAGACCAGGAACTATGACTGAGGCAAAATTACAAAATAAAAGACATGGAAACATAAACGTGAAACAAAACCCGAAACCAACCGTGACATCTACAGCATTTATTAATCTTTGTTAAAGGTCCCATGGCATTACATTTTCATTTTATGAGGTTTTTCAACATTAATATGAGTTCCCCTAGCCTGAATATTGTCCCCAAGTGGCTAGAAATTGTGATCGGTGTAAACCGAGTTCTGGCTGTCTTTCTCTGCCTTTGAGAAAATGACAGCTCAGACGAGCTGATCTGGAATTTTCCTGTTATGACATCATAACAGGAAGGGTTACCTCCCTTTCCTCTGCCCAAAGAATTTGGGAGAGATCATGGCTTGTGAACAAGTGAATGCTGGTAGTTTCTGAGTGTTTGGATGTACAAATGAAAACAGAAGTCTTTTTTCAGTTCCTTCTGATCTGTGATCAGTGATTTCTGATGTGTAGCTAATTATTCAAGTTCACACAGAACTTTATTATTCGTGCTGCGGCTTCTCTCTCTCCCGACAGAACGGCGTTTTCTATCTTGTGAGTCAGTGTTTTTGTACGTCCTCGTCGCGTCTATCTGTTCCTAAATGGGCATACAGTCGTGAGTTTCTGCTCAACATCGGCACAGCCACATCTTTAGAGATAAACCTCACGCACGCCGAAGCTCAGGCTGCACTGACCGGTCAGCCTTCAACATCACCGACCTCATCTCACCCTCAGTGGAGGCACCAAACGCGGCGCAAGATTAAGCAGAAGGGGGGTAAGCGTGAGGGTATCCGGGCTAGGCTAGCCAGCTATCCCCTCAATAAACTGGATTACATTCGATTACTGCTGTTGTCTTTGTTTGTGCTGTGACTGACGCTGACACTTTTCATATGACAGGAAAATATCTAAAAATAATGCAATAATCAACACTTATTCGTTACTCGATCACCTCGACAGCTGTAATGGTACATTACATGTGTTACAAAGTTGGAATTCAATAAGGAGGAAGACGGGCTCGGCGTGACTGGGACTCCTGTTTATTCAGAACTCTCAAATACAAGCAAAATAAACTCGCGCTTAAAGCGCTCTCACAACTCAGTAGTTACAATATATAACTTTGTTAGCAATCGCTCCATCTCTGGTCCATTTATGTCCGGTTCACGAACAAATTGTTATTTTGAACCGCTTCTTTTTAGTGAACCGGTCGAAGCAGTTCATCAAATCGGACTGAATCGTTCTAAACGGTTTGTGTTTCGAGTCAGCGCTGATCCATAATTTACTAAAGTTACTAACTTTCTGACATGAGTGACAGTCCCTCCGACTAGAAATAAACTAATAACCTGAAGTATATGCTAGTAACTACAACAGTTCACTGAACTGAGACTGAGTGCTGAGAGAACTGATGAGAAGTGAACTCAGGTCCATCCGTCTCTGGCAGTCTCGTGCCTCGTAGACCTCGTTAAACCACGCCCCCTCCGTAACAAGATCTGATACTCATTTCAAATGCAAAGATGTCAGCCAATCACAACAGTGGGCGTTTTTACTGAAGTCTCACAGCAGACACGCCCCTTGAAACAGGGCATTCAGCCAGAGGGCAAACATCAGTATAGAAAAAATGCCTTTTATTTCTAAATTATGAATCTCAGAATACATTATAAAATAAAAAATCCATGCCATAGGACCTTTAATGTTAATCAACATTTACTAGTACATTATTAAAATCAAAAGTTGTATTTGTTAACATTAGCTAATGCACTGTGAACTAACATGAACAAACAACGAACATTTGTATTTTTATTAAAGGTGCAGTGTGTGAATTTTAGAGACATCTAGTGGTTTAGCGACATCAGTTTAATTTACCTCACACACAGAATCATGCATCACATCTCATACGAGGACATGAACGAGTCACTTCATGAGCATTTTACCGTTTATTTTGAGAAAAACTACCGTCATGACATAAACACACAGAAACTCAAAGGTCTTCACGGCAACACGTCAAAATAAAGGTTTGGTTTCACTTGACGAATATATCACTAATATAATAATAATAAATTATCAAAACTTTATTTTTTAAGAAATAAATCACAAATTTTCTTCCATGTTTTAATTTTAGCAGTATAAAGCTCAGTTGTGCAGCACTTTGTTTGACAAAAAAGTTTGTTTAATTAAGTTAAAATTACATCATTTGGTTACCAGAAAATACACAACAGAATTTGTGGGAAATCTTTTCATAGAAATTGAATAAAAAAAAAAGATGTTTTCATGATTTCAGCTAGTAGCCTACAATTTACTAGTAAATATTACAGTAAACAAACATCACAGACAATGGCAGACCAATGCAGCTCTAGTATAATGTCAATAACACTTTCATAACTGACTTCCAGTTTCTGCACAGTTATTGATGTATCCCTAAAGTACTGAAAAAAAGGTACTGTTGGGTACTGGTACCGAATTTCTGGTACCGGTTAAAATATGAACGGTACCCAACCCTAACCGTGATACAGATTTTTGATCACCTAGCACTAGATTTCTTTAGAAAGGAATTCCCATTGCTTTTTTATTTACAATTAAATATAGAACATGCACATTATAACTATTAGCTAATGTAGTGACAGAGGCTGGAAAAGTGACCAACACAAAGGCAGCAGCGCAGGTGCAGCAGGCAGTCGTGAACAGACGGCTTTCCAGCACATCTGGGAGAAAATGCATATAAAAAGTGAAGTGAAAAAGGACAAAAACAAATGACAGATTCCTCACCCTGCACAGGTCTGATAGGAGCAGCTCTCCCGGCTCCCCTTGCCCATGACTTAACACCTAATCCTATGTGTAAGTTATTATTTATCTTCTACAAAAGTTTGTCAAACCTAGGCTTTGATTTTTTTTTTTCCTCCCCGGCCTGATTTTCCCCTGGTGGCCGGCTATGCACCGGCGCAGACACATAATTTATGAGCTACCCGCTTTCTCCTGACACATTATTAAAAGCAGAATTAGTTTTTTGCCTGGGATCTGTCCGCTGGGAATAGGGAGGGCTGTGCTGAGAGCAGAGGAGTCCAGCGCGGGGGGATCGGCTGTGAGTAAAGGGGCCGTGATGGGCGTCAGGCCACTAATGAACGGAGCGCGCTGTGGCAGCCATCATGCGCCGGTCAAAGGATGCATCCTGTGCTCTGGGAAAAGGTTAACCTCCTGCCCGTTAAGAGCTTTATTAGATTGTTTAGAAGCATGATGTTGTTGTCGTGGACTTCTTGTGGAACACGCACATGTGTTCAGGTGAGAGAAGGCAGAAGAACAAGCGAGTGTGTGTGTGTGTATGTATGTGTGTGAGAGAGAGAGAACTGCACCACAGCTGAGCGCTTCAGTTTAATCTTATGCATCATTAAGCTCTCAGCAGCGCACAGGCTCCGCCCACAAATACCATCTACGCCCAATGAACATAATGATGACATACGTAACATCTAATTTCAGCAGAATTTAAATTGGA
This sequence comes from Romanogobio albipinnatus, assembly GCA_023566225.1. Lineage (NCBI taxonomy): Eukaryota > Metazoa > Chordata > Actinopteri > Cypriniformes > Gobionidae > Romanogobio > Romanogobio albipinnatus. The sequence continues at coordinate 2,908,137 of CM042257.1, read as the reverse complement.
AGAATGACGAATTCACAAACGTAAATCATTGGGGACGAGTCCAATAAATAATCATAATGAATTGCTTTGTGTTCACAGTGGTCGTCTTTTAGCTTATTTTATTCAATTGGCTGGCAAAACACGTGCAAACCTGTTGGAGGATGTTTCTTAAAATAAGGCAAATCTAACATATATTTATCTTTCATTTATTGAATACTCACGTCCACATTCATATAGATACAACAACAACAAAAAAACATTTATGCACACCAAGACTACATTTATTTGATCAGAAATACAGTTAAAATGGTAATACTGTAAAATTTTACAGTACACATTAAGAAATACAATTAAAATGGTGGAGTAATGATGTTTTCAGTGTCACATGATCCTTCAGAAATCATTCTAATATACTGATTTGCTGCTCAAGAAACATTTCGAATTTTCATCAATGTTTAAAGGTGTTATGAACTGGCTTTTTTATTTTTTTATACTGTTGTCTGGGGTCAACTTATGACGTTTGCGTGGTTTATAAGTTCAAAAAACATCATAATGAATAAGTAATAGGCTATTTTCTGCCTTGGTTTTGAGGCTCTCTGACAAACGGTCGGTTTTGATGGGCGTGCCGCACTGAAGACTTGGAAGTAACCGCCCACAGCTAGGATTGGATAAGATTTGCATATTTAATGAGATTCTGCAACCCTCAGTACATGTGGGAATTGTTTTGAAAGCTTGTGGGGAAACGCTCACCGGGCTTGCAAAATGCCTTTATCAAACAAACACAATGATTTATCTCTCATCCGCCCGCGATTGATTAGAATGTTATTTTTGTATTACTTGGCCCGCCCGTTCAGTGAATATAACCACGAACCGTACGCGCAAGAAAGGAATGCTATTTCACTATTTAAGATAGCCCGTTGGCAGGCCGATGATACGTTTTGGTAGCCCATCTGAAAACACATAGCCCCAGGACGTTGGGCTTTGCGAGCACTGGCCTTACAAGTCCAAGTCTGATCACGAATGAACCAATAACAGCTTCTCCAGCCTGTGACCGCGTGCTAAGGTATGTAATCCATAGATATCAAACGATCTGTAACAATGCAATACTAACACATATAAAAACATGTTTTACTCACATAAGTGTGTTGCACCGTTCCTGTCGGATCCAATATGGAAGGCACAGCATGTTTTAATCTCAATATGTCTGCAAATTCAGTCTCGACCTGTATCTTGTTTACAATCGATTCTGCGGTGAAATGAAGCGAACAAATGCGCAATATCTTACACACGTGAGTTGGAACCGGCATGTTATTGCTCGGTAGCTCACAAGTGGGTGGGCGGGCTTGAGGCAGCGCTTCAGCATCCTATGACGTCATTGGTCGACATATTCTGAGATCTCTCGTTTTCTGGGCCTGGTGTCAATAAAAGCTTTTCTTTGACTAACAAGGACGTTTTCAGCTCTGAAACTTACAGGATATTCTTAAATCACGATGAACTTTCAATCATCGTGGCTCAAAGGAAAGTTGATTTCTCAATTCATCACCCCTTTAAAACAGTTGTGCAGCTTCATATTTACGTGGAAACTGAGATACACCCCAAGATTCTTCGATGAATGGAAAGTTCAAAAGAACAGCATTTATACGAAATTTTAATCTTTTGTAACATTATAGATGCCATTTTTGGCAATTTAATGCATCCTTGCTGAATAAACGTATAATTTCTTTTTGACCCCAAACTTTAAAGTGGTAGTGTAGTTCTCTCTCTCTCTTTCTCTCTCTCTCTCTGTGTGTGTGTTGATGGGAGTTCATAGCTCAGCAAGTTTGAATCCAGTGGTGCATGTGAGCCAGTGCCAACCAACGAGCCAAGAGCAGCTTTCAGGCCTCATTTACAGTTATATCTCTCCTAATTTTCTCTTTCCCCATTATTTGTCTTTAAAACAACCGCTGAGATTAGGTTATACACGGGGGGTCAAGGTTTGAGCCAGTTAGTCCCTGCTGGAGTTTTTCTCCTTTGAGGGACATTCAAAAGTATTAATTTGCAAGCAGAACATAAATCACAAGAGTTTCGTTATATTATAGCAGATGTCTTACCAGTGATAGATCACTTTTGGAGGGCTCTGAATGAAATGTATTGATATGTGTGCACAGCCGGTCATTGTTGTCATGATGTCAGTGACGAGTAGTTACATCATTTACAGCTCAGGCTCAAAACATCTGCCCAGAACTGAACAGCCATAAGCAAAGACGGCAGGTTTTCTGAGGGAGTCCTGCGCTATCGGAGCATCCGCAATTGAAATGCTAACGGATTGCTCTTTCTGTGTATCATATAGTCCTCCTTAATTATACTTTGTTGTATCTCATGGCTTTAGTAGTGCATAATCAACGCAGTGCTGAACCTGCAAGGAAGCATAAAGCCATTTATGAGTGTGTGTTTTATTCCATGCTAATTCTGCACTCCCCACACACACACACACACACACACACACACACACACACACACACACACACACACACACACACACACACACACACACACACACACACACACAGATTGATTAATTAATAAGTCAGAGCAAGCTCTAATGAACCTGTAGAGTTAATTGCCTCCAGTAGCAACTGGCTTAAATGTAAATTAACTGATCAGAGTTGCAAAAAAGAAAGAGTGAGTGGAGAATGAATGGCTACTCAAGAACGGGAAAATCAATAAGCGTCAAAGGCGCTGTTCCCATGAGGCCATCCATTACGGTGGCCACAACCTCTGCTCATGTGTCTTCGCCACACATTTCACAGTGTTTTGACCGTTTGCACTGCAAACTTACAAGAGTGATTCTAAACACATTTTTAAATGTTTTTTTAATTCTTTCACCATTTGCAAAAAGCTAATTTTGGTGGCACTTTATTTTACATGTCCTGTTCCCCATGTACATACAATGTACTTATTGGGCCCTATCATACACCCGGTGCAATGAGACGCCAGGCATGACACAAGTGTTTTTTTTTTTGCTAGTTTCAGCCCAACGCAGTTATCATTTTCACATTAAATAGCAAATGCACTCGAGTCCGTCTGTTCGCCCATGGGCGTGCTGGTCTGAAAACCAGGTGTGTTCAGGCGCATTGTTGGCGTGTTGCTATTTTGAGGAACTGAAAACGACTGCGCCATTGACCAACAATAGTGCAGTATTTTGTGTGTTATTTAAAGGGTGCATTAGCATGGGCGTCGGAACCATTGCATGTGGGTGGGACAAGACCCATCCACTTTTTACAACAAATGATATTGGACCCACTCCATATTATCGTCTTTAATTCAGCGGATTCATTCTGTTTACCATCCCCTAACCGATAAACACTTATTATTATATATTCCCAAGAATATTCCCTCAATATACAATATATATACAAGTCCGGGATATTCCCTAGAAACACGGGACTGAGAAGTCATCCTCCATCACAGGTAAGTTGTGTATTTCCTGTGGTGGTAGGATTGATTGATCCCATAGAAGGTAGAGATAGCCCTGGTGGTCCAGTCCAGGAAGATTTGTCTGTAAGGGTAATGTTTAAATGCACAGCTATCTATATACAAATATTTTTTGAGTACTCCCTCCAGTGCGAGGAATACCCGCTTAGATCTGCTCTGATGGGTAAATCATTTTGAGATAGCCCTCCAGTTAGGCCAAGAAGATTTGTCTGCAAGGGTACTGTTTAAACGCACGGTTACCTGACAAATATTTTTAAAGTAAACCTGACTCTTCATTTTCTTCCACTCCAGATAGGGGTTATACTATATATTTTTTTATTTATTTTATTCACTTATAGGGCTGGGCACCGAACAGCGATACTTTTATGGTATCGAACGAAAAACTCCGATATGAGTATGGAAAAATTATTTATCTTTCGGTGCCAAATTTTGGTTCCAAAAGCCAAGCGGCTTTTATACACTTATAAAAGTGGATGCCGAGTCAGCAAAGTGCAACATATGCGATAAGTATTGCAACCAAAGGCGCAAAAGGAAAACTTTCATTATGTGCCAAGAAGAATTTTTAGGGATAGGGAGAATCCTTTGGACCATCTTAGCGATGAAAAATTGTTGCAAGAATACAGATTTGACCATCACACATCGCAACCACTGTGACACTTAACACTTGCAGTCATACGTACATTTCTGAATGAGATGAAGAAAAACTCACATAATTAAAGTCGTTTGACGTTATATCAAGTCATTTATGTCTTTTAACTTTTATGTTTCATATAATAGAACCGAAGCTATAGATTGTGAATTTAAACATTTATCGTTTACCAGTGGCAAAAGTCAGGAGGACAAGCCGAGGTAAGGCTGTTCCAGACGGGTTACATGAGCGCGAGCTCCCGGTGATCGCCGGGATCTCACAACATTTTTAATAAACCACAGATTTGAGCTTTAAACAACGACATTCTCGACTGAACAACTCTTAAAACTACATGTCGTGACACAATAACAGTAGTATTTTTCAATTTCGCGGCTGCACACAACCACTATGAAAAGCGCAAAAGGACGCGCGTCAATTTCACTTCAAACGCTTGCTTTTACCAGCAAGTCCATCTCGCTTTGGACGCGCAAATGCATTCAAAATTCAAGCGTCAAACTAGACGCGAATTTGACGCTATATTCATGTTTGGTGTGAACGCAGCATTAGTGTTAGTGTTTTGCGTATCTATGGCAACAAGACTTTTATAACGTGAATCCAGGATTGCTGTCGTGAAACACTTAAATGTTTCCCTTACCTAAGAGAACCGTTTAAGAGATTATATGCAACACCCTTAAGTTATTCTCTTAGGTAAGGGGAAATCGCCCCTTAAGTATCATACTTGAGGGAAAAACTTAAGGTGCTTTATGCAACCGAGCACAGAATAGCAGACGTGGATAAGTCTGAAAAAGTGCAACAACACGAAAGTGCACACAGAAAGCTGCCTCTCAGACGCCAGACCACAAGTACTGAATTTTAGTCTATTGAATCTACTAAAATCTTATTATAGTCAATTAAAACTAGACTAAAACTAAAACAATTCAGATGCCTAAAATGTTGTAGTCAAAAGACTGACTAAAACTAAATCAAAATTAACACTGGTATGAAGTAAGGTCGGTCAAATGATTTTTATAGATTTACCCGCCAAGTTGCCATAGCCTTGTGGATACAGCACTAACGCATAGCGTTCGACAATGATGTTAGTTAGCATGCAAAAACAACGTAGTTGGACTAATAATGTTAACGAAGTCCTTTCAGAAATATGTTTTTACATAATCAAGTATTTAAATGAGTTCAAGGTATGCTAGCATGTCAGATGGAGCAGGACTGGCTTAAACCACCATGATAGAACTGTGCATTCATACAACAATGCAACGATTATAAAATAATGTGTTTACTTTTACTTTTGATACTTAAGTACTTTTAAAAGCAAGTTCTTCTGTACTTTTACTTAAGTAAAAATCTATCTTTACAACTTTCACTTGTAATGGAGTAATATTTAACCAATAGTACTTTTACTTTTACTCAAGTAATGGAGTTGTGTACTTTGTCCACCTCTGAATGTATTTTGTTGATGTTGAAATGGATTTTAAAACATATTGTATCGAAAAAAGTATCGTTAGGAACCGGTATCGAAACTGAGGTATCGAAATTGGCACCGGATCGAAAGATGAACAATACCCAGCCCTATTCACTTATGAATATTTTAATTCTATTTCTGTGTAAAGCACTTTGAATTGCCACTGTATACGAAATGTGCTATACAAATAAACTTGCCTTGCCTTGCCTATTAAACATGTTAGATGCTTTATTTCCACTTTTCTAATATTTTCTTTATTTTTATTAAAACAATAAAGGCTTTTCCGATCTGATATGTGACGGGAAAAATTTGCGCAATTTGTCTTTTGCTTCCGGCGCCCATGCACGTTAGTAATATGTGCCTATAGGTGGGTGCACAATGCTCGTACACTCTGCTTATTACACACACAGGGATGCGCTGTGAGACCAATCTGATTGCACGTTACACCCAAAACACACCCATGACTCATTAAGAGACAAGGGACAACCCTTTTGGACCATGTGCCTGGCACGCTGACCGCTTTTTCCGTCGTTAAACTAGCAAAAGTGCACCTGCGCCATGCGCTTCAGACCATGCGCTCAGATCATTAAAATAGGGCCGTTATGGTAATTTCAATAACTGGCTAATACTATGCTAGCTCTGAACCTACCTCTAAACCTAACCTTAACCCATGTAGTTACCTCTTATACTTTCTTAGGTAAGTACACTGTAAGTACATGTACTGTAAAAATAAAGTGCAACTCAAATATGTATACATGTTATTAGTATGACTCATTGTCGTTATTGAATTAATTTGATCTACAATTTTTGATCATTTAGCAGATCTAAGATTTTGTGACTGTCATGTAGCCTATCTAAAATAATTAGATTTTATATATAATTGTTTTAGTATCTATTTTGAGCATTCATTCATTCATTGATGTATATGTTTATTTTCAAGTCTTTTTATATCTTAATAGTACAATGTTTCACTTTACACTCTCTCAAAGCTGTTTTATCCGAACTAAACTGATGGCAGCACACATTTGTCTACAAATCGCCTTTCAAGTCTGTCTGGTTGAAGCGCCGTGGCCCACCAAACCCAAAAACATTTTTCTTTCCCTAGCAGGAAAAATGAACTGTCAGCGTTTAATGACAGATATTTGCATTGTGATACAAATTGTGTCCTTGGCCATGAGCATACGATACAGACCCATTAATAACAAAGCCACATGATGGCTTGGTTTTTTTTCCCAGCACCGCTGTCGAAACATCTTCATGGATATATGCACCTATCAGCAGTGAGCGCAGAGCATTAGGACAGAAACTCAGGACAGTATCAGGCCGCCCATCAATCATGTTTTGTTCTCTTGATCGTATATTGTTTGCATCCGATACCAGTTTGCATCTTTTCATTTATTTTCACTTGCAACATTGAGCTCAGTGGTTTAGTGTGGGATTTTAAATGACCACATAGTGTTGGGCGGTGTGACCAAAATCTTCTTTTTAACGTAATGGCGTGTGTGAGGCTTCCGGTGTCATTCGCTTCCAGTTATTTTAGCTGTGCAAAAAATAATCCGTTATTATATTGCAAAATGGTATTTGTTATCATGGTATTTTATCTCACCATAATCTTAAACACAGTTTTTTAGCGCAGATAAACAATAATGCTCAAAAATAGTTCATTGGTTTGAGTAGGGTAAACTCAAATTTAGCAAATTAGTTCAATCTAATTAACTTTTATGAGTATTTAGAACTTTCTTTCTCTTTTGAGTTCATAAAACTGACATGTTTTAAGTAATCTGAATTGTTTAATTGTTTCATACTTATTTCTTTTACTTTAGACAAAATTAAATTTAACTGAAACTGGGCTGGGATCCCAGCATGCTTTGCCATGGCACTGGAAAGGGACAGTAAATGCTAGCATTAATGGTTCATCATGGTGATAATTGGAGCATGAGCTTAATTGGAGAACTGATATACACCGATCAGGCATTACATTATGACCACCCTGTTAGTGGGTGGGATATATTAGGCAGGAAGTGAACATTTTGTCCTCAGAGTTGATGTGTTAGAAGCAGGAAAAATGGGCAAGGGTAAGGATTTGAGCGAGTTTAACATGGGCCAAATTGTGATGGCTAGACGACTGGGTCAGAGCAACTCCAAAACTGCAGCTCTTATGGGGTGTTCCCAGTCTGCAGTGGTCAGTATCTATCAACCCAATATTAGGGTTAGGGTCATAATGTTATACCTGATCGTGTATATGCATAGCAAATCTCATCTGCCTGCTTTTTTTTTCATTGTAAATTGTAACTATATCATAGCCCGGCACTTTATATGAAGCTGTATATACAAGACTTTATCCGCATACTGTAGGGCGATTATACTACAGAGCAAAGGCGGTTTGATTGCTTGTATCGTCACAAATTGTAACTGTTATCGTCCAGCTCTAATCTGCTAAATGCAACCATAAGACATGAAAATATTAAGATACTAGAAACTGTCACATCCACCTGCCGGAGTGCCCATGATCTCCACCAGAGGGCACTGCTTCCATCTACTTTATCTCATCATGAACTGCATTTCCCATAACCCTTAGCCTGGACTCATTATGCCTCATTACTTTCATGTGTGTAACTCCGCCTTTAGCCCTGTGTTTTCAGTCATTCATTGCGAAGTCTTGTAAGTGTCACATTTCTTTTCTCAGCGTTAGTTCTTGTTTCCGTCTCATGGTTTTGATCTTCTGCATGCCTCACTAGATTTCCCTGTTTGCATGTGTCTTGGACTCTGTTATTATCTGTATTGTTTGTCCTGTGTTTTTGACGCCGCCCGACTGTTATATGAGCAGTCCATGGCGCATTTATAACATCATGTTTTTCTGTGAAGTTGCTTTAAAACAACGTGCATTGTGAAAAGTGCTATATAAATACTGTACATTTTAGCTTGATTTGACTATAGCATGGTTCAACCAAATCTCTACTGGTTGACACATTTATTTCACTTCAAGGTGTATATAGCATATATACAGTACATGCACCTCAAATCTGTCATTTTCACGCCTTTTAAAAGTCTTGAGGAGATGTCAGGAGGGGTGTGAGACATTAGCTTTGGCTCCATCATTAAACTGTGTGTGTGTGTGTGGAGGATATTATTTATATCTGTGTTGGAGTCTAGCTGGGCTGGTCTGATAGCCTTGATAATGACTGCCGATGGGACACTTCCACTGACTCTAATGGCGTCGTACTGAAGACGAGAACAGCAAGAATAAATAAATGTTAGCCATTTTCTCCTTCTCTCTCCATCCATCTCTCAAAGATCTTTTCAGATATCCAAAATCACATTTCCTTGTTTTTAAGTCCATATCATTGCAGTCTGTCGGCCTTCATTACTGAATGATTTACTTTATGAGTTTACTAATGCTTGGGTGGCGAAGAGGACCAGGCCCCGACTGAGCCTGGTTTCTCCCAAGGTTTATTTTTCTCCATTAGGTCACCTATTGGGGTTTTGGTTTCCTTGCCACTGTTGCCTCTGGCTTGGCTTGCTCAGTTGGGGACACTAAATTGTTCTAAATTTTTCAACTAAATATCCAAATAAATCTAATTATTAAACTAAATTAACCATATAAACTAAATTACTGATCTAACTACTTATCTAAAGCCCACACTGTCACTGTATGATAATTGAAATGAACTGATGACCTAACTGTTTTCTCCAGAATGGCTATAAGGCTGAATAAAATTATGTTGCATTATTTTCCTGTTTAACACTGTAAAGCTGCTTTGAAACAATCTGCATTGTCAAAAGTGCTATATAAATAAAGTTGACTTGACTTGATGTGTACTCAAACCCGCAGTTTGTTAGAGAACGCCACAGAGCGCTAAAATGTTATAGTTTTATAGCAAAGCATTATAGTTACTCTACAAACTCCACCGTGAACACCGCTGCCTCTCTCCCGGACGAGCTCAACACCTTCTATGCTCGCTTTGAGGGAACTAACACCGCCCTCGCGGAGAGAGCGCTCGCGGCTGAAGATACAGAGGTTAGTGCACTCTCCGTATCTTTAGCGGATGTAACCCGATCCTTCCGGCGGGTGAACGTCCGTAAAGCTGCGGGTCCAGACGGCATTCCCGGCCGCGTGATCAGAGCGTGCGCAAACCAACTGGCTGGAGTTTTCACGGACATTTTTAACCTGTCCCTCTCCCTATCTGTGGTCCCCACATGCTTCAAAACGTCCACCATTGTTCCTGTACCTAAGCAGTCAAAAACCACCTGCTTAAACGACTGGCGTCCTGTTGCTCTGACCCCCATCATCAGTAAATGCTTTGAGAGACTAGTCAGAAACCACATCTGCTCTGTTCTCCCCCCCTCACTGGACCCACTGCAGTTTGCATACCGCACAAACCGCTCCAGTGATGATGCCATTTCATCCACCATACACACTGCTCTCTCCCACCTGGAAAAGAGGAACACGTATGTGAGAATGCTGTTTGTGGACTACAGCTCAGCATTCAACACCATTGTGCCCTCCATACTTGACATTAAACTCCGGGCTCTAGGCTTAAACAGCTTGTTATGCAGCTGGATCCTGGACTTCCTGTCAAACAGACGCCAGGTGGTCAGAATGGGCAGTAACATCTCATCATCACTGACTCTCAACACTGGAGCCCCTCAGGGCTGCGTTCTCAGCCCACTCCTGTACTCTTTGTACACACATGACTGTGTGGCAACCCACAGCTCCAATACCATCATCAAGTTTGCCGACGATACGACAGTGGTAGGTCTCATCACTGACAATGATGAAACAGCCTACAGAGAGGAGGTGCACACTCTGACACGGTGGTGTCAGGAGCATAACCTCTCCCTCAACATCAGCAAGACCAAGGAGCTGGTGGTCGACTTCAGGAGGAATGAGAGAGAACACCGCCCCATCACCATCGATGGAGCACCGGTGGAGAGAGTCAGCAGCTTCAAGTTCCTCGGTGTCCACATCACAGAGGAACTCTCATGGTCCGTCCACTCTGAGGCCGTTGTGAAGAAGGCTCATCAGCGCCTTTTCTTCCTGCGACGGCTGAGGAGGTTTGGAATGAACCGCCACATCCTCACACGCTTCTACACCTGCACCATCGAGAGCCTGCTGACTGGCTGCATCACCACCTGGTACGGCAACAGTACCGCCCGCAGCCGCAAAGCCCTGCAAAGGGTAGTGCGCACGGCCAGCTGCATCATCGGAGGTGAGCTTCCCTCCCTCCAGGACATTTACGCCAGGCGGTGTGTGAAGAGAGCTCAGAGGATCATCAGAGACTCTAGCCACCCGAACCATGGGCTGCTCTCACTGCTGCCATCAGGCAGACGGTACCGCAGCATCAGAACACGCACCAGCCGACTCCAGAACAGCTTCTTCCCACAAGCAATTAGACTACTTAACTCCTGATCCATCAGGATCATAACACACACTGGACAGAATATCACTCCGCACAACCCACTGTAGATACACACACATTATATACACATTTATGTATCATTTATTATTTATCATTTATCATATAGCACCTATTGTACATAATTGGATCTCTACTGTGAATAATAATGTATACTGTACATTGTATATTATTATTATTATTATAGCTTAATGTATACTGTTTAATGTATGTTTAGTGTATATTGTTTAAAGTATATGTATATTGTAAGTATGTGTATATTGTTTAAAGCTGTGAGAACTACACTCACATTGTGTAAATTATTTATTGTTTATTGTAGAGTTTACTGTGCTGTGAGTAATTGTGTGCGCATCAGATGTGTAATCTGATGCTGCTTTAAATGTTGTACATGTCATGTCATGACTGCTATGTTGCTCGGAACTGCACCAAGAATTTCACCTGCTGTTGCACTTGTGCATATAGCTGTGTGACAATAAAGTGATTTGATTTGATTTGAGGAACTCAGCAATGTCAGCAATTTACTTGCTTATAATAGACAGGAAAGGTGTATTGAACAGGTTGGACAACTAATGCTTTCATTCATAGAGAATATGCTACAATGGGCAGGGTTTGGTTTGATGTGGAGCGTTAATGACAACATCTTCATAAACAATGGATATCTGATAATAAAAAATGCTGCAGGGATGACTTTTTTTCATAAAGCAAAAACTGGAAACGAGTTGCATTGTAGATCTTCCATTGTCCTGAAGTCAATGGGTTTTAAATGCATGAAATAAGCTCTGTGATGCAACACAAGCTCAAAACATTTTTATGTTTCATTCTATGACATAAAATGCACACCCTCTTGTATTTGTTTAAGCTGTTACTTGAAAAGGTGGTTGCTAACAAGTGTCTAAATAGACCCTTTTACAGCCCACGTGATCAAATAGTTGCGCGCGCATTTTGGCAACGGAAGTGGTGTTGTTCCCCAGTGGTTCTATCGTGTTAGCAACTCCGAAAGTTTATCAAAGCGGTTTCCCAGCATCAAAATGTCTGGCTGTTGCGTTTTCGGTTGCACTAATCGATATTCCACCAATGGGCTTAAGTTTTATAGGATTCCGACAGTATCACGGCCGTTTCAGACATAATAAAAAATGCTTGCGTTATGCTGTGAGGACGTAGTTCTCTCGTTGGTTGATTATTATGGCGTTCCGAAGGGTTCTTTAATATGACTTTCGGCAGACCCAGACGACACGTTTATTGAGACAAGTGCATGTTGCAAAGTCATATTAAAAAACCCTTCGGAACGCCATACACAATTGACTTTCTCTTCACTCATTCCTCTCAATGAACGGGACATTCAGGGTTGCCACAACAACCCTGGGGTGTTTTCACAACAAAACCCGCCCAATTGCTACTCAAAACTAGCCCAAAACAAGCCCAGTTTCAGGGGGCATCTCCAGTAAAAATCGCAATTGGGGGGGGGGGGGTTAAATATGTGTTTTTTTGGCATGGTTGCCTACTAAAATTCGCATTCCCGGGGCTAAATATCATATAATTGGGGTCGCTTCAACCCGCGGACATGAAAAACAGCCCGCGGCAACAGTGATGAAGTAGCCCAATACCGAGGGAAAACCAACGACTTGGCAACACTGGATTTGCGTCTGTCTTATGCCGTGACGTCTGCGTCTGTGATTTTATTTGAGTGTGTAAATGCGTGTGTGAATTCTTGTTTAATCCCACAAAGATAATATTTGGGGCCTATATATATATATATATATATATATATATATATATAAAATTATTATTGGGGTTGTTATTGTAAATAACCCAAGCCTCATACATCGTTGTCTTGTGTCCTTGTCTTTGACTAGGGAGAATTTCTGACACAAAACTCTGAGTCTATGTCATGGTATTTGACGTTGCCCACAGACACCGTATTTATAAGCATCCAGTGATTTATATACTCGTGATTTCTCTCGGGTGTACACGTTCGGTTTCTCAACTAAATACGTATATACATATCCGGCCACTGTATATTTGGCCATCTGCTAACGTCTTCTATCCACTCCACTATAGTACACGGATCTGGTAGCTGAATACCATTTGATAAAATCAACTTTTTAAAATAACTTTCTCTGTCTGTGTTGCTTAATCCGCTCGCGTAGCTTGACAAGCTGCTGATTCTCGCCATAGTTTGTTGCCAAAATGCGCGCGCATACGTTGCTACGTCATCATTGTGTACAAACAGTAAAAGGGTCTATAAGACTACAAATTTTATGAGGCACATTAAAAACCATCACAAGTTAACTCATCCACTCACTAGTCCACTTTCACAGCCTTGTTAGGGCTGAAACACCAATGGTGCGAGGATCCTCTGGGAATTGCTCCGTATATTCTTCTGCTGTAAATTGAATCGCATTTTTGAGGGCCTAAACATGCTCGAAAACTCAGGAAACTTTGCACATGCATTGTGAAAATTTTAGTGCTGGGAATCGATATTTTTTTCTTTTACTAATTAATCACATTTCTTCCTGTAATTAATCGCGATTAATCACAAGTTTTTAATATTTTGATATTGTAATAATTTCAGTTACTCTCCAAATTAATGTATAAACAATTTAAAGTATTTTTTATTTTAAATATGTGTTGTAATGGCATCCTTTTATGAATGAAGGCCAGTATCACTGATACTAATGTCTCTCTGAAACATTAATGACGTTACATTATAACTGTCCTCTTGATCCCATTCCCTAACACCTCCTTCAAGCCATCTCTCCTACAATCGTACCAGCACTCACACACATCATCAACACATCTCTCGGCACCAGCATTTTCCCAACCACATTCAAGCTGGCTCGCGTAACTCCACTGCTTAAGAAACCCACATTAAACTCATCACTCATAGATAACTACAGACCTGTTTCTCTCCTACCATTCATAGCAAAAACTATTGAACGAGTTGCTTTCAACCAGGTTTCATCCTTCCTATCACAGAATAATCAGCTGGACATCAACCAATCAGGTTTCAAAAGGGGCCACTCCACAGAGACTGCACTACTGTCGGTCACTGAAGCCCTGTGGATAGCTAAAGCTGACTCCAAATCATCAGTCCTCGTCCTGCTCGATCTATCTGCGGCCTTTGACACGGTCAATCATCAGATTCTTCTGTCCACCCTCTCATCACTGGGCATCACAGGGACTCCACTCCATTGGTTTGAGTCCTATCTCACAGGTAGGTCTTTCAAGGTTGCCTGGAGAGGAGAGGAATCCCAAGCACATCAACTGACCACTGGGGTTCCCCAGGGCTCAGTGCTTGGTCCTCTCCTCTTCTCCATCTACACTACTTCATTGGGACCCATCATTCAGGCACATGGCTTCTCATACCACTGCTATGCTGATAACACTCAGCTCTACCTTTCATTTCACCCAGACGACCCCACAGTAGCTGCACGAATCTCCAGCTATCTGGCTGACATCTCTGCATGGATGAGAAAACATCACCTGCAGCTCAACCTGGCAAAGACTGAGTTTCTCATATTCCCCGCCAGTCCCACTATACAACATGACTTCACCATCCAGTTAGGTACATCCTTGATTTCCCCATCAAAGTCAGTCAGAAATCTTGGAGTAACATTTGATGACCAGCTGTCCTTCAGAGAACATTTCTAAGACAGCTCACTCATGCCGGTTTGCGCTCCACAACATCAGGAAGATTAGACCGTTCCTAACAGAGCACGCAACACAGCTTCTTGTCCAGACCCTGGTTATTTCTAGACTCGACTACTGCAATGCGCTTCTGGTTGGACTCCCCTCTTGTGCGATCCAAACACTTCAAATGATCCAGAATGCAGCAACACGTCTTGTCTTCAACAAGCCCAAAAGGACCCACGTCACACCTCTCTTCATCTCCCTGCACTGGCTACCACTCGCTGCTCGCATCAAGTTTAAGGCGCTGGCGCTTGCATACAGAGCCACCACGCGCTCAGCTCCTGCTTACTTTGACTCCATTCTACAAATCCACACCCCCACCAGAAGCCTTCGCTCAGCAAAGGAACGACGGCTTGTGGTACCATCACAGAGGGGGAAAAAATCCCTTTCCAGAACATTTTCATTCAACGTTCCCAGCTGGTGGAACGATCTTCCCAACAGCATCCGAAACGCAGAATCATTGACATCATTCAAAAGTCAACTTAAAACTCAGCTCTTCTGTGAGCACTTAACCTCATAAAAAAATTAATAAATAAAAAAACACTTTCCTTTCCTTTCCTCTTTCTCTTCCTTCTTCCCTCCCTACACTAGCCTGTGCTACACTGAGCAATGTACACGGTCTCAGGATTTCAGGCTCTTATTGCGCTTCTCGACTCTTCATGACCAATCGCTTCATGTACCCCCAAGTTGTAAGTCGCTTTGGATAAAAGCGTCTGCTAAATGCATAAATGTAAATGTAAATAACTGAAAGCTTCCAATTTCAGCATTTATTAGGCTTTAAAAAAAAACTTTTAATTTAAGTGAACTTAAAACAATCTTTACATAAACCCCAAATAATAAATGTTACATTTACCCATGGCCTTCCCTGTTAGACATATACAGAAATGTAATAGTTATCAAACACCTTTCTTAACTGCATAAATAATAAATGAAATATAGATTAATCATCATTAAAGCTACAATTTTCTCTGTTTCCATTGTTCCTTGATGAACATTAATGACAGGCATCATCAGTGCTCCTGTGACACGGATCTGACGCGCTGTCCCACGCATCTCATTTCCTCACAACTCTTAAAGTTAATTTAACTCCTAACTCCTAATTTGAGAATACTAAAAAATTCTCTGTGTTGTTCAAGAGCAAAAGAGAACTCGATGTGAGCAGGAGACTGACACGAGTCTGTCTGCATCGAGTGTGTGTGAGTGTCAGAGTGTCCCTCTATTAGCTGACATGAGATGCAGCTTGCGCTTGGAAGCATTTACATGAATAGGAGCGTGATCATGTAACGCTAGGCAAAAATGGATATAAATATAGCTGCAAGCGGCCATTATCGGGGCCAAGCGCAAAGAAGAAGACAAGACATGCCAAAATGGCTGGCAATCAACCGCAGCAATGAGCAATTAAAGACCTATTAAGGTGATTTTAGTCAAAATAGCTGTAAAATGAAAAAAATACAGTCAATAATAATGATTTAATGATTTATCACTTTCAACCAATAGGTGGCACAGTTACAAAATTGATGTGGTGTGGTCAGAATAAGGGAACAATGACACTTGCAAAGATTGTTGTCAATATATCAAAGCAGGGTGTCAATATAGTGTCAATATGTCATTGCAGAGATATAGCCTCAAGATGCCTTTTCATTATAAGTATGGACCACATGGCGGTGCTGTTTTGAAACCTTTTAAGTACCTTAAAGGCATGGTGCTGATGGAACATACCAAGTTTCGTAATGATACAACAATTCATTTGTAAAGTATAGCATTTTATATTATAATACTGCATTGTAGTCAATGGGAATTTCGTGTTTTGTTCTATTATAGCGCCACCAAGTGGCACAATCCTACCATTTTTTAATGTGTCCTCGGAGTGAGCCCATACATGTCTGTGTCAATTTTGGTGAAAATATCTTGTTTCGTTTTTGGAGTTATAGACATTTATATGAAAAAACACATGAAAAATGACTGACACCTGACTTTGATTGGATTTTACACCCCCTTACTATCAATATTTTGACATTTGGGCATAAGCATATCACTATCGACCTATGTTTCCGAACTTCTGACGCTGGTTTCGTCTCGATCGGACTAGCGGTTTTGAAGATATCAGCTAATGGTTTTAAAGCGCTAAATTACAACGCTGCACAAACCATATGCCAAAAACTAGCAAGTCTGGTATTGTTGGACTCGGTGAGGATTCAGGAGACTAAAAAAGTTAGTCCCATGAAAATAAGTCAACCCCACACAAAGTTATAAGCGTTTGGAAAAAAAAATTATCCACTAGGTGGCACTGGTGACACGTCTCAGGCTATTTTTGGACAAACGGTTCAAACGTTATAAGCAAAAATCGCCATTTTTCGTATCTCCGGACCAGTAGGTGGCGCTGCGCCGAAACGCTGCACGTTGCCTCAAGACTTGTACTAAGTTTGGTTTGAATACAATAAAGCGTTGCGGAGATATAGCCTTAAGTGTGTTTTCGCAAACGTTACATAAAATTTGCTTGTGTGTTTATTGAAAATGATTTGACGAATCAACTTGAATTCCATGTTTTTTTGTCAGCATGGTCTGAAGATGATCTGGTTCAATTTTCGTGCAAATCGGATGAACCGTCTAGGACGAGTTCGCAAAAGTAGGTTTTTCGGAAAATTCTAAATGGCGGGGAAATTTTCATGACGGAAAATGATGTCATAGAGTGTCATATACGTCATAGAATCGAATCAGAGGAAAAAAATATTTTGTTTCTAGCCCTTATGGTTCAAAAGTTATTAGCATAAACATGAGTGCAACTTTGGACAGGTGGTGGCGCTAGAGGGATTGAGTTAGAGGCTCCAAATTTGCTATGTTGACACTTCAGACTATCCTCTATGAGTGTGCCAAATTTCATAACTTTGTGTTAATGCATTAAAGGGTTAGTTCACCCAAAAATGAAAATTCTGTCAGTAATTACTCACCCTCATGTTGTTCCAACCATGTAAGACCTTCGTTCATCTTCGGAACATAATTTTGTATATTTTTGATGAAATCTGAGAGCTGTCTCACTCCTCCATAGGCTTTCAGAGGGACTGAAACTTGATGGCCCAGAATAGTAAGTAAAAACGTCATTTAAGGAGTCCAAATGACTACAGTGGCTCTGTATTAAGTCTATCATGCGACGAAAATACTTTTTGAGCGGAAAAACAACAAAAATAACAACTTTATCACACTATTATTGTTGTTCAATTTGAGTCTCTGACGAGAGTTCGCGGGAGTGCCACGACGCATGCGCGAGAACTGAGATTAACCCTACTCCGAAAGATTGAGCAGCCAGTCAAGTAGTAGTAGAAGAAGAATCTCAGTTCTCGCGCATGCGTCGTGGCACTCAAATTGAACAACAATACTAGTGTGATAAAGTCGTTATTTTTGTTGTTTTTCCGCTCAAAAAGTATTTGCGTCGCATGATAGACTTAATACAGAGCCACTGTAGTCATTTGGACTCCTTAAATGACGTTTTTACTTACTATTCTGGGCCATCAAGTTTCATTCCCTCTGAAAGCCTATGGAGGAGTGAGACAGCTCTCAGATTTCATCAAAAATATACTAAATTATGTTCCGAAGATGAACGAAGGTCTTACATGGTTGGAACAACATGAGGGTGAGTAATTACTGACAGAATTTTCATTTTTGGGTGAACTAACCCTTTAAGCTGAAAAAATGAATCGCCCACGTTAACGTGTTAATTTGCCCAGCCCTAGAAAATTTACATCTAATATATCTATACTGCATTTAGGTGTGGCAAAATGGCTCGATAGCGCCACCTTTAAAATTTCAACAAAGTGCCGCCACAGTTTACGTACGCCTGCGAAATTCGGTACATACACGTAATGTCCCAATACCTACAAAAACGGCTCTTGGAGCGAAACCCTAAACGCAACAGGAAGTCAGCCATTTTGAATTTCCTCCAAATTTTGGTGCAATTTTTGCAATTTTCAGGCCTTGTTGTGTTTATAATCACATATCTTGCATGTCACATAACCTTTCAAACTCTTCTAACTCAAACTTTGTTCTACTTTGTTTATAGCTGACATTTAGCTTTTCACTTCTGGGGATTCACACTATTTATTTATGCTTCAAAATTCATTAAGGTTGTGTTAATTTGTGAAGATTATCCAGAATCAAATCCAAAAGCCCATGGAAAATCCCTTTTGAGTTTTTGTTGAGGGATCCAGGGTGACGCTAACTTCTGGGTTTGCCTACAAAAATAAGCCATCACTGCAGAGCTCTAGTTCCTCAGGGTTCATACTGAACGGAGCTAAGTTCGCTATTTATTTCTGAAAATCTTTCCCTGTGTTATAGCTCTCAAACCTGAGCAGTTAACCTTTCTCCAAGGTTTTGGAGAAAACACATTTGTGCTTGCCTACTATTCAGATATTGCAAGTTGAGAGGCAGCGTGAACGGTTTGATGACGGGACGTTTGACATTATTGACATGAAACCTGGTATGACTGCAAATGATGCGCTATGTATATTTAACCCTCTGGTGCTGCTCGTGTGGTGTTTTCTCCCCAATGAAATTAACTTATCTGAAATTATCTTGCGCCAGTGATTTCCATGTTAAGTCAATGGAAAGGACTGCGGCTGGACGCGATTCCGCCTCATTTGCGCGTCCAGTTCACGCGAATTGGACGCGAATTGAGCGTCTTGCGCGATACGCGAGTGGTGCTTTTTGTGCATTCACGCGAGTTGAAAAATCTGAACTTTGGCGTCAATTCGTGCCGCGTTAACCAATCAGGAGCCTGCTCGCTGCTGTCACGTGGTGAAGTGACGTGATGAGAAACCCTGCATAATTTAAAAATACTACTATTGTGTCACAAAATGTAGTTTTAAGACTTTTTCAGGTGGGAATGCAGTTGTTTAAAGCTCAAATCTGTGGTTTATTTATAAAGAGAGCACCTATTTAAAAAAATTATCTTGTGTTTGTGGAGTTGTGAGATCCAGTGGATCACCGGACGCTCAGCTCTCATTAACCCCGACGAGATCTGATGTCCTGTAGTGATTCGTCTTGTGTAGATCTAACGGGCGATCTTTGGTGTCATGAATCTATCATTTGTTGTCTGCCAAATCGTTTTAGACTGAAGGCAAAGAGAAGTTTCATAACTTAATTTTTTAAGGATATTTAAATATACATGCAGTGAAGATAGTTGCAGATATATAAGATATATATACCACATTTGTGTGGCTATTAATTTTTAATATATATATTTTTAATGAAAATGAAAAGAGGCAGAGTGGTGTTTTATGACATATTTCTCCTGGAGTGCCTTTTAAACGCTCAATTTATACGCGCGTCCAATTCACTGTGGACGCGCGAATGGATGCAAAATGTTCAAGCGTCCAACTAGATGCGGTATACGCGATTTTGACACTCTATTCGAGTTTGATGTGAACGCAGCATTACGGGTTTTATGTGTCCAAAATGTGTTTTGATCTAAAACTGTGAGAAAATCAAAGCCATAAATCTATAGTTGTGTTCCAAATTTGAGGTTGATATCTCAAAAAATTAGCTTTCAGTAACATTTTGTTTGGGCGCAGTACAAAACGTTTCCACTAGATGAAATTTGCTTCCCATTCATTCCCAATGCGGTCAGTAAAAGTGTGACTGTTTTTTCAGGACCATTTAACCTTTCCGAATCATATCCATTCTTTTTTTTTTTTTTTTAACCAAGTAATAGTTCTAAACATTTTGTACAATTTCTGTAAGACCTCTCCAAGGCTAGCAAGCTGCATTAAAATGTTAAATGATGCAGAAACATTTGACATTTGGCTTTGTCCATCGAGGATGCATTCTGCCATTTTTCTAAAAGCTTATTTTAAGCTAATCATTTTATTGTGGTATTTTATATGCCTACTGCTAAAGGCTGGTACACCAACCCGACGTCAAAGAACTAGCAGCGACGAAAACCAACGGTGTTGTTGCCTCTCGTCGGCCTCGCCTGGGCCAAAAAGCTGCACTTGAACACACAGAGAGAACTACAGCCGACTGTCAGCTAGCATGCGCGTTCTGCGCCTGCGTGTAAATGAGACAACTGTATATTTCTGCAGATAACGCTCCAGGCTGCAGATACACAAACCGTAAAACAAATCAGAAACAAAACCCAGACGGTGCCGGACTAGAGCCAACGGTGCGAAACACACACACAAAAAAAAGTTGTCGGACACTCAAAAACAGCCAGACTTTGCCCAACGGCCGATCGTCGGCTTGGTGTGTCGCGGGCTTTAACTCTTTCCCTGCCAAACATGGAATTTTCTGGGTTTCCTTGTTTTCACTGTTAGGCGCTAAGGGGGCGCTATTACGCATCTTCTGAATGAGTTCAGAATCTCCAGATCAAAACAGAGATGAACAAGATGCAAAAAAACAAGCAATCGTATGTAAGCAGATGCATAAAATAACGTGATCATCAACATTAAACATCATATAAATCAAAACTATCTAATGTTACTGAATGAAATGTCGACTCAGGACGAGCTCTAGGACTGTGAAGCTTTGGGGGTGTTGATGGACTCGATGTACTCCATCTGTGTTTGATTATCGCTCTGAATCTGATCTGGATGTAGTCCTTGACAAAAAACGTGATTTTCTCAGCTTTTTGTTCACAATGTTGCTCTTTTTATGAAACGTACCCATATTCAAGTGTTTGACTGTTGCCTTTGGCTTTGGCTTGCTCAGCCGGGGACACAAAATTGTCAACTAAATATTCAAATACATTTTCAACCAATTCAAATGAAACAATCGGCATTGTAAAAAGGGCTATATAAATAAAGGTGACTTTACTTGACTTTGATGACGCCAAGTTTGAGCGCAGAATCTTGGGACATGTGGTCGGACTCGGGCAGAAATCATGTTAATGGATGCAATTATTAACGTTACTGTAGTATGAAGCAGAAGCAGGAGCGAGTGTTGTGGAGCTGAGCAAGGCCGCTGGAGCGATTGTTAATGAGATGAACGCAACACACGCCTTGCGAGCAGCAGGACTTTTATTATGCCATAGTCGCCGGCACCATTACCGCTTTTCCGGTCATGAGTATGAGGTAACGCAGCTCTGTTTATCATATTAGACACATCTGAGTGTGTTAAAAATGAAGTTATGATGTTACTCTGTGTGTTCGCTCAGCGGCCGCTATGACACTTGTTCACACTGCAGTGAGAGTAAGGCGTTTCTGCAAAATAAAACCGGAAAACGAGGGGAACGCAGATATGACGCCATTGACAGGTGACTCCCTCACACGTCCCGGTTCCTTGGGTAAAAGAGCTTTTTCTCACGATTTACAAATAGTTGGAAACATTTGGGATTTTGTAAGTACTCAACTGAACAAAATGTATAACACTGGCCTAGTGGTTTTGGATATTTTACTGCAAAGATTTTACATAGTGCACCTTTGATTAACACATACAAACTGCCTTGTCACAATTGAACTAAGGATGGCTTTATGATGGCAGAATCTCGTCACACGCTGAGCGATTCCAGTCAATCACAGCAGACACTGAAATCTCACACCTGTATCACCATCACTTGCGCTAGTTGTGCGTAACTCGTCTCGTTTTGTCTGACTGATTCCACTATAAGAGAAAACTCAAGACGTGTCCCTCTGTTTGTCTGGCTTGGAGAGAAAAATCCATCTGTGCTGTTCCTCTCGCTGCTGCGAGTTTATTGACATATCAGACAGAGCAGCGGTGCAGAAATGGCCCTCATTTGTTTCTCTGCCTGATGTAATGGCAGCTCACTTTCAGCGGGCAAACATTGACAGACACTGATTATTGGTGAGCGAACGCCTCGGAAACTCGTACTAGCACAAACAGTGGTGTTATCTCGCTGGATCAGCCTTTAAGTTTGAACATGTTTCTGGTCCTAGAGATTTGGAACAAAGTATAGTATGCGGACTAACTTGCCTGGGCAAGAATTGAGTGCACATAAACTATGAATGACTAATAAACACGGACGATGTCAGGAACTCTTTGACAACGCTCATGTCTCTCTCTAAGTGAACAGGTGTGACTCAGGACGCAGTGCCGTGCAGATGGCGGTGTAATTAGCATTGATTTAGCCTGACTCACTCAGGGCGAGGTCTTGATCGGCCACAGCAACTCACTAACCTCCAAATCTCTTGATGGGTGAGCTCAGGGAAAGATCGAAGCTCATTTTCCTTTCTCTCACTCTATATTTGTCTTCTAGTGTCTATGATTAGCCACTCTGTGAAACGTATAACAATCAGGGTGTGCATTGGAATAGCTGTTGGCATAAAATCAAACTATTTCCTCATCATGGGATACATGTATTTTGTAAACTTAAACTTAGACGGATCTATTGCAGCATTATATTTTTTTGTAAAAACATGCTAAATTTTATATTTGACCATTGGCCCAAGCAAACAGTTCCCTATGACTTATTCATAAACCCAACTCTGTGTACATATTTCAGTACTAAACTATACTTTTGATAATGAATAAGTAATAGGCTTTTTTCTGCCATGGTTTTGAGGCTCTCTGAAAAACGACCGGTTTTGATGGGCGTGCCGCACTGAAGACTTAGAAGTAAACGCCCACGGCTAGGATTGGATAAGATTAGCATATTTAATGAGCTTCTGCTCCCCTGTCAGTTGCAGCATGTGGCAAGCGGCAACCGGAATGAATCACCCAGCCCACAGCCAGGGCTCGCAAAATGTCTTTATCAAACAAACACAATGATTCATCTCTCATCCACCCGCGATTGATTGGAATGTTATTTTTGTATAATTTCACTCGATCATCAGTGAATATAACTGCAAACCGTACACACACACACACAAGCCCGTTTGAAAAGCACATAGCCCCGGGACTTTGGGCTTTGCGAGCTGGCGTTACAAGTCCGAGTCTGATCACGAATGAACCAATAACACTTCTCCAGCCTGTGACCGCATGCTAAGGTATGTAATCAATAGATATCAAACGATCTGTAACAATGCAATACTAACAATGTCTGCAAGTCCAGTTTAGCTCCACGAGTTGGTGGGCAGGCTTGAGGCGGTGCTTCTGCGTCCTACTACGTCAGTGGTCGACATATTCTGAGATCTCTCGTTTTCTGGGCCTGGTGTCAATAAAAGCTTTACTTTGACTAACAAGGACGTTTTCAGCTCTGGCTCTGAAACTTACAGGATATTCTTATATCACGATGAAATTTTACATACCAAAGGCTCAAAGGAAAGTTGATTTCTCAATTCATCACCCCTTAAAGATGTTGGGTCTGGAAACACACCATTGGCAGGGCTCAATCCGAGGGGCGGGATAAACGGTTGTCTTTCAAAATTCCCTCTGCACGCAATAGGATAGCGCTACAACCAACCAGAGCAACGAAGAAGGTGAAGCAGAGCTAGTTGATAGATTAAACTTTTGCTGTATCCGGTCGGAATACCGGAATTCTTAAGAATGACTTCAGTGCCATTCTTTGTTCTTTTCTCAAAGAAAAGCATTGTCTTCCAGAGTCGCGGCCAAAGCCGATTCGAAAGACTGCTGTTCGCCAGCTTCTTTATTTACAAGTAGCACTTGGAACCGTCCCAACTCTGCCGTCATTATGTTAAGCCCATCCACCGACTCTATACACAATGTGATTGGCCTGACTAGAGTTTGGTTTTTCCAGCTCGCAAGCCAACCGAGAGTTGCTAGACGACCCTGGCTGCAAAATACATTTGCTGCCGCTAGGGTGCGTCTAGATTTCTAGGCTACATTTTTTACTGTATTTTTGATCAAATAAATGCAGTATTGGTGAGTGTAAAGACGTCTTTGATTTAAAAATCTTACTGACCCCTTAACTTTTGAACATAAGTGTACAAGTATATATTTATTTATTTGGTAAGTAACTAAGTTTGAATCAGCATTTTTTTAGAAGTCAATCATGTTAACACTCGAGCAGGATGAGAAAAAAATATTAGACTCTTTAAATTCTGGTCATCTGTCATGACTCGTTATATTTAGGGATGATTTGCATAATGCACAACAAATCTAATTATATTAACATAATGAATTTGATTACACTTGTTATTAGCTTTGAGCGACATTGATTTAGCAAACAGGTTGATTTAAGGTTAATAGTGTCTGTCAGCGACCCAGCTGGAGAGTGTCAGTGTATTGATTGTGTTCCTCTTCTCTCACTATTTTATGTGTAATATGCCAAAAACAGCACCTTTTTAAGGGAAGCATATCCATCTGTATCTTCCATTCCATCTGTCTATTGATGACAACCGAACAGCTGCACTTTGGAAATGTATAGAATTAATAGTGTCTAGTTGTTCTCATATGTAATGGAGTTTCACGCTCATTCTATAATGTTAACTATATACGCCGATCAGGCATAACATTATTCCTAATATTGTGTTGGTGCCCCGTTTGCTGCCAAAACAGCCCTGACCCGTCGAGGCATGGACTCCACTAGACCCCTGAAGGTGTGCAGCCCCATGGGCAACAAACTGCGATGCACTGTGTATTCTGACACCTTTCTATCAGAACCAGCAGTAACTTCTTGAGCAATTTGAGCTCCAGTAGCTCGTCTGTTTGATCGGACCACACGGGCCAGCCTTCGCTCCCCACTTGCATCAATGAGCCATGGCCCTGCCGCCCATGACCCTGTCGCCGGTTCACCACTGTTCCTTCCTTGGAGCACTTTTGATAGATACTGACCACTGTCGTCTAGCATCACAATTCGGCCCTTGTCAAACTCGCTCAAATCCTTACGCTTGCCCATTTTTCCTGCTTCTAACACATCAACTTTGAGGACATGTTCACTTGCTGCCTAATATATCCCACCCACTAACAGGTGCCGTGATGAAGAGATCATCAGTGTTATTCACTTCACTGGTCATAATGTTATGCCTGATCGGTGTACAGCTTGCACATTTCTGATTATTGAATTTTAGGCCTACTACAGGCATTTGATTAATAAAAATGGACATGTCAGTGAGTAATATAATGCTAATGTCTTGCCTCATCCTCATTATGAGTTTTGTTCTTTTTGTGCCTTCTATTGGTCTAGAGAATGTCTTTTCATTGACAGGGCTAATGCAAGAAACCGGGCATTAATTCATGATAATTGCCTGTGGAAGGGCAAATAAAGAAGAACTAATGGTCAGTGTGATCATCGGTTTCCCTCTGGAATGGCCTACATTTTCATACAGGAAGTCTCTGGTTCCAGGGCTGTTGACTGGGACCTCCAGTTAAGTATAAATTAGCCTGTCCTTGACTAGCAAAACACAGGGAGAAATCATTGAAGCAAATTAGACTATTAACATTGTAAAGAGCGTTTACGTTGAGGATCAATAGAGTCTAGTCTCTTTTAGAGGACCCTGCTGTGTCCTAAAGCCATCAGAGAGAGATTATGACTCCGTCTATTCATTACACGCAGATGGACCGATAATTATCGACACCATCTACTCTGATAATTAAACTAGAGACTGTATTAGAAGAACCAGAGGAGTTTTTTTGTGTTTTTGTTAAGTTATTCGTTTATGTGGCTTGGTTTAAAGCTGCTCTTGATTTATTTTATTTTATTTTTTATTATTTTATTTATTATTATTTATTATTTATTGATTTTATGTAACTGTACTAAAGTGCCATAATAGTATCAGGGTACAGTCACACTGTGATATTCATGCTATGATATTTACATTGTACACTACCATTCAGAATCAGAATCAGAAAGAGCTTTATTGCCAAGTGTGCTTGCACACGCAAGGAATTTTTCTTGGTGCTGAAGCTTCCAGTGCACATATACAATACAAACACAACAAGAATATAGTAATACAATTCTAAGAATAAAAATATGAAAAATAGTATAAAAAATACAAGGTCACAGTTAAGTTTAGTCAGAATAAACATTCACAGATTATGAACATAGATCTACAGTATTTGAGTAGTATGAATATATAAACATAAATAATCTCCCAAGTTTAAAAGATTGCACTAAACAGTCAGAGTATTGCACTTTGGGGGGGTATTTAACTGTTCAAGAGGGAAATGGCCTGTGGGAAGAAACTGTTCCTGTGCCTAGATGTTCTAGTGGCCAGTGATCGGAGTCGCCGTCCTGATGGTAACAGTTCAAATAGGAGGTGTCCAGGATGAGCGGAGCCTGTGATGATTTTCCCTGCTCTCTTCCTCACTCTGGAAGAGTACAGGTCCTGGAGGGTTGGCAGGGAGGCACCAATAATCCTCTCTGCAGTCCGATTTGTGCGTTGTAGTCTCTTGATGTCAGATTTGGTAGCTGAACCAAACCAGACAGTGATGGAAGTGCATAAGACAGACTCAATGACAGCCGAGTAGAACTGAATCAGCAGCTCCTGTGGGAGGTTGAACTTCCTCAGCTGACGAAGGAAGTACAATCTCTGCTGGCCCTTTTTCACAATGGAGTCAATGTGATTGTCCCACTTCAGGTCCTGAGAGATGGTAGTGGCCAGGAACCTGAATGACTCCACTGCTTCCACAGTGCTGTTCATGATGTTGAGTGGGATGAGAGCTGGGCTGTTTCTCCTGAAGTCCACTATCATCTCCACCGTTTTGAGCGTGTTGAGCTCAAGGTTGTTATAACTGCACCAGACAGCCAGCTGTTCAACCTCCATTCTGTAAGCAGACTCGTCACCGTTTTGGATGAGGCCGATGACAGTGGTGTTGTCTGCAAATTTCAGGAGCTTCACAGAGGGGTCTTTAGAAGTGCAGTCATTGGTGTACAGGGAGAAGAGCAGTGGGGAGAGGACACACCCCTGGGGGGCGCCAGTGCTGGTAGTGAGAGTCCTGGATGTGAGTTTCCCCAGTCTCACTCGCTGCTGCCGGTCTGTCAGGAAGCTGGAGATCCACTGACAGATTGAGGATGGCATGGAGAGCTGGGTCAGTTTAGCTGAGAGAAGATCAGGCATGATGGTATTGAAGGCCGAACTGAAGTCCACGAATAAGATCCTTGCATAAGTCCCAGGTCTGTCGAGATGTTGCAGGATATAATGCAGTCCCATGTTGACTGCATCATCCACAGACCTGTTTGCTCTGTAGGCAAATTGAAGAGGATCCAGCACGGGTCCAGTGATGTCCTTCAGGTGGGCCAGAACCAGTCTTTCAAACGACTTCATGACCACAGACGTGAGAGCGACAGGTCTGTAGTCATTAAGTCCAGTGATTTTGGGTTTTTTGGGGACGGGAATGATAGTGGAGCGTTTGAAGCAGCAGGGAACTTCACACTGCTCCAATGATCTGTTGAAGATCTGCGTGAAGACTGGGGCCAGTTGGTCAGCGCATGCTTTCAAACAGGCAGATGAGATGCCGTCTGGGCCTGAAGCTTTCCTAGTCTTCTGTTTTTTGAAGACTCGGCTCACGTCCTCCACACAGACCTTAAGCTCGGGTTGGATGACAGGAGGGGGGAGGAGAGGGGGTGCAGGAGGTGATGGTGAATGTGTGAATTGCAGATCAGAGCAGTTGTGTGGTGTGAGACTGGGCTTTTCAAATCTGCAGTAAAAAGCATTCAGCTCATCGGCCAGTTGTTGATTCTCAGCAGATCGGGGGGATGGTGACTTGTAATTAGTGATATTCTTCAAGCCTGTCCAAACTGAAGCTGGGTCGCTGGAAGAAAACTGGTTTCTCAACTTTTCAGAGTAGCTTCTTTTAGCAACTCTGATCTCTTTTGCCAGTCTGTTTCTGGCCTGGTTATACAAGATTTTATCCCCACTTCTGTAAGCATCCTCTTTGGCATGACGGAGCTGTTTGAGTTTCCCAGTAAACCATGGTTTATCATTAGTAAATGATAAGAATGTCCTGGTAGGAATGCATGTATCCTCACAGAAACTGATGTATGATGTTACAGTCTCTGTTAGCTCATCCAGATCAGTGGTAACAGCTTCAAAAACAGTCCAATCAGTGCAATCGAAGCAGGCTTGTAAGTCCAGCTCTGCTTCATTAGTCCATCTTTTTACAGTCTTTATAACAGGTTTAGCTGATTTCAGTTTCTGCCTGTAGGTCGGTATAAGATGAACCACACAGTGATCAGAGAGCCCCAAAGCTGCCCGCGGGACGGACTGATATGCATTCCTTATTGTGGTGTAACAGTGGTCCAGTATATTACTGTCTCTGGTGGGACATGTAACGTGCTGTTTGTATTTTGGCAGTTCACGGGAGAGATTTGCTTTATTAAAATCCCCAAGAATGATTAAAAGAGAGTCTGGGTACCTTTGTTCAGTCTCAGCTATTTGTTCAGGAAGCTGTTGTAGCGCCGCGCTCACACACGTGTCTGGAGGGATGTACACATTCACGAGAATGAACGAGGAAAACTCCCGCGGCGAGTAGAAGGGTTTACAGTTTATGAAGTGCGCCTCTAGATTAGGAGAGCACATCTTCTTCAGCGTTGTTACATCTGAACACCACTTTCGTTAATGTAGAAACACAATCCACCACCTCTCGTTTTCCCTGTAAGTTCCGCGATGCGATCCGCTCGGAACAGCTGTGAGTTGTCTGGGATGGCTTCACTCAGCCAGGTTTCAGTGAAGCATAGTGCAGCAGAGCTTGAAAAATCTTTGTTAATGCGGGTGAGGAGAAGAAGTTTGTCCGTTTTGTTAGGAAGGGATCGGAGATTCGCAAGATGAATACCAGGGAGTGCAGAGCGAAAGCCGCGCGCGCAGAGTTTAACCAGCGCACCGGCTCGCTTTCCACCTCTGTGTCTGGCCGCGCGTTTTAAAGAAAGAGCTGCGGCTCCGACGAGGATATCAAACAAAACATCCGAATAATCAAAAACTGCAGAAATGTTGTCTGGTGTGTGTTTCCTAATGTCCAGTAGTTCGTCTTTGGTGAAACTGATCAGAAAAGAATGACTAAACACAGAACAAACGAACAAAAACAACACAATAGCTGAAGAGCTCCATAACGAGGCTGCCATCCGCGGCACCATCTTATATCAAAAAACAAAACAAAAAAAAATTTAGGTTAGCAAGATTTTTATACATTTTATTCACCAAGGATGCATTTCTTATACACCAAGTGACGAATAATGTAAAATAATGTTATACAAATGATTTATTTCTCAAAAACGCTGTTCTTATGAATTCTATTAATCAAAGAATCCCCAAAAAGTCTGTTTTCAACGTTGATAATAATCATAAATATTTCTTGAACAACAAATCATCATATTAGAATGATTTCTGAAAGATCATGTGACTCTAAAGACTGGAGTAATGATGATAAATTCAGCTTTGATCACAAGAAAAAATTACATTTAATAAGATATTCACATAGAAAGCCGTTCTTTAAAGGGGTCATGAACTGGCTTTTTATTTTTTATACTGTTGTCTGAGATCAACGTATTACGTTCAGTATGGATTTTACATTCAAAAACATCATAATGAATAAGTAATAGGCTATTTGGTTTTGAGCCTCTCTCCTGGAACGCTCTGTTTTTATGCACGTGCCGCATTGAAGACTTGTTAGTAAACGCCCACTGCTATGATTGGATAACAGTTTTGCATATTATGAGTTTGACTGGTTAGACATGTACACATAATCAGTAGATATCAAACGATCTGTAACAATGCAATACTATCTTATATAGGGTTGGGAATAGTTCCGGTTCCGCCTAACAATTTCGATTCCGGTTCCATTAAATGTATTAAACAAATAGTGGTAAAGGAAAAAGGCACAATTCGCAACTCAAACAATCCTTTTTGTGTTTATTACTTGCTCTAAAATTAATTTACAGGTTGGAAATGTAAAAAAAAAGTCATGTACTGTACATATATTACAGTATTAATTAAGCCATTCTTGCAACAAAAAAAGGAATTTATGGAAATTAACATTAAATATGTTCAAATGAACACCTCTGAAATTGTCTTATTACATTTTCTGTCTCTGAATAAAACCAAGTTATAAATTATATTTATTAGTTATATTTATTAATTAGTTGTATATTAATTTAATAGTAATTCAGTTATTCAGTGAACTTGTAAATAAGAAATGGTAATTCAGCATTACAAAGGTAATTGTGCCTAAACGCTTACCTAAACCATGGTGACTCAACGGTGGAAAAAGGATATAGGCCTTAAATCTGGCACTCATCGATTCTCTCTGTTGTCATTTTACCTTCACTCGCTAAAGTAAAGGGATTTACCGTCTCTGAAGTTCCAAGAGGGGGTGTGTGAGTAGCACATTGTTTAACATCTGAAAAAACATAAATAATATTTCTATATATATACACTCACCTAAAGGATTATTAGGAACACCTGTTCAATTTCTCATTAATGCAATTATCTAATCAACCAATCACATGGCAGTTGCTTCAATACATTTAGGGGTGTGGTTTTGGTCAAGACAATCTCCTGAACTCCAAACTGAATGTCAGAATGGGAAAGAAAGGGGATTTAAGCAATTTTGAGTGTGGCATGGTTGTTGGTGCCAGACGGGCCGGTCTGAGTATTTCACAATCTGCTCAGTTTCTGGGATTTTCACGCACAACCATCTCTAGGGTTTATAAAGAATGGTGTGAAAAGGGAAAAACATCCAGTATGCGGCAGTCCTGTGGGCGAAAATGCCTTGTTGATGCTAGAGGTCAGAGGAGAATGGGCCGACTGATTCAAGCTGATAGAATAGCAACTTTGACTGAAATAAACACTCGTTACAACCGAGGTATGCAGCAAAGCATTTGTGAAGCCACAACACGCACAACATTGAGGCGAATGGGCTACAACAGCAGAAGACCCCACCGGGTACCACTCATCTCCACTTCAAATAGGAAAAAGAGGCTACAATTTGTACAAGCGCACCAAAATTGGACATTTGAAGACTGGAAAAATGTTGCCTGGTCTGATGAGTCTCGATTTCTGTTGAGACATTCAGATGGTAGAGTCAGAATTTGGCGTAAACAGAATGAGAACATGGATCCATCATGCCTTGTTACCACTGTGCAGGCTGGTGGTGGTGGTGTAATGGTGTGGGGGATGTTTTCTTGGCACACTTTAGGCCCCTTAGTGCCAATTGGGCATTGTTTAAATGCCACGGCCTACCTGAGCATTGTTTCTGACCATGTCCATTCCTTTATGACCACCATGTACCCGTCCTCTGATGACTACTTCCAGCAGGATAATGCTCCATGTCACAAAGCTTGAATAATTTCAAATTGGTTTCTTGAACATGACAATGAGTTCACTGTACTAAAATGACCCCCACAGTCACCAGATCTCAACCCAATAGAGCATCTTTGGGATGTGGTGGAACGGGAGCTTCGTGCCCTGGATGTGCATCCCACAAATCTCCATCAACTGCAAGATGCTATCCTATCAATATGGGCCAACATTTCTAAAGAATGCTTTCAGCACCTTGTTGAATCAATGCCACGTAGAATTAAGG
Organism: Romanogobio albipinnatus; assembly: GCA_023566225.1. Lineage (NCBI taxonomy): Eukaryota > Metazoa > Chordata > Actinopteri > Cypriniformes > Gobionidae > Romanogobio > Romanogobio albipinnatus. The sequence goes on along the minus strand of CM042257.1, from coordinate 2,876,108 downwards.
CAGTTCTGAAGGCGAAAGGGGGTCAAACACAGTATTAGTATGGTGTTCCTAATAATCCTTTAGGTGAGTGTATATATTGGTAGTCTATAGTGTATTACTATTGAAATAACATTTACCCGTGAATGAATTCCTACCTGGCGATGGGGACGTGCAAGGTGCAGCAGTCTTCCTTAAACAGTTGAAAACATTGCATGTTTTGAGGTTGATTCCGTGCTGTAGCAAATGTTTTGTCAATTTGCTAGTGCAGCCTCCTTTGCATGTTATTAACTTTTCACATGGTTACATTTTGCTTCATCATCATTTATTTTTTGGAAATGAATCCATACTTGTGACTTTCTCTTCACCATGCTGGTGGTCAACTAGTAAATGTGTAGTGCGAGGGCTTTCAGTGCTGAACTGCGTTAATTGGTTGCACTTCTGGAAGCGGCAGGCAACGTAATTAATATTCATGATGAGGTGAGCTGTCGCTCGCTATTAAAGAATATGCTCCCAGTGCTTCGCACACACATTGCACCAGAACCGTTTTTGGAACCAAAACTTAGGAATTGAATGCAGTTCTGGTATTTTTCAAAAATCAGTATTGGTTCAGCATAAGAACCGGTTCTCGGTTCCCAACCCTAATCACTAGGGGTGTAACGATTCATCTACTACATCGATGTATCGATTTATTTTCCTACGATCTAACTACATCGATCTGTGCTCGGCAAGTTGGCCTTCCGGACGACATATATCGATCTAACATCGTTTTAAAAGGTAATCAATCGATTGTATCGATCATAGGAAATAACGCATTGGATTTAAGCACGTCAGACTTTAAATGGATGTTTTTTCTTAGCACTTTTAATGATAACGGCGTTAAACGTTACTCGATTCATTCTGCCTATCTGTGACATCATCGCAACGCACGCCACGCACCACCAGCAGCGCTAAGAAAACATAGCATGGCGGATGGCAGAGGAGAAGCCAACCAGCGAGAAATTATCAAGCCACCAGGAGAAACAGCTACCTGTACTTTCAACCCTGGCTAAATGTTACCTGTGCATTCCTGGGACCAGTGTGCCAGCAGAGCGAGTTTGTAGTACTGCTGGCGACATAGTGAACGTACAGAGAAGTGTTCTGCGGTCAGATCATGTTGAATCAGTGGCGATTTTTTTTAAGACTGCAAGGGAAGCTCGGCTTCCCTTATAATGTCACAAAATTAATGGTCAAATATGTACTATTGTATTAACATTTTATTGACTAAAAATGCGTTAGAAAACGTTCATCTCAAAGACGAGTTTGTTCAGAATCAGTTACATATAGCAGGTCGGCTGACTCGATTTCCTTCTCATACATTCCCGCAGCGTCACAGTGCATTTCCCTATTGAAGCCCAGCGTCCATTGACTTCAATGGGGCTGCTGTGAACTTTTTTTTAAGCGCTTCGAAACTAGACGGATAAACTAGATAAACGCTGCGATTATGTCCCGCCCACGGACGCTCAGCGTCTCTGGGGGTGAATGGGGAGTGGGCTGGCCCGGACTCCGAGCTTCTGCGTGATGATTGGAGGGTCTGTCGAAAGACTGCATCTCCCTTTGACTGACAGCGATTCTGTACTATAAGGAATCACTGAAGCTATTCGCGCTCAGTCCCATCGCGGATTTCTCAAGTTCAGTCGAAATTTAAACTGCTGCAACCTATTTCTTTGATATTTGCTTGGCGAAATTGCTTGATTTTCATCATACATTTCACACAATTATACACCACATTCCTTGTTTCAGTTTTACAGAGTTTAATATTTTTTTTTTAGATCGTTCATTCATTCCTTCATTCATTCATTCATTCATTCATATAACGTTAGTAGGCTAGGCTAGCGTCGTGGGTGAAACTTTCTTGAAAAGGAACGTAGGGCAGAATTTACTTTTAAATAAATAGACAATTTTATGATGTAGGCCGAAAATGAGCTTCCCCTCTCTGACAGACCAGTAGCCGCCACTGATGTTGATATTTTTGAAAAAGAAATATGTAGAGTCATTGAAGAGTAGTTGGTTACATTTTATCTTTTGTTAAATATTGTTTGTTTATTAAACTGAGAGTAGTAGCAGGTTCAGCCAGTTTATTCAACCTGAAGAAATGTTGGTTGCACTTTATTTTTGATATTAATATTGTATTTGTATTATTTTAATGTTGAAAAACAACAGCAAAAGTAACAGGTACACCTACTATTAATTAAACCTGAAGAGAAGTTAGTTGCACTTTATTTTATATTAATATTGTAATATTAATATGTTGGATAACAAAAGCAGAAGAAGCAGGTTAACCTACTGTTGAAATGTTGGTTGCACTTACTGTGCTTTTATTGAAAATGTATTGAATATTGAAAATGAGAGCAGAAAAGGTTAATTCAACCTAAACTGTTGGTTGCACTTTATTCAAATAAAATTTGAATGCATTTGCCATTAATTGTTGTTTACTTGTTTGTTTATATCCATAATTAATTGATACCTGATTCCCTTACAAGAAACAACAGGAATCTAGGAAACTTCACCTGCACTGACCAGTATCCAGATATTTATTTCAGTCACACAATTTTTGGCTAAAAAGTTACTGAATCGATTTCAAGTCACTGAATCCTTTCGGATCGTATCGTTCTAAATGAACCAATATCGTCCTTGAATCGTATCGACAACCTCAAATCGTGATACGAATCGAATCGTTATTAAAACGAATCGTTACACCCCTACTAATCACATATAAAAACATGTTTTACTCACATAAGTGTGTTGCACCGTTGCTGTTGAATCCAATATATATAGAAGGCACAGCATTGTGTTTTAATCGCAATCTGTCTGCAAATCCAGTCTCAACCTGTATCTTGTTTACAATCAATTCCGCGGTGAAGTGAACAAACATGCAATGTCTTACCCACGTGAGCTGAAACTTCATTAAAAATAAAGTTCAACCACACATTCCTAATATTAGAATCCGAAGGAAGCCTATGTAGCGACTGTGTTCTTCCACAACCAGTTACAGCACAATATCTTGCTATCTTCGGCATGTTTAAAGCTCGGTAGCACGATCCGTGTAGCTTCACATAGGCCTATGTTATTTATGTTACATTTCTTGCACGAGTCGGTGGGCGGGGCTACAGAATCAGGGTGCTTCTTCTACTGTTGATTCGACGTTTCACCACACTATGGCCCTGTCCCAAATGGCACACTTCATATGTCCTTTAAGTCCACGAGACAGTAGGGTGTCCCATTTGTCATTTTAGGTCTCAGAAGGGTGGTCGCGAGCACCCCCTTTGCGGTCGATATGCGCCCTTGATGCGCACTTCTGCCGAGCCTGCACTGGTGCGGGTTCCACAGCGGACTTCTTCTCGGCACTCAAAGCGGCGTTACGTCATGAAAGTGCGGACTCAGAGGAAGACCGCGAGGGGTGTAGGGTGCCATTTGGGACAGGGACTCTGGCGTCACAGCCTGGCATATTCTGAGATCAAGCGTTTGCTGGGCCTGGTGTTAATAAAAGCTCTTCTTTGACTTACAAGGAAGTTTTCAGGAACTTTTATATATTCCAGGCTGAATGAAAAGTTGATTTCTCAATTCATGACCCCTTTAGAATTGTAATAATACTTCACAATATAAATGTTTTTATATTTTTGATCAAATAAAGAGCTTGACACAAGGAAACTTTACTCTAGTGACTTTTATTTTGCACTAAAATCATCAAAAGCCACCACAGGAACTTTCCCCAGAAACTAAGAACTTTGGGGTGGTACTCGGTGTGTTTCGACCGCAAGAACCTGGGGGCGTATTACAGAAACTTTCTGTCTTAGGTCTTAACTTAAGATATGATAAGTTAATTTAGGATTTTTCACAATTTCGTATTACAGAAGCAAATCTTAACTTGATTTCGGATTCTTATCCTATCTTACAAAATCTCATCTTATATGTAGTTAGGAAATCTTAAACCCCTCAATCGAGATCGGTAATCAACTGTCAGGTCTGTTACCAAGCAACCAACAAGGCACTCTGCTTCTGAGGTAAACCTAAAATCAAAATGGAGAAACCACGGCATGCTTTTAATTCCAGGGACCGTCTCTAAAGTTACATACGACATTGGTATACACATTTCTAATGTCAATAGCATTTGAACAGAATGACTTACAGTATCAAAACCAACTTTAAAGGTCCCGTTCTTCGTGTGTTTTTGAAGCTTTGATTGTGTTTACAGTGTGCAATATAACATGTGTTCATGTTTCGCGTGTAAAAAAAAACAGTATTTTTAACACAATTTACTTATCTGTGTACCGCTGTTTTCACTGTCCTAAAAACGGCTGATGACTTCTTTTATTCTATGAAGTCCCTCCTTCAGAAATACGTAACGAGTTCTGATTGTGCCAGCGGTTCCTGTGTTGTGAATCGACAGCAGTTTAGCGCACGTGGAAAGGTCACGCCTCTTAACGGGAGATATATGCGCTTAATGATCTCTACAGCGTCCCTGGGAAAGCCAAACAAAGGTGATTTGACTCCGGGATGAAAATAACAGCGTCTCGACGACATGGCGACAAACACACTCAAACGCAACACTTCCTTTTCTCCACGTGACACGTCCTCTTCTCCACGTGGGACAGCAACAAGACCACGCCCCCTTTTTTGCGTATTCTTGTGGGCGGAGGTTAGTCTGTTCTACAGACGTCATCTATGTAGGAAGTACCAGGATGTAGTCCAAGCCGGCCGTTCGCTGTAGGCTTTGAAAGGGAACTTCTGTTAAATAAAATATCTCGCTTGGCATTGAACTTTGAGCTTTATAATTTTACAGGTATTATTTATGCTCTAACAGCAACATTACACACTAACTAAAGTTTGAACAGTGGGATCACGAAGAACGGGACCTTTAAAGTGTTCATCTAGGTGTTTGATGCACATTGCACACATTTGACATATTCTGTTCAAATGTCATATGTAACTTTAGAGACGGTCCTTAAATTTGCGAATATCGAACGTTGGCCTATGTAACGTTGGTCGCAATTCGTCAACTAACTGCAGAATAATGTGTCGTGGGAGTCTGTGATTATTTACAAGCATTTTATCATCAAAGCACAGCACATCCTCTGGGTCCTCCAAAAGGATCTCCACCATCAAACGTCGCTGCTCTTTGTCTTCTATAATTAATAAATGTAACGCTCTCTCGAAAAAGGATTTTTGTACTGTGATTTTTACCTTTGGATTTCAAAAAGGTTTGAAGTTAGGACACCAGTGGGGTTTTCCTAAAGCTAAGACAGCTTTTAGGATTTTTTGTCGAGTTAGGATGCTTCTGTAATACCCGTTTCCTATCCATAGTTAAGATAGGATTATGCACGTAAGAAATGTCAATCTGTAATGGCCTTTGTCCTAAATGCGGTCCTAACTGAAATAGCCATGGTTACCAAACAGTTAAGATAGGATTCTAAAGGTAAGATTTTTCTGTAATACACCCCCAGGGGTCTAAATGAAGTTCCGGGTAAAAATGTTCCCCTCTGAAAGGCCCTGCTTGTGAGGTAGTACTTTTTCAAAGTTCAGGAACTTTCGGGGTTGGGACTTAGGTGCTGATAGGTACATGCTGATTGGTTGAGCTCACGGCACAGCATTTTATTTCAACCGGCATTTTTAAAAGTCTTTTGCGAGGATCGTTCTGCGTTCAGAAAAAATCAGTCTTGCTCTTTCTGTCTGATGGCACATGTTCGTCTGAGCCATCTCATGGTCATTGAAAAAGTTCCTGTAAAAAAAGTTCCTGGTACAAATTGTTCCAGGTAATTTCGGTGGAAACGGGGCTAAACAGAATCTACTGGTTAAGTTTTTTTAGTTTGTTGAGCAGTGATTAAGGTTAGCGGTACAGCTCAAAATTATCTTTTTTTAAAATATTAAAAACATAATTGTATATGTATAGTTTAACATATTGCGATTGAAGCCGCTTCTATATTTTGTGTCAAATTGTATACAGAGGTGAGAATATATTCAGAGCAATGTTGTGGTGCAAAATAAAAGTCTTTTTTCCCCCGACTGAAACTGCACTAGTTAGTGTTCCTTGGTCAGTTGATCTAATCTGCTGATGTGCTTTGTTATTTAGACCATGTGTTGTCACCTAGTTGAGACGAATTACATCTCAACATCCGTCGCCTCTTGTTTCTCGCGGCACAGAAGAAAAGCTGGCGGGGATGTGTGGGGGAATTAAATAAATTATGTTTTCATTATCTCCCGTTATTCTCCAGGCCACCCTGTCCACTGAGCTCGACCGCTAAATCACAATGAATGCCTGCCTCCGCCCGCCCGCGTCCGTCACTATAATGGCTCCAAATGGGAATGAAATGGCCTTTCCCTTTCATTTGTTGTTATGCTAAAGCGCTAACCCTAAAGTGACCGCAGTGGTGTTGGGGGGGGGACAGGGGCCTGTCTGAATGCTTACGGAGAGAGCGAGGGCCGTCTGTTCTCCATATGGCTGCATTGTGTTGATAATGCTGCACACTTCTGGCCCGCAGCTACAGAATAAACTGCTGCTTTGATTCACACACACACACACACACACACACACACACACACACACACACACACACACACACACACACACACACACACACACACACACACACACACACACACACACACACACACACACACACGAGTACATGGGAAATGCATTGTTGCTCCCTCTTTGCCAGGTTAATAACATGCACTTTTCAGTTCACAATAGAGTGCAATACACTTAAAAATAAAGGTTCTTTATTGACAGTTATGGTTCCATTAAGAAACTTTAACATTCACGAACCTTTTCATTCCAGGTTCTTTATGTTCTTCAATGGCATCACTGCAAAAATCCCCTGTTGGAGCCTTTACTTTTAAGAGTGGTTGGGTTCTGGGGCCGGATTCAAGAAACTTTCTTCAGGAGACACTACAGGCAAAAACTTCATGCATCTGTCAATTTTGAGATTGTGCTTTTTGGCTTTTTGCTTTTTGAAGATGTTTTTGTAGATTTGTGGACAGGAAAACACAAAATTATTAGGGCCGGGACTCGATTAAAAAAATTAATCTAATTAATTAGAGGCTTTGTAATTAATTAATCGAAATTAATCGCATTTTAATTGCATATAAATATTTGACCTGAGAACAGTGAGAAGTAATTTTTTTCACATGGATTTTTAGTATACCATTGAATAATGGCTGAATACATAAGCTTAATCAACAAAATATTGTTTATTTATTTCAGTCCAGCAGACCAGTGACTTAGTTACCCTGGTCTTGAAACCAGTCATCTGGTGGAGTGTGGGTCCTTTTAACTTTACTCGGAGTCGGGCTTACGTCTATGCTAACTCCTGTGTTTTGCGTTGAGGTGATATTTGAGGCTCGATGTGCTGCAGTGATACGCAAATTCCTTGTTGCATAGCTTGCACACAACCATGCTCTTGTCGACGCTTGCATCCTTACGTTTTTAAAAACAAATATTTCCCATCCACGGGGCCAAGCAAAGCGGTCTCGTCAGCTTCTTCGTTCATGTTCACTGTGGTTTGTTGTTGTCGGAAGTCAAGAACGCTAGTTGGTGCTCCGATATAATCGGTCCGTCGAAACTCATTCATTGAAAAACGTTCCGCGGTGCAAAAATAAGTGTGGTTTTAATTTTTTTTTTTTTTTTTTGCGTAATTAATCTTAATTAACGCGTTAAAGTCCCGGCCCTAAAAATTATACTTTTAAGTGTATATTTTATAGCACTTTATCTATTTGCCTGTGTAGATTTCAATAACAATATATATATACACCAATTACACCAAACAGTTTTATCCCTATATTATACAGTCACGCCCGAAATTATTCATACCCTTGGTAAATATGACCAAAGAAGGCTGTGGCAATAAATCTGCATTGTTAATCCTTTTGATCTTTTGTTTAAAAAAATGATAACTATCTAACCTTTCATTGTAGAATAAGAATTTTAAAAAGGGGGGGGGGGGGGGGGGTCTTATTATGAAATGTTTTTCTCTAATACACATTGCTACCAATTAATCATACCCTTTTATTCAATACTTTTTGCAACCTCTTTTTGCCAAGATAACAGCTCTGAGTCTTCCTCTATAATGCCTGATGAGTTTGGAGAACACCTGACTAGAGATCAGAGACCATTCCTCCATACAGAATCTCTCCAGATCCATGTTGGTGCTTCTTCTCTTCAGTTCACCCCACTCATCATCTTCTATGGCAGGGGTCTCCAAACTCGGTCCTGGAGGGCCGCTGTCCTGCAGAGTTCCAACCCCAATAAAACACACCTGGACCAGCTAATCAGTGTCTTACAAAGGCCAAGTTAGACACTGATTAGCTGGTTCAGGTGTGTTTAATTGGGGTTGGAACTAAACTCTGCAGGACAGCGGCCCTCCAGGACCGAGTTTGGAGACCCCTGATCTATGGTGTTAAGGTCAGGGACGGGGATGGCCATGGCAGAAACTTGGTTTTGTACTCAGTGACACATTTTTGATGTTTGTTTTGGATCACTGTCCTGTTGGAAGATCCAACCTTTGCCCATTATAAGATTTCTAGCTGGGACAGTCAGGTTTTATTTTTTTTTTAATCTTTTGTTATCTGCTAGAATCCATGCTACCATGTATCTGAACAAAATGTCCAGGATCTGTGGAAGAAAGATCTTGAGTCTTGAGTGTTTGCTGACAAAAAGCTTTTTTTTTCTCTCTCTCTCATCTGACCACAGAACGTTTGAAAAGTAATAGACACTTCTGGAACTTCAGATGGGACCTGGTTCTGTGCTCACATAATAGATCTATAGATTATCTTCCATAGATTAAACTATGGAAGAAAATGATAGTGGACAAAATGTAATGGTAATATTTCTGGAGCCAATTTTTAACAATAACATCTACAAAGATACATTTTATAATGCTTAAAAGTTCATTTTTGTTCATAGATTGATGAAGTTCATAGATTGATGTGCCTTTATAAAAGTAATTGACAATCAGACCACATCTTTCTTTTGTTCTTTCGTTCTGTCTTGTTTTATTTTATTATATTACTTCACTCTCCTTGCTGACTTTCCCCGACTTCTCCGTTTTGCGTGCAGAATAAATAGTTTTGAGCCGGCTCACTGTACACCGAGGGCCCGCCGTGCTCAGGGGCCCCGCAGCGCTCAGGGGTCACCTGCTCAATGAATATGAAGGTGCTTCCTATTACAACTCTGTCAAAGACAAATAACAAAGGGGGGCTAAATGAAATGCTACATTGCACCATTTTGTGGAGGACAAGAGACATTTTCAGCTTGGCTGCTCGCGTACTCGCCTCATGGCCGGCCCTGGAAAACCACTTTGTTTGACCCTAAGGAGTGAGAATTGACAAAGTAAGCCGGGAGCATTTGTTTCATCTGCTAAGTCAAAGATTGAAAATGATTTCCCAACGTGCCGTCTGAGGATCCCGTGAAGGGGGTCATCAATTATTTCCTGCAACGTGTCGGAGTGCAGTAGCTGTTTTACAGAGCGCAGAGTTTTCTGCAGGGGAGATCAGTGACTCTGAAAGCCGTACCTTATTGAGGGAACAGGGAAAGAAGAGGCCAACAGAGTTCATGTATTCACGGTGCATGCGTTTATACATTGCATTTTTTGGTCCTTTGTTTCTCTTCCAAGACTGCTTCTTTTCCATCCAACTCTTTCAAATGTGGTTATCAATATGCCACGATAAAGCATTCGATTTGTTTATTTGAAGATTTGTAGGGTCGAAAAGACATTGATTTTAACCTTGCAATAGCAATGAACAAAGTTTTAGCTTTTTGAAACATTTAAAACAAAGGAAAGTTATAATGCAAAAAAATTTAGAATATATATTTTATAATTGTGTGACTGTATATTCACATACAATACAGAGGACAATTTATATATACTTATGAGAATACGAGCTCTCTATGACTTATATTTCATTTGCTGTAATTATTTATTGATTAGCTATATTCTCTTGAGAGAATGTTAGAAAATTAATTCAAAATTGGATAAATCTTCGGAAAATTTTGCAGCGACTATTTGCACTGTGAAAAGTTATATGATCAATAAATGATGACATGCTTTTACATTGGTTTAACTGATCAAAATAAGTTAAGCTATTTTCAACTTTTTAAACTAAGTTTCAACTCATTTTTTAAAGTCAGTCTAATGTAATTTAAGTTATAATGACTTAAACATCCAAGTTGATTGTACTTAAAAATGTAAGGTAGCAATTTTTACTGTGTATTTTCTTAGCGATAGCTGCTATTTACACTAAGTGAAATAGTAGTTAGGTGTTATACTTAAATAGTGGCATTTGCACCAAGTTTTGCACGCATATGTAAATTTCACATATGGAATTAAGTGAACTCTACTTAACTAAGTTTAGTAAAATTAACAAAGAAAATAAGTCATTTTAAAGCTGCAGTCTGTAACTTTTTGGGGTTAAAAATGATCCAAAATCAATATTTGAGCAAGTACACAACAAGTCAGTGTTCAAAACTGATCTCCCTACATTATCCTGATTCACAACGGTAAGCTTGTAATAATGTGATATAATTTGAGTGGTACTGGTGGATTTCAGCGGGAAATTCGAGCATGTCTTTGCGTCATTACGTCACGTATACATGAAGGAGTCCGGCTCGAATGTGAGGATGCTGCAGGTGGTGGATCATTTATAGCCTTTTCTCACAGCAGCTGGAATTATTAAATTTATCATTAATATTCATCATATTCATACGTAGTCAAAATCAAAAGATTAGACTGTAGGGAAATGTAAATCTACAGGTAACGCTAATACACACTAAATACACGTAGTCACGCAATGCTGATGTTAACAATGTATGACAATAATAATAATTTGCACAGTTTGATGTTATATGAGCGATTGTTAGCGATTTAATCACCGTTGGTAGCGCGATTTATTGTAATGTTTTGTTCCCAACAATGGTAGACATGTTACTTACTTGTTCAGATGCCATTTTCCTTATTTAGGGTATACTCCAAGATGTAGTATCTGTGATTCTGAAGTACAGTATCCACACCAGTGCGGTGAATGAATGACATACTCCTCAAAACATCAGATTCATCCGCGCTGAGGAGCCGCGCCGATGCACAATATTTCCACAAATAACTGCAATTGCAGGTTTCAAACAGAGATGGCGACACGGAGACAAAACTTACAGACTGCAGCTTTAACTTGGCCAGTAAAAGGTTGAGTACTTTCTACTTAGTTGAAGTCTCCTTTTAAATACTTTTTACTCAAACAATATAACACTGAATTATTAGTTGTGAAAAAGACTTCGGGACCAAGTCGGTACTGAAGTGTAAAAAGCGTGACGCTTTGAGTGGAATCCGTTGAGTGCGTGAACACAACGGCCAATCAGAGGGGTTTATGATTCATTTACTCAGAGTTTCACAACACTACACTGAACTAAATCATGCTTTTAAAAGTGCATGTTTTAGAAACATTTGAGTAAATGACACAATAGACATCGTGTAACCACTATATCTACATAATAGTAGTAACATGGCATTTAAACACAGAGACCTCAACACTTGGTACACAATACACAGTGACAGTAACATTCGATGGATCATATTTGAGTATGAATGTGTCGTTTTGAGTAGAAAATGAACTCCAAATGTCACAAAATGTCAAGTTACTAAACCTACAACAAAAGCAATGATAAAACAGTGTAAATACAGCTGGAAAACAGCCTCATTAATTATTCAAGCCCCAGTGCTTGGAGTACATGGAGTACATGATGGGAACACCAGTATCAGAAAAGTGGAGTAGTTTTACTTATGTTGATTTACTTATGTTGCTTTAATTTTTACAAGCTTGAATTGAGTACTAACTTTTTCATGTAGAAATTACATTAATGTTTCTGTAGTATTTACTTTGCCACAAAATTATCCTTATCAGTGTACATTAAATTACATGCAATAATATCAGTGTAAATGATTATATTTATTAAAATTGTTAAATGGATTGGGACAATAAAGCCCACCCTAAACCTACCCCTAACCCTAAACACTTTAATATTAAACACACGTTAGACACTTTATTTCGACTTTTCAAATACTTTCTTCATTTTTATTGAAAATAAATGCCTTTCTGATCTGATCTGTGATGAGAAAAAGGAGTAGAGCGAGTTCGGCAAAAGCCGGATTTGAACTCGGGTCAATTTGCGGCAAAACTTTTTGTCACATGTCTTACCCCTACACTATTGCTACTGTTGGCAATCTAATGTCTTCCGTCATTTTGTCTGGCCCAATCAGACGTTAGTGGGCGGAGTTAGAGTAAGTAGCCTTTTCCAACAAGGCGGGCTATTTGCAATACCTTGTGTAAATAAACACATTCCGGGAAAAATATAGAGAAGCAGAAGAATTCATTTGATTTCATCTCTTTGCAGTCTAAGTGAAGCAATTGAAATTTGAAAGGAATCTCATTTGTGATTCCCCGGGTCATGTTCATGTTATCCGGAAGCAAACATTAGCGTCTCGCTGTGGAACTGTGTAGAGCAGCACAGGTTTGTTCTGTTTTCGCTGAGAGGGCAGAGACTGAACCGCTAAGTGCTGGTTCTGTGTGTAAATGGCTTTTTAAATTGGAGCCCTTTTTTTCTGTTTAAGAAGCGTGCACAGCTAATTTGTGGATCTCCAGACTCTGCGGCCCAGCCTGGCAGTGATTTATGGCCTGGTCCAGACACAAATTGACTTGTATGCAAGAAATGTAAATGGAAGTCGGACATTTGATGGAGAAGCTCGTTCCCGTGCTTTAATGTTTTAAATTAACCGCAGAAACTTGTGCTGCCCCAGCTAAACGCAGCCCTCCCTCTCTCCAGCCCCAAACATCAGATGAATCATAAGTTAATTTATTATACAAACAATCATATTGCTCCAGATTTGCAAGGATCAATGAGCTTGATGAAGAGGTTTCATTTTAGGAAATAAACCTGCAAAATTAGCCCTGGAATAGGGTAAATATGTAAACTGATTAATGTGAGGTGTAGAACACTGTTCCTACCCGCTTTCTGTTCTGATATCAGTGTGTGTGTGGGGGTGTATATATATATATATAATATAATATAATATAATATAATATAATATATATATAAGAAATATTTGCATGTGTATATATATAGACATTTTATAGCAAAGTTTTTTTGATGTTAATAATCGCGAACATAATATGATGAACATAAAAAAACATTATATATATAACATACACAAAAACAATACAAAAATGTTTGTGTGTGTGTATGTATATATATATATATATATATATATATATATATATATATATATATATATATATATATATATATATATATATATATATATATATACATTTATGTGTGAAATTAAATATGTATAATTATACACAGTACAGTACACCAAAAAAAAAAAAAAAAATATATATATATATATATTTTTTTTTTGGTGTACTGTACTGTGTATAATTATACATATTTAATTTCACACATAAATGTATATATATATATATATTTAAGAAATATTTGCATGTGTATATATATAGACATTTTATAGCAAAGTTTTTTGGATGTTAATAATCGCGAACATAATATGATGAACATAAAAAAACATTATATATATAACATACACAAAAACAATACAAAAATGTTTGTGTGTGTGTGTGTGAATGTATATATATATATATATATATATATATATATATATACTGTAAAAAAAATCCCCGTAAAAAAACGGAAATATTCCGGCAGCTGGGGCGCCAGAATTTTTTTTTTTAAATAACTGTAATTTAACTGTAATTTCATGTAATTTTACACCAGACATGTAAATTTGCAGTCTATTTCAGTAATTAAATTTTTTTTTGACCATATATCAAAAGTACGTGAAAAATCTGTAAAATAAAACAGTAAAATATCGTAAAATTACAGTTTTTTTAACAGTGTATATATATATATATATATTGTGTACTGTACTGTGTATAATTACATATATATATATATATATATATATATATATATATATATATATATATATATATATATATATATATATATTATTGCAAACATTTTTGGATGTGATTAATTGCGATTAATCATTTGAAGAACAAAAAACAAAAAAAACCATTATACATATATAACATACACCCAAACAATACAAAAATCCGTCGATGATATTACCATTAATAAACGGATCTATTAATGTATAGCCTATATGTAAATGTGTTACTCTTTCAATTTGGTAACACTTAAAATTACGGTTGCATTAGTTACAGTAATGCTTCTAATGTTATTAACTGATAATGTTCAATGCATTGTTACAGTATTAATCTTTGTTAACTCTAATTAAAATACATCTGTTCGATAAGTAAAGTAATTATTTTAACGTCATTTAAATTGAAAATAATTTAAAAATCAAAGTTGTTTTGACTTAAAAATGTAATACAGCAACTTTTTTTTCTTCTTTTTACAGTGTAGTTCATGTCAGCTCAGGTCCATGAAATAATATTTACAGATACAACTTTTGGTTTTAATAATGTATTAGTAAATGTTGAAATTAACTAAGATTAATAAATGCTTTGGAATACATTTCCATTGTTCATGTTAACCAACTAATGCTAACAGAACCTGAAGTGTAGTATTATTATTAAAATATAACATTAAATGATGTGAACAACCTTTGATCGTTAAATTGTGCTTCCTTTTCATAATGTTAGTCCCTTATTCGTCTCTGACCCATTCACAGTTTATCATAATGAGTATAAAATCAGCTGCATAAACTCGGACGTTATTCAGGAAGGGACGTTTGTGAGGGGATTTAAAGCATCCTGGTGTGTTTTGAGGGTGAGAAGGGCCGTCAGTGGGGTTTAAACCCTCTCACAAGCCCCTTCATTCCCTCTGGACCGTCATTAAATGTTATTCCATCAATGCACAGACACTTTACAAGCTGCTCGTTTTGTAATGCTATCATGTTTGCCCTAGAGATACGCTTGAGCTTTTGTGCTGTTCTCGGCGGGTCTGTTGCCACAGATCTATATGGTCTTTTAAAATACTCGACAGGGGGTGTTTGATTACCCTGATGTATTCAGAGGGAGTGAAAAGAGACAGAACGGGAAAGAAAAGGGGCTCTTAAGTATGTATTTTCTTCTGTTACTTAAAATGCTTTCTCTAGTTAGCTTAAAATGCAGAGTCAATGATAAGTGTAAGATTGTGACTGGCGCTTTTGATACAATAGTGCAGCATGCACAGAATACTGTTTCCCACAATGCAATGCACATGACTTGAGGAGAGGAGTGACGAGAGGAATGAATAATTCGCACAAACCTGAATAAAACAATAAATGCATGTTGTGTTGTAAGTCATTCAAATATATATAAAAGAATTCAGATGCAATACATTTAGGTTTAAACGTGTATTGTTGTATGTGGTAATACTGCACAAATATGTATTTTATAAAAAAAATTTATGCAACAAAAAATCTATGAACCTTAAAATAAATATATTAAAAATAATCTAATTTCAGGGACTGTATATTCAAGCGGAAAGATGGCACTTGAATCTGATTAATACAGTAATATAAAACAGATTTATATTATATAAGAATAAAGCTGAATTCAAATGCAACACATTTCGATTGAACACTAACATAGCACTTCTAGTTGTGTGTGTGGTAATATTTCATAAATAGGCTTTGCATATTAAACTATTAGACACGTACACACTAGCAGGTTATTACCATTTTTATCCACTGCAACATGGAAAATGTGTCTTCCATACTGAAACCAGACCTTTTCTAATGCAGGGCCTCAGGCAGAACACACACACACACACACACACACACACACACACACACACACACACACACACACACACACACACACACAGTGAGATCATTTCAATATCAGATGTAGTGTTTAAGCAAACGGTCCAGATGACTCAAGAAGCGCCGGCTGACAGATTCCACAGGAAATAAGCGGAACAGAAGCCCAGCTGGAGGCTTCCCGTCTACAGGGACACTTCCCTCAGTTCTACTCATTCAAATATAACAAGCCCTGCAATTCTCCTGGGCAAATTCATATTCAACAAAC